>CM056049.1:267923274-268357785 GCA_029574335.1 Rana kukunoris | reverse complement strand
AAACTTCTGTCTTTCATGAATCCATGCTGTCTGCTGCTTAAATCATTTGTTTCCAGCAAGAACTCATCCATGTGGTCTTTTATTAACGTTCCAGTATCTTCCCAACTATAGAAGTTAAACTAACAGGTCTATAGTTACTTGGTAAAGACGTTTTTAATATAGGCACCACATTGGCTCTACGCCAATCCTGTGGTACTATTCCTGTCGTTAATGAGTCCCTAAATATTAGATACAGTGGCTTTGAAATTTCAGAGCTCAATTCTTTTAGGATCCGTGGGTGGATGCCATCTGGTCCCGGTGCTTTATCCACCTTTATTCTGTCTAAATATTTCTGGACCATATCACTTTTGAGCCATTGTGGATTTGGGGCTGTGTCACTCCCACCCCCATTATGGACAAGAGCTCCTCCATGCTCCAGTGTATACACAGAGCTGAAGAAAGCATTTAATACATTTGCCTTCTCTTTGTCCTCAGTCACCCGCTCTAGATTATTTTGTAAAGGGTCTACATGCTCAGACTTGACCTTTTTACTATTAATATATTTAAATAATGTTTTGGGGGTTTGTCCTACTCTCTTTTGCAATCTGTCGTTCATTTTGAATTTTTGCATCCTTCATTTCCTTTTTACATATTCTATTATATTCTTTGTAACATTTAAATGACACTAGTGTTCCTTCATTTTTATATTTTTTAAAAGCCATTTTCTTATTGTTTATAGCTTTGTTTAACTTTGACCGTGAGCCACATAGGTTTTATTTTTAGCCTTTTAAACTTATTGCCCGTGGGAATATACTTTGCAGTGAAGTTCCAAACAGTCTTTTTAAAGAATTCCCATTTCTGGTCTGTGTTCATCGGTGCCAATATTCCCTCCCAGTCCAAGTCCTGGAGAGCAGTCCTCATCCTTTGAAAATTTGCTCTCTGAAATTGAGTGTTTTTATCTTTCCTGTATGTATTTCTTGCTTATAGTTAACATTAAATGAAATCATGTTATGATCACTGCTACTGCTACCCAGGTGTTCCTCTATCTGAACATTAGTAATAAGCTCTGCATGGTTTGAGATTACCAGGTCCAACAGAGCATTATTCCTAGTTGGGGCCTCAATAAACTTTGGTGGGGTTTTGGTGTGCTCGGTCCCTTGCTGCGTTGAGCAGTAGCAGGCGCACTGTCTAAGGGACAGACACTCCGCTTTGGCACCATGCTCCCTCTTCTGCTGTGCTGGTGACCACCGCCTCTTCCTCCGAACTACATGGGTCACCTACATGAGGTTGATTTCATGTGGGGTCGAGGACCTCATCGTCCACCACATCATCTTCCAGCCAGTCTTCACCATTGCCCTCCTTGTCGGTCTGCACAATTGCGAAAACAGCAGCAGCAGTTGGCAACTGTGTTTCTTCATCATCCGAGACGTGCTGTGATGGTCCCCCCATGTACTCATCTTAAAACATAAGTTGTTGGGCATCGGTACACTCAATCTCTTCCACTTCTGAGACGGGGCTAAGTGAATGGCCCTGGGAAAACATGCTAACAGAGTCATCAAAAAGCAGAAGAGACTGCTGCATTATTTGGGGCTCAGACTGCTTGGCTGCAGGTGCCAACTCCAATCTTTCAGCACAAGACTGGTTGGGAGACAATGTGAAGGAACTGGAGGCACTGTCAGCAATCCAATCTACTATTGCCTGTTCTGCTCCTGGCCTCAACATTCGTAGAGCCCGATTAGGCCCCACAAAATACCACTGCAGGCTCTGTCGCCTACTCGCACCTAAGAAAGGTGTTTCACTTGTGCGTGTAGCTGGCAGAGATCGACCACGTCCTCTCCCAGTAACAGGAGCACCCACCAGCAGCACCATGACGGCGGCCACATCCCTTTTTTGACGTTCTCCTCATATTTCTGAAATGTAGGATCTTGCCTTAAATGGGTGTTTTTTGAATACAACAAAAGAGGAACACTAGCTAAAGTGTTTATCTCACACCTACAGATATGCAGGAAACGCACCAAAAAAAAATATTATTTTGGGCAAATAATTGTTTTTTTGAATAGCACAATAGAAAAACAGTATGTAATGTGTGTATCTCACACGTACAGATATGCAGGCAAGACTGCAAACACTGGAGGAAAAACTGTAAAATATATTTTTTTGCCCTAAATGGGTGTTTTTTGAATACAACAATAGAAGAACACTAGCTAAGGTGTTTATCTCACACCTACAGATATGTAGGAAACACTGAGAAACACTGGAGGAAACACTGCAAAAAAAAATATTTTTCCCCTAAATGTTTTTTTTTTGAATAGCACAATAGAAGAAAATTATATAAAGGGTGTATCTCACACAGTAACATATGCAGTGCCGCTGCACTTTGATTTGTGAAGAAGGACTGACTCCTATATATTTCTCTCCCTATAAGCACAATCAGGAACCTTTCCCTAAACTATCTAATGCAGAGTATCTCACAGGAAAATATGCAGTGCTGGTGTAACATGCAGAGTATCTCACAGGAACATATGCAGTGCTGGTGCAATATGCAGAGTATCTGACAGGAACATATGCAGTGCTAGTGTAATATGCAGAGTATCTGACAGGAACATATGCAGTGCTGCTGCAATTAGATTTGTGAAGTAGGACTGACTCCGATCTAATTCTCTCCCTATAAGCACAATCAGGAACCTTCCCCTAAATTATCTAATGCAGAGTATGTCACAGGAACATATGCAATGCTGGTGCAATATACAGAGTATCTGACAGGAACATATGCAGTGCTGGTGTAATATGCAGAGTATCTCACAAGAACATATGCAGTGCTGGTGCAATATGCAGAGTATCTGACAGGAACATATGCAGTGCAGCTGCAATTAGATTTGTGAAGTAGGACTGACTCCTATCTAATTCTCTCCCTATAAGCACAATCAGGAACCTTCCCCTAAATTATCTAATAATATGTAGATCGCTGAGTATTGTGAAGCAGGACAATCCTATATAAATCTCTCCCTGAGAGCAGCAGCAGCAGCCTTTCCCTACCCTAGCTAAAGCAGAGTGACGAGCTGTGCTGTGTGCCTCTAGCTTATATAGAGGCTGGGTCACATGCTCGGTCACATGCTGCACTGGCTAATCGCAGCCATGCCATTAGTAGGCATGGGCTGTGATGGCTTCTAGGTCACAGAAGTAAAACAAATGCTGATTGGCTGCCCTGCAGCACGCCGTTACATAGCCGAACACCAGACCCGAACCCGAACTTACAGCAAATTGTTTGGGTCCGGGTTCAAAAAATCCAAAAGTCCGGTACGAACCCGAACTTTACAGTTCGGGTTCGCTCAACCCTAATCTTCACTAATCGACCAAGAAATATCCCATTTGAATAATGGCCTGAATATTTCCCTATTATTAACCCATTGAAACCTATTTTTTAAGCTTTTAAACAAATACATTTGGAAGCTGGCAGTCCAAAGCTTTTTACACTATGCAGGAAGCTAAATATCAACATACTGTATGGTGGAAGCCGTTGCTTTCAGCAATACTGACCCTGACAGCAAAAACTGAGAATTCTACTTATTACAACAATAGCCTCCTAAGGCCGCGTACACACGATCCGTCCAACCCGATGAGAATGGTCTGACGGACCGGTTTCATCGGTTCACAGACTGATGGTCTGATGGTCTGATGTGCGTACACACCATCAGTTCAAAAACCGATCGCGTCAGTACGCGGTGACGTAAAACACATTGACGTGCTGAAAAAAAATGAAGTTCAATGCTTCCAAGCATGCGTCGACTTGATTCTGAGCATGCGCTGGTTTTTGGACCAATGCTTTTGCTTACTAACCAACGGTTTGGACCGATGGTCAGGCGTCCATCGGTCCGATTTTAAAGCAAGTTTTAAAACTTTGGTCCAATGGACGACGGACCGATGGGCCGTACACGCGGTCGGTTTGGACCGATGAAACTGGTCTTAAGTCCATTTTCAGCGGTTTGGACCGATCTTGTGTACGCGGCCTTAGAATTCTCTCCAAAATCCCTTTTTCACCCATATCAGGCCAAAGCTCTTTTTTTGAATATTATTTGCCAGATGGTTTATAAGCATTCCTCAATATCTGAAAATCTGGGAAGAATACTAAACCCAATTAAACAAGAGAAAAAAAGTAGAGCTCTGAAGAATATTCAAAATAATAGCAAAATTGTCATCAAACTTCCTATTAAGGGCAGGGCCATTGTCATTCAGAGCAAGGGACATTACCTACTGCAATCCAAATGGCTCATATCAGATTACACCACCTACAGTTGCAATAAAAACTATGGGCCAGATTCACGAACACTTGCGCTGGAGTATTTGGATATGCGCCGCGTAACTGTGATGATGCGCCGTCGTTTCTATGTGCCCGTACCCACCAAACTAGATGCGCCCAATAACGGGTCATTTGCGACCGGCGGAACGTTCCGACGCCAGAGTATCGTCAGCGCTTATTTTCGCTGGGCGCATCAGTCGCGCCCATTGATTTCCCCTGCAAATATGCAAATGAGGGATTTTTCCCAATTCACGAACGGATTAGCACCATACGCTGGCTACATGCGCCGCGCGTATCTCGTCCGTCCGGCGCAAAGTTATTTCTACAAAAGGCTGCTTTATCTTTACTCCAGATGGCCACAGGTCAGCAGGAGAGCAGCTACAGCAGCGTTACCGACGATAAGAGCTAGCTGAGCACCCCCACTTGCAGGACAACACCTCTGTCCATGCTTGTCTGTCAAATTTTACAGCCATGGAGGAAGACATCATAGGTCTCCATAGCCGAGATGATGGCTGACAGCTCCTGGCCATTAAAGTTCAGCTTTCTCCTGTGTGTTTGCGGGGAACGGGAGCAGCCATCTCAGAACAAAAGTAACATCACTGCGGGGAGGGGGAGCAGGATATACTTTAGTGCTGGAATGGCGCTTCTACGGGCGCATTTAAACGCCCAACGGAAGGCATTGCGCTGACGTGCAGTGGTGCCGACGGAAGTTGTGAGCATGCGCACAAAGGGGGCGAGTGGAGCCTCACTCACTGCGCATGCTCCGTGGTTGATGCGCTGAACGTAAGCCTCTGCGCTGGGCTCCGCCCATCATTTACATATGATCACACCCACTTCCACTTGCGTCGGGTTACGCCAGCGCATTATCGTTACTCTGGCGCAAGTTTACGCGCAACTGCTATGTGAATTACAGGACTTGCGCTGAAAGGGTCTTCAGAGTAACGTAAATGAGAAGCGTTACTCCAGAGGAAAGATACTCTCATCTACCTGATTCTGGCCCTATGGGGGTTATTTATGAAAGGAAAATCCACTTTGAACTACAAGTGCAAACTACAAGTGCAAAGTGCACTTGAAATTGCACTGAAAGTGCATTTGGAAGTGCAGTCGCTGTAGATCCGATGGGGGACATGCAAGGAAAATAAAAAACAGCATTTTAGCTTGCACATGATTGGATGATAAAATCATCAGAGCTTCCCCTCATTTCAGATCTACCCCTCAGATTTACAGCGACTGCACTTCCAAGTGCACTTGCAGTGCAATTTCAAGTAACCCCCTTTGTGAACCTTTTGGAAAGATATGGATTTCTGCACAAATTGATCATAAAATGTGATCTGATCTTCATCTAAGCCACAACAATAGACAATCACAGTCTGCTTAACCACTTGCATACTGGGCACTTACACCCCCCTCCTGCCCAGGTAAAATTTCAGCTTCCGGCACTGCGTCGCTTTAACTCACAATTGCGCGGTCGTGCGACGTGGCTCCCAAACAAAATTTACGTCCTTTTTTCCCCAAAAGTAGAGCTTTCTTTTGGTGGTAATTGATCACCTGTGCGATTTTTATTTTTTGCGCTATAAACAAAAAAGAGCGACAATTTTGAAGAAAAATACAATATTTTTTACTTGTTGCTATAATAAATATCCCAATTAAAAAAAAAAAAAATTTTTTTTCTCAGCTTAGGGTGATACGTATTCTTCTATATATTTTTGGTAAAAAAAAATAAAAAAAAATCGCAATAAGCGACTGGTTTGCGCAAAAGTTATAGCGCTTACAAAATAGGGGAGAGAATTATTATTTTTTATTATTTTTTTTTTTACTAGAAATGGCGGCGATCTGCGATTTTTATTGGTACTGCGACGTTATGGCGGACACATCGGACACTTTTGACACATTTTTGGCGCCATTCACATTTATACTGCGATCAGTGCTATAAATATGCACTAATTACAGTATAAATGTGACTGGCATTGAAGGGGTTAACACTAGGGGGTGAGGAAGGGGTTAAATGTGTATGCTAGGTGTGTTCTAACTGTGGGGGGAGGGGGGGTGACTGGGGGGGTGACCGATCTGTGTCCCTATGTAGGAAGGAACACAGATCGGGCTCCTCCCCTCCAGAGACAGGACGCTGTCTCTGTGTAAAACGGCAATGAGAGATGATCTATGAGAGATCATCTCTCATTCGCCCACAGATCGCATCGCAAACGGCCACTCTGATTGGCCGTTTGCCGCGATCTGTGATTGGCCGTGTCCAAGGGACACGGACAACACAGGGCTTCCCCGCAGCGCGCACTACAGCGCGCGCTGGGCGCTGGGAACGCCAGAATGACATGCCGTCAAATGACGGCATGTTGGATATTCAGGCCCGCGCTGTTGCCGTCATCCGACGGTAGCGCGGGCCTGAAGTGGTTAAGCTAATAACATACAAATAATTAAATGTTACCATGTTTTTATTGAACACACCATGTAAACATTCACAGTGCAGGTGGAAAAAGTATATGAACCCCTAGACCAGGCATGTCCAAAGTCCGGCCCACGGGTCAAATGCGGCCCCCCCTGTTGATTTAATATGGCCCCCCTGGGGATTTGGATATATATATTGTTTGTGGCCCCCAGGGCCACAAAAGATATATACTGTATTTATCGGCGCTGCCTTGGAGGGGACAGGGAGGGGACAGGACGATCGCCGTGAGATTACACGAAGACAATGTTCTGTTTACTCTGCAGCGTCTGTATTGGAAGTCCCGTCTCCTGGGATGCCATTGGACGACTTTTCTGTCTATCATAGGAGATTCTCCTGTTTGTAATCTGTCGGCACTCGTCCCACCCCCCTCCCTCTGCCCTCCGAGGCTGCAGATGGGCATCGATCAGACTGCACTGATGGCAATGGTAAGGCTGCATTTATGGCACATGTGAGGCTGCATCAGTTGCAATGGTGAGGCTGCATTGGTTGCATTGGTGAGGCTGCATTGGTTGCAATAGTAAGGCTGCATTCATGGCAATGGTAAGGCTGCATTTATGGCAATGGTAAGGCTGCATTCAAGGCTGTTACCATGTTTTTATTGAACACACCATGTAAACATTCACAGTGCAGGTGTAAACTTGGATTTAATAACTGGTTGAACCTCCTTTTAGCAGCAATAACTTCAACCAAACGTTTCCTGTAGTTGCAGATCAGACATGCACAAAGGTCAGGAGTAATTCTTGACCATTCCTCTTTACAGAACTGTTTCAGTTCAGCAATATTCTTGGTATGTATGGTGTGAATCGCTTTCTTAAGGTCATGTCACAGCATCTCAATCGGGGCGAGGTCAGAATTCTGACTGGGCCACTCCAGAAGGCGTATTTTCTTCTGTTTAAGCCATTCTGTTGTTGATTTACTTCTATGCTTTGGGTCATTGTCCTGTTGCAACACCCATCTTCTGTTGAGCTTCAGCTGGTGGACAGATAGCCTTAAAGCGGAGGTTCACCCTAAAAAATATCTATCTACCGTTACATCCAGCATACTGCTGACATCTGCAGTATGCGGTTTTTTTTTTGCTGTACTTACCGTCTTATCGTACTTTTTATCCGGCTCCGAGCTCTGACTCCCGCGGGGAATAGGCATTCCTAAGATGAGGCATAGATGATTGACGTGCGGGTAAAGCGCGTCACGCCTTTCTGAAAATACACAAAGTGGACCTCGGCTCTTTGCAGCGCCTGCGCCTGCCGTGTAGAGCTGACTGTGCAGGCGCCGTAAAAAGCCGAGTCCCACTTCGTATATTTTCGGATTCCGTGACGCACTTTACCCGCACGTCAATCATCTACGCCTCGTATTAGGAACGCCTACTCCCCGGGGGAGCGAGAACCCGGAAGCCGGGTGAAAACAACGGAAATGTCAATGTCAGCAGTATGGTGGATGTAAAGGTATATAGATGTTTTAGGGTGAACCCCCGCTTTAAGTTCCCCCCACATAATGTCTTGATAAACTTGGGAATTTATTTTTCCTTCGATGATAGCAATCCGTCCAGGCCCTGACACAGCAAAGCAGCCCAAACCATGATGCCCCCACCACCATACTTGACAGTAGGGATGAGGTTTTGATGTTGGTGTGCTGTGCCTCTTTTTCTCCACACATTGTGTTGTGTGTTTCTTCCAAACAACTTAACTTTGGTTTCATCTGTCCACAGAATATTTTGTCGTACTGCTGTGGAACATCCAGGTGCTCTTGTGCAAACTGTAAACGTGCAGCAATGTTTTTTTTTTTGGACAGCAGTGGCTTCCTCTGTGGTATCTTCCCATGGAATCCATTCTTATTTCGTGTTTTACGTAACGTAGATTTGCTAACAGGGATGTTAGCATATGCCAGAGACTGTTGTAAGTCTTTAGCTGACACTCTAGGATTCTTCTTCACCTAATTGAGCAGTCTGCACTGTGCTCTTCAGTCATCTTTACAGGACGGTCACTCCTAGGGAGAGTAGCAGCAGTGCTGAACTTTCTCCATTTATAGACAATTTGTCTTATCGTGGACTTTTGGAGATACTTTTATAACCCTTACCAGCTTTATGCAAGTCAACAATTCTTAATAGTAGGTCTTCTGAGAGCTCTTTTGTGCGAGGCATCATTCACATCAGGCAATGCTCCTTGTGAAAAGCAAACCCAGAACTGGTGTGTGTTTTTTTATAGGGCAGAGCAGCTGTAACCAACACCTCCCATCTCATCACATTGATTGGAGTGAGGTGTCGGCCAACAGGAGTCCATCACTTGGAGATGTCATTAGTCTAGGGCAGGGGTGTCCAAACTTTTTTCAAAGAGGGCCAGATTTGATGAAGTGAACATGCGTGAGGGCCGACTATTTTGCCTGACATTGTTTGAACCATTCAAATTCAGTCTAAGTGTGTTCGTCTGAGCACCAATACACTTCCCAACAAGAATTCTCTTGCCTTTGTGGCTGTGTGTGGTGAAGAGATGATCTTGAGTGTGTTATTTGGATATACCATATTTATCGGCGTATAACACGCACAGGCTTACCATTGCCATGAATGCAGCCTTACCATTGCCATGAATGCAGCCTCACCATTGCAACCAATGCAGCCTCACATGTGCCATAAATGCAGCCTTACCATTGCCATCAGTGTAGCCTGATCAATGCCCATTTGCAGCCTCGGAGGGCAGAGGGAGGGGGGGCGGGACGAGTGCCGACAGATTACAAACGAGAGAATCTCTTGTTTACTCTGTGGCCTCTTTAATACAAAGTCCCGCCTCCTATGATAGACAGAACAGTCGTCCAATGGCATCCCAGGAGACGGGACTTCCAATACAGACGCTGCTGAGTAAACAGGAGATTCTCTTCATGTAATCTGACGGTGCTCGTCCTGCCCCCTCCCTGTCCCCTCCAAGGCAGCGCCGATAAATACAGTATATATCTTTTGTAGCGCTGGGAGCCACAAACAATATATATATCCAAATCCCCAGGGGGGCCATATTAAATCAACAGGGGGGCCGCATTTGGCCCCCGGGCTGGACTTTGGACATGCCTGGTCTAGGGGTTCATATACTTTTTCCACCTGCACTGTGAATGTTTACATATTGTGTTCAATAAAAACATGGTAACATTTAATTTTTTTTGTGTGTTATTAGTTTAAGCAGACTGTGATTGTCTATTGTTGTGACTTAGATGAAGATCAGATCACATTTTATGACCAATTTGTGCAGAAATCCATATCATTCCAAAAGGGTTCACATACTTTTTATTGCAGCTGTATTTTTGCCTCAGTAAAAAGACCCTACCTACATTTAATAGTGAACTCAAGACCTCGTTAGATCAAGCCCTCAGTGGCGATGTCATAAACAACAAAGACTATGCATTTTTATATAAAGATTTCTTTGGTGTACCTATTTCTACCATCTGCCAAAAGTATTCAAGTGTATCAGCACTCAGCCAGGTCAACTTATTATAGCCAGCATCAAAAGCCTCACTAATGGTTTATCTCAATATAAAATATGTTTTCTTTCAGCCTATTACCTAACCTTGCGATTATAAATAAGCTGAATGAAGTCTTTTGTTTATAGTCTCTCGCACTACACCTGGGAACCTACCTACACATGGAAAAAAAGCAAATGACCTAGTGGAACCCTTAAATACCACATCCATGCCTCCATTCCTGGATATGGAGAAAAAAGGAAAGGGGTTGTGGGACTTTAAATGAGGCAAGGATGTGTGTCTGAAAAGGTCTAGGATAACAAAAAAAAATAGGTAGACTGTCACACTCCCAACTGGGGAATCTCTGTAGCTATGGGGGACTGCTGTGTAATCAATCCACTAAAAGAAATACCAATAATGGATATGAAATTATATAGTATGTCAAATAATACAAGGATCATGCAGACAAAGGCATAATTCAAATCGTAATAATAACATATTTAATATTCATTTGGGATTTACATGATTAGTAAAGCAATCACAATCAATATGTAGCACTACCCTCAACGGAGCTGCTGGTTTAGATTTGGGCCTGCCGTTACCTTACTGTATCATGCAAATAAGGTTAAATTTATTTTTTTGATTTGTAAGTAGCGAAAGAGTTCACTGTCAGGCCGCGTACACACGATCAAATCTATCTGCTGGAAACGGTCTGACAGACCGTTTCAGCAGACAGATTCGATCGTGTGTACGGGCGGACAGACAGATTTGGCCAGCCGACAGATTTTAAAGCATGTCTGCTGGGAATCCGTCCGTCCGAAATGTCTGCTGGTTAGTACGCTAACCAGCAGACATATCGACTAGCACATGCGTCGAATGGATTTGACGCATGCGTGGAAGTGTTTTACTTCCCGGTGCGGTGACGTGGCGGCGTCAACGTCATCGCCACGTCACCGCGCTGTCTGGGGATTTTGAATTTTGGTTTGATCGCTGTTCCCAGTGGAACGGCACGCGCATGCTCACTAGTGCTCCAATCGGAGCTCTGGCAGGCCTATATAAGGCAGCCCAGGTACCCTGACAGGTTTCTGGTTTGTTGTCGGCTTCCTGTTGTACCTGGTTTCCTGTTTACCTGTATCTGAACTTCTGTTGTGACCCAGATCGGCTTGACTACCCTACTGCTCTTCTCTCCTGGACCTGACCCTTGGCTTGTTTTACAGATATGCCTCTCTACCTGTGTTTGACCCTGGCCTGTGACTCGGATCTGCTACTTATCTCCAGCCCCTGACTTTTTGCCTGCACCTTGGATCTGCTACTTATCTTTAGCCCCTGACCTGCTGCTTGTACTTCTTGAACTTGTTACTTGTTCCTTGTACTAGACCCTCAGCCTGCACCTGCAGCACTGAACCCTCAGTCTGCACCTGGACTCAGTCTGCTGCCTGCTTGCTCCAACCCCTGCTGTGCTCTGGACTTGTGTCTTCAGCTGGAATCTCGCAAAGAACCGCACCTGCCAGGTGTTTGACCCTCAGCCCGCTCTTGGTCACTTACCTTCTGCCTAGCTCTACCAAATCATCTAGCAAGATCTACCCTTCCTGCTGGTAGCCAGTGCCTCTTCGCACCATCCTCTCCCTGCCTCACCTCAAGGGGGCGGAGTGCGTCAAGTCACAAGGGTGAACCACTCTCGGCATCTCTGCTTCGGTAAGTACACACCTGACAGTACAAACCAGCCAGATGACAGAGGCCGACAGAGCGTGTTTCCCTTTTGAGACCCTCTTCCAGCAGGTCTCTGCACTCACTGATGCAGTTCAAAAGTTGCAAGAGTGTTACACCCAGATTGATGGCCACCTTCAGAAACTCACCGGATCACCCGGGCCAACAGCCCCAGCTGTTGCATCCTCTAGTGGGGCTTCCCCCTCTCAAACTTCAGCAAGCCCAGCAGTGGTGATGGCTCTTCTCAAACCTAGGGTCCCCACACCTGAGCGATTCCCGGGCAATCGCAAGAAATACCGGTTTTATAAACGCTTGCTCTTTATACCTTGCTCTCCAGCCCAGGACTTTTTATTCAGAAGTAGTGAAGGTGAGTTTCATCATATCTCTCCTTACTGATGAGCCACAAGCCTGGGCCCACGGTTTAATGGAACAAAGGAGTCCTGTATTTAATTCTGTTGATACCTTCTTCGAAAACATGGCACAGTTGTAGGACAACCACCAGCGCACAGCTACGGCTGAGGCCGTCCTTCAAAGCTTATCCCAGGGGAGAAGGCCAATCGAGGACTATACGGCAGAGTTTTGGAAATAGTCAGCCGATACTGGCTGGAACGAGGCGGCTTTAAAATACCAATACTGCCAAGGACTATCTGAAGCTCTCAGACGAGCTAGCGAGGGTAGAAACCCCTACTTCTCTGGAAAGTTTAAATCAGTCTGCCATCCAGCTCCACAGGCGCCTGCGGAAGCGGCGCTCTGAACGCTTACAAACTGCTCGCCCCAGTTAGACTCTTCCAAGATCAGCTCCTGCCCATCCGCCTCTCCCAGGTCCTGCAGCTACTTCCCCCTCTGAACCCAAGCCCATGCAACTCGGACTGGTCTGGGCTCCTTTCACCCCTGAGGAGAAGCAGCATCAAGCCAACCTATGCCCTTATTATGGGGGGTACTGGTCACTTCCTCCGTAACTGTCTGGTGAGACCCAGTAAGTCCGTTCCCCAGAATGTTTTGAACTATCAAGTTTCTGGTACTCCACAGACTTATGTTATTCTCTTTATCTCCCTACAGCTACTGGGAGGGTCAACCCGCCTGCCGGCTATTATTGACTCTAGAGCTTGTAGCTGCTTCCTGGACTCCACACTTACCCAGAAAGTGCACTTTCCTCTTCAAACCAAAGACCATTGCCTACAGGTACACCTGGCGGATGGATCCCTTCCTCACTCTGGGCTGATCACTCAAGAGACCAAACCCAACCTTGCCACCACTGACTCTGGCCACCAACAGTTCCTGCTATTTGACCTTATTCCCTCTCCTATGTTTCCCATTATTTTGGGCCTTCCCTGGCTACAAGCACATGAGCCTCGCATAAACAGGGCCAAGAAGGAGGTCAACTTCACTTCTCAATATTGCTCCCAGCACTGTTTCACCCCAGCCTCTGTCACTTGCTCTACTATAGCAGCCATACCAGTCAACATTCAACATGTTCCCCCTCTATATCTGGAATTCAAGGACATCTTTGACAAACAGGCTGACCATCTACCACCTCATCAGCCGTATGATTGTACCATTGACCTCCTACCCTTCCTGCTGGTAGCCAGTGCCTCTTCGCGCCATTCTCTCCCTGTCTCACCTCCAGGGGGGCAGAGTGCGTCAAGTCGCAAGGGTGAACCGCTCTCGGCATCGGTAAGTACACACCTGACATTCAGAAGCCGGGAGTTTGTGATGTTCACATATTTCAGGGAATGTTTTGAATGAGGTTAATGTTAAAAAATCAGTTAATTGTGTTAGGCCAGCAGAAGTCAATTTTTTTAAAGTATTATGGTATGTGTGGACTGGGTAAAATTTGTGGTTTCTGAAAAATGATATTAAAGGTGTATGTAGAGATTGCAAACCTTTGGTTATTTTAAATTTATCCCAAATGGTAATTGTATGTTTTGGTTATTTTATTTTCAATTATTTTATGGTCAGAAGAGGTAGACCATATTAGATTAGGTATGGATGTTGGGTTGCTATCAATTGTTTCAATTGCTACCCAAAGAGGGATTTCATGCTTTCTATGATATTTGGGAATATTCGCTATTTGTGCGGCATGAAATAGGTGGTAAAATAAGGGAAGCCTAATCCACCTTTCAATTTTGGGAGATATAAAGTGTGTGAGGGTAAGCAGGATTTTAGAGAGTTCCATATAAATGCTTGTGTTTTGCGTTGAAGATTTCTCAAAAAGTATGAGGGTATTGGAATGGGTAAAACACAAAAAAGGTATAATATTTTTGGAAGTATAGTCAGTTTTATGACATTTATTTTGCCTATTCATGATATTGGGAGAGTAGACCATTTTTTTTAGATAATTGATGATTTTCTTTAATAGTGGGGGATAGTTAGCAGAGAACATATCAGTGAGATCAGGAGTGAGAGTAATACCTAGAAAAGCGATATGTGTAGATGACCAAGTAAAAGGGAGAGACGTTTTCGCTTGCTGTAAATGTATCTGGAGATAAAGAAATATTTAGAGCTGTAGATTTTTGAGAATTTACTTTTAAACCTGATATTCGGGCAAATTGGTCTAATTTGTTGATAAGATTAGGGGCAGTAACGTGGGGAAGTCATAAAAATTAAGATGTCATCAGGACATCGGCATTTCTTTTACTTGTGTGACTTGGAAGCCATCACAGCCATGCCTACTAATGGCATGGCTGTGATTGGCTAGTGCAGCATGTGACCGAGCATGTGACCCAGCCTCTATATAAGCTAGAGGCACACAGCACAGCTCATCACTCTTCTTTAGCTAGGGTAGGGAAAGGCTGCCGCTGCTCTCAGGGACAGTTTTAGATAGGATTGTCCTGATTCATAAATCGAATTAAAATGCTCAGCGATCGATCTACATAGCATTAGCTACATTAGGGAAAGGTTCCTGATTGTGCTTATAGGGAGAGAATTAGTTAGGAGTCAGTCCTACTTCACAAATCTAATAGCTGCAGCACTGCATATGTTCCTGTGAGATACTCTGCATATTGCACCAGCAATGCATATGTTCCTGTGAGATACTCTGCATATTACACCAGCACTGCATATGTTCCTGTCAGATACTCTGCATATTGCACCAGCACTGCATATGTTCCTGTCTGATACTCTGCATATTGCACCAGCACTGCATATGTTCCTGTAACATACTCTGCATTAGCTACTGTAGGTAAAGGTTCCTGATTGTGCTTATAGGGAGAGAATTAGTTAGGAGTCAGTCCTACTTCACAAATCTAATTGCACCAGAATGGTGTCCTATCATTGGTATCATTGGCAAGAATAGTGTGCCATCATTTGTGTCAGTGGGAGAAATAGTGCCCCATCAATGGTATCAGTGGGAGGAATAGTGTCCCATCATTGGTATCATTGGCAGAAATAGTGTCCCATCATTAGTGTCAGTGAGAGAAATAGTGCCCCATCATTGGTATCAGTGGGAGGAATAGTGTCCCATCATTGGTATCATTGGCAGGAATAGTGTCCCATCATTTGTGTCAGTGGGAGAAATAGTGCCACATTATTGGTATCAGTGGAAGGAATAGTGTCCCATCATTGGGGAAGGTTCCTGATTTTTAAGATTTGTATTTTTTATTTTTATGTATTTTATGTTATGTTAAGGTTATTTCCCTATCCACATTTGATTGTAGAGTACTTGCCATGCTCTTACCAACATTTTGCTGCCACTTGCAGCCCTCTAGCCCTTTCCCTTTTTTTTTTTTGAGACATTTTAGTAGTCAAAAATTTGGGTCCCCATTTGACATCCAGGTGTTCGCTCAACTCCAGTTGGGAGATTTAATTGTGAGAAAAAATGATTCTGCGTTTGGTCAAAAGATCCTTCTTTTTTATAGAGAAAGGTGAGATGTTTATGAAAGGTGTGTAAGATTTTTGCAGGATTACTTGTGTAACTATCTTGAGAGATTTTTAGTCAAATTTTTTTTAAAAGGGTTATTTCATTTTTTGGGTGCTCAGGCAAGGAGGGTACCTGGTTTATTTGCTTTAAAATAGTTTAGATTTACAAAGTGTTTTGTCTACTGATTCTGATAAGAAGTGAAAAAGGGGAGAGTATAGTCTCAGTTATTCAATTTAGAACAATACATTTAAAATGTACCAGCATCCCGGAATGTTTGAAAACAGGGGGGGAGGACCGACTAGATAGAGACAGCAAAGCTGCTTGACACTAAACTGGTCTATACTATATCGATCGGTATGGGTTTGGTTGGGATTTTCAAGGTACTTATAGAGAGACGTGTATCATATAAAAATAGGTTTATTACAAAAAGAACACTACATCAATAATAAAAAGATGGGACAGGCCCCACAATTCGGACACAGTAAGGTGTTTGTTAAGATAACACAAAACAAAGCAAAACCGTATTGGTCAGATGCGTGGAGCCAATCTGCGACCTCGACCGGTTTCGCGGTTGATACCGCTTCTTCAGGAGGATATGGGATGGCAGGTGGCCCGGAATGAGCAGACAACAAACGCGCCCCCCCAAAAAACAAAGAATACAAATGGCTCACGCCGGGGAAGCTGACAAAAGCTCCGAAAAAGGTTTAAATATTGATTACAAAGTACTGGGGAAGAAAGGCAACATCACAGACTAAAAGGCGCAAGTAGCAGCCTATGAGGTATGAGGAAAGCCAAACGCGCTGGTAAGCAATTAACTTGTTGTGATGGCCAGTATGTATCCCCAGGGAGAGCCTGTCATATCTGTCATATTCAGATATGACAGGCTCTCCCTGGGGATACATACTGGCCATCACAACAAGGCCACCTGCCATCCCATATCCTCCTGAAGAAGCGGTATCAACCGCGAAACCGGTCGAGGTCGCAGATTGGCTCCACGCATCTGACCAATACGGTTTTGCTTTGTTTTGTGTTATCTTAACAAACACCTTACTGAATGAAAAACACAAATAAAAATAGCTGTGCGTGACAGCACATGGCTAGGTGTATAGCATATAAACACGTGAAAAGTCCATACAAATATGGAGACTCCAAAGCCCAAAAAGTGGTACGGTGTAAAAGCAGGTAAGGTGTGAAAGCAGGCAGACTTTGGTGCGCGCACCTCTTGTGGTACTAAAATGCTTACCTCAGAGCCATAGCATGGATGGCCCAAAGTACCAAACAGTAGTTACTGGGGTGCAACCACACTTATTGAGCATAAAATGGAGAACTTCTTTACCAGGTGCTCATACAGACATGAAAGGCAGAAATGAATGGAAAGTGATGTAACCTAAAAAGAGACCTAGAAATTGATGAATCACATCAGCACGCACTCACATTGAGGCTGAGGATGGTGGACTTAACTCCACGAACGCCACGTTCGTATCCGGACCTGATGTGCTTGGGGGATCACTGACAGACGGGTAACTCCCACTTGAAATTCCTCTAAAGCTTCCACCTCTTAACCTTGGCATCAACAGGTGCTTAAGCAATACAGGGTAAAAGGAGAGAGAGGGAGGCCCATAGTGCAGTATTCCATAAAAGTTTATTGAGGTACAAACAAATAGCAAAGTAAAAACTCACATTTGAAATTGGAGCAGCAGCAAAACACCTACGAGCAGCGAGCTTGTTTCATAGCCGTCTGTCTGTGTCAGCTCTGTAATCCTATTGCCATACGTATTCGGCACGTCACGTGACTTCTTCAGGGGATAATACAGGGTGACGGTGTAAGCAATGGGCTTAAATAGACCGTGGAAACGTCTCTCCAAATGGACGTCCGTCGGCCATTTTGTTATAGCCCCGCATGAACAACCTGAATAGGTAATATAGCACACGGCGCCATAATGCCTGAGTCTCAGACACAGACTGCACATCAGACAATGATCTATACATATGCAAACCATGCCACGATAGATACATTGCACTGGTTAAAATATATAAAATATAAAATATATAAAAAATGTAAAAATATATATAAAATATAAAATATAAAAATTAAAAAGAAAAATGGTATTACGCCACCTAATGTGGTGTAAAACCATAGGTGGGGTATAAAAGTGGAAAGAGAACTCCAGAGCAGACATGTCTGAGGGATGGATGTCTATATAAAAACAAATAGAACACTTGGTATAAATAGACAGATGGGACAACCATATGGTAACAGGGCACTGGCTACATGGATGGTAGGAAGCTAGATAAAACTACTACTAAAAGAAGGGAGAGAACTAGAAGTCACTGAGAAAACAGTTAAGGTCAAAGTTTAGACTCCACTGTCGCCTAATTTTACTTGCAAGGACTTTTTCAATCCAGCCAAATGTGAGTTTGTTAGCTGTGAATAAATACCTAATTTTAGTTAAACGGAATTACGCTATGTGGCCACCCTCTTTTCTTTTCTACATGCACTTTTAACATATCGAGTCTACCAATGGTGATTTCAAAATAAGTACAGTTTCCAGCCTATCCTATCCCATTGCAAGACATCCTGACTGATCGGGCGCATGTTTCCTGCTGAGGACTGTTCATGACATCCGTCATTCAAAGCCTTGTTTGACCTCTTGTGGCATATGTCATCATTGGTCAACACGTTCTGGTAAGCCTGCAATTCTTTAGGTGGTGGGATCGTCACGTTGAAGAAGTCACAAATTTTCACGTTCAGTCACTCACTCACTTGATTCAATCACCAGACAAACTTTTTTAGGACTACCAGGATTTTCTGGTGCAATTGTCCACTTGCACTACGTGCCAGACAGGCACAATAGCTGTTTCTTTCATTAGAAGGACTTATATGCACATTTATTTTTCACTGTTTACATGTTATAACATATATTGTATGGTATTGATTTTCACCTAGTCATTTCAGCGCTACACTTTTGTATTCCTTTGTTTTTTGCTTTTTTGAAAAAGTTGTGTTAGCTGCTATCATTCATACTTATCTGGCAGCGCAGGGTATCCACTCTTCTTCCAAAGTCTATGTTTAGACCTTTGGGTGCCAGAGTATCAATACAGAAAATATATTTTGATTCAAGCTGGCTAATAGACCTCACCTTATGTCTGCCTCTCCATGGCCTGACATAAGGTGCAATACCCCAGAATCTCAAGTGTGAAGGGTCCCTGTTGTGGACTAGGTGGAAATGACGAGATACACTGTGCTTGTCGAATCCATTCTGGATATTGACCACATGTTCTTTGATTCGTACTCTTAGGAGCCTTTTAGTCCGACCAACGTATTGTAGGCCACAGCTACACTCAATCACATAAACTGCGCTCGTTACTGTTAGATTTAAAGGACGATACCTTCTGATTAGGTTTTTTGCACAGATAGAAGCATTTTTTGCACAGATAGAACCCTTTTCCTCTGAAAAAGGTAAATTGTTTCTTCGGTGGGTCTACCACACTTTTTACCAATTGGTCTCGAAGTGTCGGGGCTCTTTTGTTTTGTTTTTAAATTTTGGCCTCTCTGGTAGAATCTCTTTTAATTTGCTATCCGCTTTCAGGATATGCCAGTGGCGAATAATGATTTTCTCGATTTTCTTGTGGTGGATATTGTAGTGCATTATCACAGGGACTAGATCTGGTTTCTTCGGTTTCTTTTTTGTCCCTAGGAGTGTACTTCTCAGTATCTTAGTGACTTCTTCAATTTTCTCCTGAAAAAAGAGTCTCCATAGCCTTTCTGTTTTAAATCTGTGGTCAATCATCTCAGCTTGCAGTCGGAAATCTTCAATATTGGTACAGTTGCGCCTCAATCGGAGCAGTTGGCCTTTAGGGATGTTATAAAGCCAATTTTTGTGGTGGCAGCTTGTAATGGGTAAGTAACTGTTTCGATCGACATTTTTAAAGTATGTTTTCGTAGCAAACTTCTCCTTAACCTGAGAGATTACTAGATCTAGAAACAAAATCTCTTTCTCTTTAATTTGCCATGTAAGGATAATGTTTTTGGAGTTGGTATTCAGTTTCTCAAAGAATAAAGTGAGACTACACCTATCTCCCTTCCAGATAATAAAAATGTCGTCTATGTACCTCTTGTACATAACTAAATGTTCATGTGGTACCAAGAATACAGATTCCTCTTCCCATTTTGCCATAAAGAGTCCCGCCACACTTGGGGCAAACTTGGCCCCCATGGCAACACCGGTTGTTTGCTGATAGTACTCATGTTTATACCAGAAATGACTGTGCTTTAAACAAAAGTCTAGGCATTTGACAATGTATTTTCTCTGACTGCAAGGCAAGTTAAAGTGTCTACGAAGTCCCCATTTGAGTAGGGTTAGATTAAAAAATACTATGGCATTTATTGAACTAATTTTCTAGTTCTCGCTGTAATTTTTGCTTCTCTTTTTTAATATATGATGCGTGGCGTATACAATAACCTCTAATTACAGGTTTGTGTGCTTCTCATAAAGTTATTGGATATGTGTCTGGAGAATTATTGATGCCAATGTATTCTTTTATAGCGTTTTCTGATTCAGCTGAATTTGACGGGTGAGACAACGAGTCATTAATATGCCAGGTGGGGTAATTTTTTGGGGGATTAGTAGATATAATAGCACAATGGTCAGTCCAAGTATACGGTTTTAATAGATGGGGTTATTTGTTCTGGGGACATACTCATAGAAATGAATACATAATCAATGCGTGAAAATGATCTATGCGTGTGGGAGTAAAATGTGAATTGACGTCAGGTTGGGTTAATTTCACGCCATGAGTCTATTAATGAATAATGTTGGAGGAGTCCTTGGAAAGATTTGGATTGAGAATTAGACGTAGCTGGAGTTGGGGATTTATCAGGGTAAGGGTATAGTGTTTGGTTTGAATCTCCACATATCAAGAGTGTACCTTGTTTGTGAGTGTCTATTACTTGAAGTAAATGTAAGAGAAATGATGTCGGTCTCTTATTAGGAGCGTAGTAAGAGACTACCTGTCAGAGGATGTCTACACAGGCATCCAATATTAGCTAACAGGTCAGTGGGCTGCACTACGGAAGATAGGCACAGAGGGAAGTAAAACAATATGTATTTATTTGAAAATAAGGCACATGTGCAAAACAGAAAACCTACAAGACAAACAGCAAACTACAAACACAGCAATAGTCAAGCCACCAAAACTAGTGAAGAATATATATACCAAAGACAGAGCGTATATAGCAGGTCCAAGTTTCAAGCCGGGGTCAAGGATAGGAGAAATCAGAAAGGTCCAAGGTTCAGGCCGGGGTCAACGGGAGCAAATCAGGAACTGAGCTGGCAACAGGTATCTTGAGCAAACAGGAACAGGGCTGACAGGCAAAATACTGAAGCACTGGATTGTAGTGCAGGGCGGGCTTATATACCTGTAGCAGTTCAGTCCAATTAGAGAGGAGTCCATCCCATGGGAGACACCCGCTGGTGGACACCAGAACTGCACCCCTGTTGCTGGGAGAAACAGTGCCACCAGCAGGTGACCCAAGTCATGACATAGATCATGACAGTTCCCCCCCAAAGGGTGGCCTCTGGACACCCCATTCTGCCCTTGCCCTGGTAGTGCATGAGGATGCAGAAAAGTCCAAAAAGTATTTCGGTCCAAGTTTTTAATTCATTGGGAGACCAGCCCCTCAAGTCCGAAAACAGAACCTGCATCCTACCTCCACCAGGGTCAGGAAGTTGGTATCTATGGGTGAAAACAGGCAGGGCAGGGAAACTCAGGGTCATTAGGCTGGGAAAGTGACACATCAAACTTAAGTCAGGCACCGGGACATCAGATGGGAAGCCGGGCATGTTGGACCGGGAGCAGGCACGTCAGGCTGGAAGCCAGGAACCAGGACACCAGGGTGGACAGCAGATGGTGGCAGATCAGCAGACTCTGGTCATCGGGCTGGGAAGCGGACGGGGAACACCTCCGGCTGGGTAGCAGGCGGGAACACCTCCGGCTGGGCAGCAGACAGGAACACCTCCGGCTGGGCAGCAGACGGGAACACCTCCGGCTGGGCAGCAGACGGGAACACCCTGGCTGGGCAGCAGACGAGAACACCTCCGGCTGGGCAGCAGACGGGAATCCTCTGCCTGGGCAGCAAACGGGAACACCTCCGGCTGGGCAGCAAACGGGAAACACCTCCGGCTGGGCAGCAAACGGGAACACCTCCGGCTGGGCAGCAAACGGGAACACCTCCGGCTGGGCAGCAAACGGGAACACCTCTGGCTGAGCGGCGGAGGGAACTCCTTCGGGTGGGCAGCTGGCACAACAGGCTGGGCAACTGGCACTGGAACAGACTGGACCACTGGCACTGGAGCATCGGACTGGCACCTGGCACAGGGAACATCAGACTGGGGCAAACTGGCACAGGAACATCAGGCTGGCAAACTGGCACAGGAACATCAGGCTGGCAAACTGGCACAGGACATCAGGCTGGCAAACTGGCACGGGAACATCAGGCTGGCAAACTGGCACTGGAGCATCTAGACTGGCAAAAATGGCACTGGCAGCATCAGGGACTGGCAAACTGGCAACTGGAGCACAGACTGGCACATGGCACTGGCACGACAGGCTGGGCGATGGCACGACAGGCTGGGCGACTGGCACTGGAAACAACAGGCTGAGCAAACTGGCGCAGTAACATCAGACTGGCAAACTGGCGCAGGAACATCAGACTGGCAAACTGGCGCAGGAACATCAGGCTGGCAAACTGGCACAGGATCAGCCTGGCAAACTGGCACAGGATCTGGCTGGCAAACTGGCACAGGATCAGGCTGGCAAACTGGCACTGGAGCATCAGGCTGAATAGCTGGCACCGGATCAGGCTGAATAGCTGGCACCGGATCAGAGCTGAATAGCTGGCACTGGATCAGGCTGGCAAACTGGCACCGGAACATCAGGCTGGCAACTGGCACCGGAACATCAGGCTGGCAAACTGGCACCGGAACATCAGACTGGCAAACTGGCACAGGATCAGACTGGCAAACTGGCACCGGAACATCAGGTTGGCAAACTGGCACAGGATCAGGCTGGCAAACTGGCACAGGATCAGTCTGGCAAACTGGCAACGGATCAGGCTGAATAGCTGGCACCGGAACATCAGGCTGGCAAACTTGCACCGGATCAGGCTGGCAAACTGGCACCAGATCAGGCTGGCAAACTGGCACCGGATCAGGCTGGCAAACTGGCACCGGATCAGGCTGGCAAACTGGCACAGGAACAACTGACTGGGCAGCGGACAGGTTTGTTACTGGCAGGATCGTCTTGGTTGGGAAAAAATGTTTTCTTCTTCTTTGGTTTCACCACTGAGGATTTGTATATGGGTATAGGGTTGGAGGCAATGGATACAGCTGGTAGGGGTGATGAAACAGAGGGTTCCGACCTTGAAGAGAATTTTGGTGGAACAGACGGAGGCAGTTGAGAAGCAGCAGAAGGGTTAAAGGCAGGGTAAGTGCAGCAGGGGGAAACAGGGGACTGGTATTTTGCTGTTAGCAGGGTGTATTGTTCAGCAAAGTGGGGATTGAGGGTAAAGAAAAAAAACATCCCAGCAGGTTGGTAACTAGACAAGGAAATGGGTGGTTTAGAGCTGACAGGGACTGAGTACAACAAACTAGACCAAGCTTGTAATAAAGGCTTCACAAAATCAGGTTTGCACACGGCTTGTCTGACCAGAGACTGCACAGAATCAATGCATGCTGCAAGCACCTGTTGAGGACAAGCTGAGTACTGCTCATGAAAAAAGGCCGAGTCATCTTCCAACAGCACACCAAAGACTCTACCTGAGCTGCACTAAAAGGAGGGGTATAATCATCACGTCCACCAGCTGCATCAGACTGAGCCAACTCTGTGCAGATCCGAATCAATGGCTGCACATCCTCAAACAAAAAACTGCCATGATCAACAAAAACATGAGCCATACGGATACATTCCAATAACTGTTCTCTAGTGTGTTCACTTAATTCCTGATAGCAGAAATCTCTGTCATCTGTTGCCAGGAGTGACAGGTACAAAATATCTTCCAGATGCATTTTTTTTTTTACAATAGCAAGTGCCCCAGAACCAATTTCCCAAGTGCAGCCGACCTGTTTATGTGGCTTCAGTATTATGTCAGGGGATGTCTACACAGGCATCCAATATTAGCTGACAGGTCAGTGGGCTGCACTAAGGAAGATAGGCACAGAAGTAAGTAAAACAATATGTATTCATTAAGTAAAAGGCACACGTGCAAAACAGAAAACCCACAAGACAGACAGCAAACTACAAACACAGCAATCGTCAAGCCACCAAAACTGGTGAAGAAATATATACCGAGGACAAAGAGTGAATAGCAGGTATGCAGGGAAGAGAGATAAGCAGGTCCAAGTTTCAAGCCGGGGTCAAGGATAGGAGAAGGCAGCAAGGTCCAAAGGTTCAAGCCGGGGTCAATGGGAGCGAATCAGGAACAGAACTGGCAACAGATATCTGAGCAAACAGGAACAGGGCTGACAGGCAAAATACTGAAGCACTGGATTATAGTGCAGGGCGGGCTTATATACCTGTAGCAGTTCATCCCAATTTAGAGAGGAGTCCATCCCATGGGAGACACCCGCTGGTGGACACCAGAACTGCACCCCTGTTGCTGGAGAAACAGTGCCACCAGCAGGTGACCCAAGCCATGACATAGATCATGACAGGTCCATACCTTTGCATGAGTTGCGCCTCATATATTTGTAATAACTTTACGCCAGATGTGCGACTTACGCAAACCGCGTATATTATGCGTCGGGTGCAAGTACGTTTGTGAATCGACGTATCTCCCTCATTTCCATATTTAAATAGGAAATCAATGGGAGCGCCAGATGCATCGAGCGTAACTATGCGCCCACGATACGCCGGCATAGGAAAGTTACGTCGGTGGACTGAAGCCTGTTTTTAGGCGTATCTTAGTTCTGTGGGCACGGCGCACAGATACGATGGCGCATATTTACACTTACACGGCGTATCTCGAGATACGTCGGCGTAAGTGCTTTGTGAATCCGGGCCATACTTTACAAGTTTGTTCTGTTAGAATATGAGATGGTATCGGATATGATTTATATGGCTATGTGTTATATCTTATTACAGGTCTCTTTTTTTTTTTACTACTCAAAAAAAAAAATCGTTTGTAAACAAGAAAAAACAAAAATGCTCCCTCTATTCTCAACTAAAACAAACTGACTCTAGATGCACTTTAATGTAACAAGAAGAACTGGAGTTTTGATGTTCTCTTGAGCTTAATTTGCTTTTACAACTGTGGTGACTTTACCATTTTACTGCCAGGATATTTTCTTTCATTTTATGACAAATGTTTATATTCTCCTGACTTTTTTCCAGATGGAAACTGACCACTATTCCACGATATAAATTACACATATTTCATGTCCTTAACAGAGAAAAGTACTAAATCTTTTTTAGAGGAAACCCACAGAAGTTATTTCCTTGCAGTTTGACATTCTCTAATCTCATCATACGCTGTGGTTTCATAGTAGAGCGACCTTTAACATCCTGCTATCTGTCTTATCAGCAGTTTTTACCCCTCAGTATTTTACTTAGAGAACAGCATGTACTGCAGTGTTATAAGGCAACAGGGTAGGGTTTTTAAAGAGGAAGTAAACCCTCTGCAAAACACCCTACAAGACAAAGTCATGCTAAGCTACTATGCGTAGCTTATGAATATTAATATGAATTACTTACCTGAGATTGAAGCCCCCGCAGTGGTCCTTGTTCCCCTCCTCCATCGCGGTCGTCTCTCCCAGAGTGACTTCCAAGTATCGTGGCTCCGGCGCTATGATTTGCCGGAGCCGCAATGACGTCACTCCCGCTCATGCATGCGGGAGCCGCCAGTCACGGCACATCCTCCTTTAGAAACGGGACGATGCTTTTTCTAAAGTGCGCATGCGCCGCAGACATCGGGTCAAGTCTCTAGTGTAAATATCTCATAAACTGTGTAGGTTTAGGAGATATTTCTTGCCCCTACAGGTAAGCCTTAATCTAGGCTTACCCATAGGTAAAAGTGGTCTGTAAGGGCAAGACACCACTTTACAGGGGGTTACTGGCCTGAAACTAGGAGAACTTCTCTAAAGCACCAGGTGTGTACCTGTATGATTGGTAACTAGAAACTCAGGGAAAGGAGGTATGGGGCAGTTGGGAGAAATATTATAGGCAATGATGGGTAGAGGAAGAGCAGGAGCTTCTGTGCAATTAAGCTTTGTGTACCACTTGGTGTGGTAAGACAAGGCTTCCCATCAAGTAGATTTGATGTAGTAAGTAGTAGTAAGCTTCTGAGAGCAAGAAAATTCTAGGATCCACTGTATGTGCGACATACACTCCGACTTTGGGAGCACAGGTTGCATGATGTGTATATATCAATAAGAGCAGTCTTAAATGGTCCAACTTTGAAAAAAGGGTTCCTGGACTACTTTGGTCCAACTTGGTCACGCTTCCAGTCAATTGATTTAAATGTGAGTCGCATCCAAACCGAATCATCATCTTAACTAATCCGAATTGTGGCATGCGACACTTGTGCTCTGAGGATCTTGAAGGGGAACCCATGCCATTTTTTTTTTTAATGACGTGGGGTCCCCCCCTAAGTCCATACCAGGCCCTTCAATCTGGTATGAATTTTAAGGGGAACCTCCGCACCAAAATGAAAAAATGGCATGGGGCCCCCCAAAATCCATACCAGCGAGCGAGCCCCCCTCCTAAACCATGCCAGGGGGCCGCATGCCCTCAACATGGGGGAGTGGGTGCTTTGGGTGGGGGGGGCAGAACAAGGGCCGCTTCCCGACAACCCTGGGCGCTCGTGTGGAGGTCTGCGAGCAGTGGGCTTTAAGAATTTGGAATCCCCCCTTAACAAGGGGTCCCCAGGTCTGGTCCCCCCTGGGAATGAGTATGGGGTACATTGTACCCCTACTGATTCACCCAAAAAAAAATAACAATACATAGGTTTTTGACAAAGTCTTTTATTAAAAAAAAAAAGAATGTCCCCCATCGTAGCTCCAACATGTCTCTTCCCTCCGGTCTTCTTTCTCCAGTCTTTTCCCACCGCTTCTTCTCTCTCCGGGCAATACGTTCTTCCTCCGGTTCTTCTTACTCTGCTGATGTCGTCTTCCTCTGATTCTTCCTCTGGTTCTTCTTCCTCCGCTGTCTCCTACCTCCGTTTCTTTCTTCCTCCGCTGTCTTCTTCCTCTGGTTCTTCAGTCGGTTCTTTTCCCTCCTAATGTCTTCTCCCAACGTTAGATCCTGTTGTTGTGTTAGCTCCAGTGTGTGCAATTTCTTATATAGCCATGGGGCATGGCCATCTGATGAGGTCATCTGGAGACGGTGCGGGGGTTCCCCTTTAAAATCCATAGCAGACCGAAGGGTCTAGTATAATCTTGGGGGGATCCCACACCAAATTTTTTTTTAAATGGTGTGGGGTTTCTCCCTCAAGATTTATACCAGACTCAAAGGGCTTGGTATGTCGGTTCCTGTTCATTAAAGTCGAATGGAAGTCGGACATGAAGTCATAGGGCAAAGTTGGATCGGAAGTCGTTGTGAACCCAGCCTTAGTGTAGCCTGCATGGGTTGAGTACTACTGAAGATGTAGTTCCTAGAGGGGTGAGTTAAGGCCTGCTTGGGCTAAAGTGTAGTCATGGCTGAGTTTGAAAGCCAACATCCATGGCAAGCTCAATTATTTAGGTGGATCTTCAAGGGGACAAGTAAAATGTCTTTTGGGGAAATTTTGCTTTAAAACAGTCTCTCCCCATGGCACTATGACAACAGTGGCATATAAATACAATCAATAAAAGTAAAAACATGTGGCCTTTGTAATCCTGGCAACTGAAAAATGTACTTTCAGATGTCTTCAAAACTGTTTAGTTAATTGTTTGTTTGAACACTGGCCTGCCTCTGCAAAAGCCCAACGGCCACTACATGTAGGAGAAGGCACCGTGTGTGTGTGTGTGTGTGTGTGTGTGTGTGTGGTGTTGTGTAGTGTGTAGTGTGTGTGGGGGAGGGGGGGTCAGAGCTAGGTCACTGATAATTATAGAGAAAATAACATTTGCAAGTGACACAGATTTTGTGCTTTCTGGAACTACTGATTCTCTATGTCTGTCTTTTATGTAGCAAGGAACATCACACAAATCATTCAGCATTGTTGAGCCATTGGCCTGTGCCATTTTGAATTTTTTTCTATGACTCAAAAGATCAATTAACTAAAAAATGTATTGTTCTATGGGAGGAATGGCTCTTTCAAATCCTGTATGAATAAAAGCATTGGTAACTTTGGGAAGATATCTCTACTCTCTGGCTAAACACTATCAGGCCATTTTGTATGTGAAATATAATTTAAAATATACAGTATATAGGAAGTATTTACAAATAAAATATGCTGTAGAATAAATTGAAAGTTTCATTAAAGCCCAACTGATCTTTCTGTTTAGATCAGCTGAATACAACCCAAGTATATTAAAGTAATTGATGTGCAAAGTTTTACATGTTGTTTCCTTTACAAAGCAGCTAAAACCTTATTAGAAAAACCTGTTTTCTCTCAGCACGTTGAAGAGAATGATCCTTGCTATTTGTGTGAAAGCAGTGGTCTCTCTGCAGAGGTCCAGCGCGCCCCCTCAGTCAAAAAAGGTTTTGCAATCACCAAAGCCCACATTAGCTATTGATTGATTAGCTATTGGCATTTTGGCTTTAGATACACTGTAAATACATCAATACATTCTAGAGTAATAGATAGCACATTAAACACTCTTAACAACAAACATAATATTATTTTATTTTTTTAGTATTACAATTATAATGAGGTTAAAGGGGTTAACTTCTGTCAATAATGGAAAAAAAAATACTGATATTTAGTGTATTCGAAAGGAAGTGGAAGAAATGTAACCCAGCTCCTTCTTTGAAAAAAATCTGGTGTTGAATTCATTAAAGCAGCTGGATTTTTACTTATACTGCACAGTTGAAGTAATTGAGTAATGAGTGCTCTGCTTGTTTCTGCTCTTTCCCAGGTAAAACGTATGTCCTGCTTGGAATGAGCTCATTTGCAATTCCAAGATAAACAAGTCTCTGCTTCGTAATGCCCGAGGCGGTTTACACTGAACAGTGGACAGTTGTAAGTCATCTTTAGCACAATGTAGACTGTACACTGACCCAAGCATGTCACACTTTTCGATGGCTTTAATTAGAGGTATGAAAATTAAAATCTATGTTTGACTTATTCTAAGCCTTGTTAATAAAGTATATACAGACTTACATTTAGAATAAAGTGCACTAACCAAAGAAGATAGAGAAAAAACAATCAATGTGCCTGGTTTAATGTGTGACTCATTTATTAGAAACAATTTTATTTAAAGTTTTAGAAAGTTTTTGGAAGTTTCTTATTGCAATTACCAGATTCAGCATTGGGAATTGTAGACTGGTAACAAGCACATTTTTTATGTGAAAGAGGTGAACTCAGTGTCGGGCTCTAAATTTGTTATGAAAAGTAGGCACCTTTAATGCTCAATGTAGACCCCCTTTCATGCCCATTGTAGACTTAAATTCAGCGTAAATGGAAATCCAGGGCAGATGATGACATTTGACGTGTGTTTCCCATGACCAGTCAAGATAGGTTGCATCATCAGTTGGAACCCTGATTTTAAAGCATTGCATATGTTTTTGAGAACCCACAAAGCTGGACACGCTTCCATTGCTGTTCTGAGTCTTCTGTCTTCTGAGTCGTATTCAGGATTTTTCTTCTAATTTACAGATTTTTTTTATTCCAAACGTTCAAATTGATACATTTTTGAATCGGTCTAAATGAAAATGTTATATTGTTTTTGATTTGAATGCAGCAAAGTGAACAAACAAAAGAAAAACCTTCATCAAATCATTACAATGACTCTTTAAAGTGGTTGTAAACCCTTTACAACCACTTTATGCTACAGGTAAGCCTATATTAAGGCTTACCTGTAGCTACCCAGGATATCTCCTAAACCTGCACGGTTTAGGAGATATCCCCTGTCCCCTGCATGTGCCGATGTTATTGGCACATGCGCACTGGGGCAAACTGAAGCGACGTGACGTCATTGTGGCTCTGGCCAATCACATTGCTGGAACCGCGATACCCGGAAGTAAACCCCTTGGAGATATGTCGCCGCCAGAGAGGGGGGGGGGGAGAGGACCATTATGGGGGCTTTGATCTAATTTAAGTAATTCATAATGAGCTTTGTCTTGCAGGTTTTTTTTTATATTAGGTTTGCAGCCACTTTTTAAGCACCTTTGGCTTAACAAAAACAGCAACAAAAAAATTAAATGGTACTCTAATAACACACAGTCTTTGATTTCAACACTATCTATAGTTAGAATTTGACTGGAGTTCAATGTAAAATTCGATTCGAATTTCAGAACAAATTTCTGAAATTCAGACAAATTTTGTTACATTATTCGAAGCATTCAGTAAAATCTGTTTATATTGTAATTTGGGTATTTGGATATCCCCGAATAATGAAAAATGTGTCCGAATATTATTTCAGACTGAAACTAAACCGCAGATGTCTAATAGATAGATAACATAGTACTAACCTTACTGATGGCAGCAGTCACTCTGGTCTCCTTGCTTTGGAATTTTGTCAACATTGTTGCATAGAGGTTGTGTAACACGCCTAGATGACATCACTATATACACTACAAGGAGAAAAAAAAGAAATCCAGGTTTGTAAAATTTCTACCCATTGTACAAGAAATTGTTTCATGCTGGTATGAGCACTCTCCTAGATTTGGAAGTATAATTTTGACCTCTTCTATTCAGGAAGCTCGCATTTCTCTTAGCTTGTTTTAGAGACTGCATTAGACTACCTGGATTGGTCCTGAGTGGGTATTCATGTGGGCAAAAAGGAAGGAATGCCTTCCAGTGGATAGGGCCCAGTGATAGATGGTAGCGATAGATCCTCTTGGGGATTGAGCTCCTGACTTTTCTGTGTGACTTTACAGTTGTTTCAGCATGTAGACTTAGAAAAAAAGGAAGGAGCATCCAGTGTCTAGAGAATTACAAATGCTAAATTATAGTTCATGGACATTTATGGATAAGGAGCAACATGTATATCAAGTCAATGCATTTTGGGAGAATAGACTCCCCCCTTCATCAGGGCTGTTGCTGCATACCATTTGATAGGAGCAGCTCCCATGTATGGTTATGTTGGATCAAGATTTCAGAAAAGGCAGGAGGTGAAGACTTTAGTTTTTTAGGCACGCTGTTTGCTCCACATGCAACTAAAGCCTGAAATCTTTATTCAACATAACCATTCATGGGAAATGTTCCCATCCAGTAGTATAAAGCAACAGCCCGGTAGAAGGAGAGGGTCTATTCTCCCAAAACATGTTGGCTTGATGTGCATTACTGCTTTTTAATAAACGTCCATGAACCATACTTTAGAAGTTGCAATTCTATGGACACCAGGTGCTTCTTCCTGTTTATCCAAGGCACATTTCTGGTAGGGAGGACATAACTTAACTAAGGATCAGATTAAGAAATGAGTTCCCTCTATTTAACAATTATTTCACAATTTGTAATTACAGTTTGCTGATACTTGTGATACACATCCATCATCCAGGTCTGTAATGAACCAACCACACAGAAAAGGACAGTCCAGAGTATTAATTTTCTAAATCAAGAAAGCAATGGAAGATTCCTGACTTTGACCACAAATATCCAATGACCAGGAAGGTGAAATAAAATAAGAAAAATGTTTCCACAATTTGTAAATATTAGGACTTGGTGCTGACCCCTCTATTATCGCTGCTCTAGGCACTGGTCCAGTGCTACCATTATGGTAAATACAGCTCGGCCAATCAGATGGTAATTTATGGTAATTATTGCAGACTGATAATGGAACATACCAAATCCACTCAAAGCTGAATCTAATGAGCGGATAAAAAGATGATCTGACATTATAATATGTATAGGACATTCACAGTTGTCCAATATGGGGAAGTGAACTAATTTATGCACACACTAATTATATATATCATGATTTCACTTCTTAGCATAGAAGATACGTTGTATATAAAGTTGTACACATAGTAGGGAAGGGCTAAAACCCTTATCAGGTTATTTTTCGCTGACAAGTCCCAATAGGGGATTCCCATTATTACCTATTTTTCTGAAGACACAACAGCAAATGACGGGAATTTTTCAGGATTTTAAATTGGATTTCCCTTCACTTTCTTTCACAGTAACAATGGCCACCAGGACAAACAGAGGGGTAAATATCCTCCGAGTGGACAAAGACAGCAGTAAAAAGATACTTGAAGTGGTACCCTACTGGAACCTTAGGTGGATGTTACCTGGTACATGTAATTGGTTTTATCAGAAGTTTACCAGTGCTATATACCAATAGGGCATCTGGGTGATATGTGGGCTGTTTCTTTACATCAAGGAAATCCCATGGAGAACACAGAGGGTGGATGTCATAATTAAATCAGAAAATTGGAGTGCCACACCAGAAATCAGGCTGATTTTTCCAAATGCGTGACACACTAACTATCCAACGCATTTCAGGGTCATAGTTTGCTACCTCTATCAGGGAAAAGAAGAATGATTGGTGAACTGGAAATACAATAAAACTCAATTGAACTCAACTCAATACAATCTGGGAAATTATATATTTATAGAATCGCAGTCCCTTTTAGCAGCTGGTTTAACATACAATAGATACAATAGCTGCTGAAAGGGGGCTGAGAATCTATAATCATTTTCCAAATTATATTCACAGTTCAAGTTTTTACCAGCCATTCACTTAAGTCCCAGTGATGCAGGAAAATCGTGAAGCCCGAAATTAGTTGGATGTGTTTGGAATAAAATCTTATTTTTTGAATTTCAACATTTTGGTGTGGAACTCAAATCTTCTGATTCCACTATAGAAACAAAAAATAAAACAGAAGTTCTAATCTTCCCTACCCTAAACTAAGGAATTGCCTCTACATACACTTCAAAGCTGAACACCAGGCTGGAGAAAAAGTTAAAATAGGCTGTTTGTCTCCCTGCAAGTGTTAAATTAACATTGTGTCTGGGAGAGAGGAGGTACCAGGTTAGATACATTATTCTCTGCATCCACAGGTCTCTCTTTGTAAGACCAATCTCCTGAAACCACTCTTCTTCACTGCCCAACTGGTCACAGTTCTCTGTCATCACCACAAATGTTATACATTATGCGTAAGGAATGCCAAGGCCTGCCCACATCCGGAGATCCTGGGATCTAGAGCTGAGATGAGTAGACAATGTGCAGATGTTATTAATTGTTACTAATTTTGTTTTAATTTTCTAACAAATTCCAAAATTTCCGGAACAATTCCAATTTGGAGCAGTCAAAAAATGATCAACTGATTTGTATTGTGTGTGAAGAAATAGCTTGTGTTCCAGCCTTTTGTTATTGTTATTAAAAGTCAGCAGCTACAAAAAGTGTAGCTGCTGACTTTTAATAAACATACACTTCCCTTCTCCACGGTTCCAGCGACGCGCCGGCCGGGCTCCTTCTCCTCCCCCCCCCTTCCCGGCCGGCGTCTTCATTCCAAATGTGGGCACCCGACCGTGACACCTTTCGGCTTCACGGCTGGGCACCCACTGCGCATGCGCGAGCGGCGCTGTGCCGTCCCATTGGACAGGCGATCGCCTGGGACCTGTGACGTGTCCCAGGCAATCGCCTACAGGGAGGGGCTGCAGTAAGGCAATTAAGCTAATCGCCTTACCAGCCCCTTGGCAGAAGGAGGAAGTGGGACAGGAAGTCCCACTCCTCCTGAAGCCCCCCACTCCCCCCCCAAAAAAAATTACATGCCAAATGTGCATGTAAGGGGGTGATGAGTGGGTTAAGCGGAAGTTCCATTTTTGGGTGGAACTCCGCTTTAAGGAGCAGGACTGGAAGCCGGCCACCGCATCATTAACAAGCAATATCTCATCAGCTGCGAGCGGCTTCCACACTGAAGTGTAAAGAAAAAAATGCCAGAAACAAAAACTGCAGAAAAAAACTGTGCAGGGTCCCCTCCTCCTCTGGGCACCTTTTGGGGGTACCTGGTTTTGACAGATGCCCACTCATACATCCGGCTGACTTTGCCATGGCTCACCCCTCCTTCTTCCCCTGCCGGTGGCCATTCACAAAGTGAAGAGAGCGCCTCACGCATGTGCAGTAGGGAACCAGCTGTGAAGGTGCAAGGCTTCACTGCTGGTTTCCCTTACCCTAAATGGCGGAGGCAGCACCCCAGAGTCAATTGAAAAATCGTCTCGGGTGAAGACACCGCTAGATTCATGGACAGATAAGTGTCTTAATATTAAAAGTCAGCAGCTACAGTATTTGTAGTCTCCTTCTTAAGGATGCAGTGGCCACCTTCCAAGGCCCACTCCTTAACAACCAGCTATTCTTCACACAGAATTTGAATAGTTTGATGATTTTTCAACCAATCCGAATCCACATTTTTGCAAAAATTTGGAATTTGTTACAAATGGAATATACAAAATGAAACGATATGAATTTCAACAAAATGTGTTACTATTTAAGTCAAAGATTCAGATACAACCGAATCTCAGAATAACCGAATGACCAAAAAATTGTCCAGATTTATATTCAGACCAAAACGAATAGCATGTCTAGAGATAAGAGCTGGCTGCTGGGCTAAAAAAAAACAAGTTAAGTATTTCACCTTGTTCATCATCCCCTGGATTAAATGAGTGATTAACCACTTGCTGCTATCGCTGCGGCAGGTCGGCTCGTTCCCGTGGACGCGTTGTAGCTGTACGTTGGTCCTTTAAGTGGGATAGTGGGCACAGCAGGGTGATGGTGCTCATGACAGGTGGTCCTGATGACTGACAACCAATCACCGTCTTGAAGGCAGAACAGGGACAATCTGGGAACCATGATCTGTCATCTCCTATAGTGAGTCCCCTCCACCCACAGTTAGAACCCACATTAGGGAACACAGTTAACCCTTAATCGCCTCCCAGTATTAACCCCTTCCCTGCCAGTGACTGCAGAGGTGATTAAATACCACCAAAAGAAAGCTCTATCTGTGTGGGAAAAAAAAGGCGTCAAATTAGTTTGGGGTACTACATCCCACGACCGTGCAGTTGTCAGTTAAAGAGATGTAGTGCCGTTTTGCAAAAAATGGCCTGGTCATTGAGCAGCCAATTATTCTGGGGTTGAAGTGGTTAACTTGTGCAGTACACAGGAGGCCTCAATGCAAGGGTAACAATTTTCTCAATCCCCGAGTTTAACTTTGTTTATCGCATAAAAATGTCCAAGTTTTTCCATTTACTATAAAATCATTATACAAATGAAAACACTACTTGATTTTTAACTAAATTCATTAGAATGTGCAAATCTTATTCCTATGTATTTTTTCCCCTGGTAAAAACATCAAATAAATAAAATTGCAAAATAGAATTATATAAAATTAAATTAGATCTGTTTTTTGGTTATATAGCTGGAGGATATAATGATCAACATACGCAAACCATATGTCATTAGGAAAACTGAAAGGATGTGGGGAAAAAGTGTTATTTTGCTTAAGATCTAAAAATATCTAACTTGGTACTGAGTGACGACTGCAGTCTCTTTGTATTCATCTTTGACACTGGCAGACTGTGTCAGTCAACTGTCGATGAGAAAAGTAAAAATATTTTTATAGACATTAATGTTTTAGAGGTAATGAATAAAGTAAACCATCTACCTTTTTCAGAGGTACTCAAATTACAGACAATAAACCAGACAGAACAAGTCATTTATGAAGGATTAAGTTATGACGCAAAAGCCAAATCTATGTAATCCATACTTGTCCTTTGCATGGGGAACCTTAAGGGAACTGCAGCTAGGCTTTAAAGATTCACTGTTTGCACGAAGAGTGTGGTACTATGAAACAGAGAGAATTAGGTGGATTCTCAAAGATAAAACATGAGTAAGTTCATGAGGGCATCAACCTATCAGAGATAATTCACATAAGGAAAATAGGTTAAAGGGGACTTACAAATGTGCAATCATAAAATAAATGTCAGACAGGCCCAGACTGGGACAAAAAATAGGCCCGGGCATTTTAGACTGAGCAGCCCAGGGGGGGGGGCACAGAGGGGGTTAATGATGGGCATAGATAAAGAAACAAGATAGATACATTATAGAAAGAAGGGACGGAAGATAAAGACAGATAAAAGATAGAAAGAAATAGGGGGGAGAAAGGAAGATAGATAGATAAGATGGATTAAAAAGGAAGGAAGGAAGAAAGAAGATAAAGATAAAGAAAGAAAGAAAAGAAGAAAGAAAGAGAAAGAAAGAAAGAAAGAGAAAGAAAGAAAGAAGAAAGAAAGAAAGAAAGAAAGAAAGAAAGAAAGAAAGAAGAAGAAGAAGAAAGAAAGAAGAGAAAGAAAAAAGAAAGAAAGAAAGAAAAAGAAAGAAAGAAGATAAAGATAGAAAGAAAGAAGGGAAGGAAGGAAGATAGATAGAATAGATATAGATAGATAGAAAGGAAGGAGATGGATAAAGAAAGAATGAATAATATAGAAAAGAAAGAAGGTAAGGAAGATAGATAGATAGAGAAAGAAAGATAGATAAAGATAGAAAGCAAGAAGGAAGATAGATAAAGATAGATAGAAAGAAAGAAGGGAATGAAGATCGATAAAGAAATAAAGATAGATAAATATAGAAAGAAGGGAAGGAAGGAAGATAGATAAGATAGATAGATAGATAGATAGATAGAGATAGATGGAAGATATATAAAGAAGAAAGAGAAGATAAAGAAAAGAAGGGAAGGAAGGAAGATAGATAAAGAAAGATAGATAGATACAGATAGAAAGAAAGAAGGGAAGGAAGGAAGATAGATAGATAGATATATAGATGGAATAGATATATAGATAGAAATGAGGAAGATGGATAAAGAAAGAATGAATAATATATAAAAGAAAGAAGGGAAGGAAGATAGATAGATAGATAGATAGATAGATAGATAGATAGATAGATAGATAGATAGATAGATAGATAGATAGATAGATAGATACAGAAAGAAATATAAAGATAGAAAGAAAGAAGGGAATGAAGGAAGATAGATAAATAAAGAAAGATAAAGATAGATAGAAAGAAGGGAAGGAAGGGATATAGATACAGACAGAAAGGTAGATAAAATAATGAAGGAAGATAGATAGATAGATAGATAGATAGATAGATAGATAGATAGATAGATAGATAGATAGATAGAAGATAGTAAGGAAGGAGATAGATAAAGATAGAAAAAAAAAGAAGAGAAGGAAGAAAGATAGGTAGATAGATCTAGATAGATAGATATAAATAATAGATAGATAGATAGATATAGACAGTGGCAGTGTATCTATAGAGGGCGCCGGAGCGCCGCTCCCTCTGGCTCAGCCGTGACAATGGGCACAGTGGTGGCGAGGCAATTGGGCATCAAGTGGCATCAATGGGCACAGTGGCATTACAATGGGCACAGTGGCATCAATGGGCACAGTGGCGACAAGTGCTCAGTGCAACAATTATGCACAGTGGGCACATTGGCACAAGTGGCGTCGTTTAAAGGGGTGGCTGCATTTGATGGCATGGCACAGTGGCTGGGTTTGATGGGGGGGTGTGGTGTTGTTGTGACAATTGGTGGCAGTGGCTGGGTTGTGATTAGGCACAGTGTTTGGGATTGGTGTGGTGTTTGTGGTTTGATGGCATGTGCACTGGCTTTGTTGAGTTTGATGGCACAGTGGCTGATGATGGTCACAGTGCTGGTTTGATGGCACAGTGTGTTGTGATATCGTGGGCAATGATGGGTTACTGATGTTGGTGGCACAATGGTTGTTGTGGGTGATGGGTTGATGTTTGATGTGTGGGTGGTGATTGGTGGGTTGTGGGCATTGAGTGGTGGTAGGCGTTTGGGCCGTTGGGGGTTTTCGTAGGGTTGTGCCCCCCAAAAAATTTTGAGCACCAGCCGCCACTGTTCACGACTATTAAAATAATGTAATTAAAACCTCAAAATATAAGTTTGCAATGGCGCACTGTTCTCTACAGCCTGTAATTAATAGTATTTTTCAAAAAATATCAATTCAGTGCAAATACAGTAAACTAAGTTTTGCTTCAAAGTGAAGATTTATTATAACACACCCACAGTATTCTCCCAACTACCTACCTACTTGCTGAACGTGTGAAAGAACCCCAACTCACTCCTCACTCTTTCCATCTCTCTGTCAACATCCCTCCCCCATCACTCCACTTTCCATTATAAACAAATAAAAATACTCCAATGCGCTTCCACACCAAATTTGCTCACTACTTACAAAAAAATATGAACACCTTAAGCCCATCAAGCGTAATAATCAAATATAGAATTATCATACATTTTTTAAAACACACACTATACAACACCAGCACTTTATCTACAAAACCAGCCTGATCTGTGATATTGCTGCTGGCATGCTGGGATTTGTAGTGCCACAGCCTGACACATGAGGTGGTCATGCAGGAGTGGAGGCTATGCCTGGTGAGCAGATAATGGGTAGGGACAGGGAGGTGTAAGGGAGATCTAAGAAAACATGCTCCATTTAGAAGCAGAGCAGTTCACAGCCACACACAAAAACGACAGGAGCCCGCTACACAGAGCCCACCCTCCTCTCCCCTCTCTCTCTCCTCTTCTTCCTCCTGCCCACCAAGATAAGCCACAGACAGGACTGACTGCATGTTGTTCAGCTAGCTTACCTTAGGCTAGGCTGAACTCCGTCCTCCACTGCAGGCTGCATGGTTCCACTCCTCCCCCTCTCAGCGTCTCCTGTGAGGAACTTGAATAAGGCGCACTGAGAGAAAGGGGGAGGGTGCAAGAAACTTCACTTACTCAGATCGGAGACTATCGGTCTCTGTCGGCTCCAGCCGGGAACAGCACATGCGCAGTATGTACTGACGGATTGTGCAGAAACCAGCAGCCAATCCGATCACACAGCACCGAGTGATGTCATCGGTCCGCTCCTCGGCTGTTGGAATGCAAGAGGCATATTTCATCGGTATTTCACCGGCCCTTAACCCAACCAGCCCACCGGGAATTATCCCGGTTCTCCTGATTGGCCAATCCGGGCCATTTTGTCTTACTTGTACCCTCTCTATTGGCTGTGCTCTGAGTAAGTGGTGTGATTGAGGAGGTATGACCAGTACAGTCCGTGACAATGCTTCTTCCTGCGCTATCATCCTTCTTTTTTGCCTCTGCCCGCAGTAAAGTAGAGTGGTGGTAATTTTTAAGGTGTAGGTTCGTACCAGTATTGGTTAAATGTCCCACCTTTTTCCCCCTACTCACTTTCTTCCCACACAATTTGCACTTTCCAAAGAACCGCCTTCCAATCTGTGAAAGTATTTCCAAGTGTTGATGTGGCACGATGCAGCCCCTTGACCTGTGTATCTCTAGTATTTAGAGCTGATGTAGCTGCAGTAAATAGCACACCAGTGGTGGAAGCTGTTGCCACTACAGTTCAACTTGGTGAACTAGTGCTAATGGCAGGGGCGCTGTCAGCAATTCGAAATAGACCAGTATTGTGTGATTGCAAAAGAGGAATCCGGAACAGATATAGGTAAAAATGGTGATTTATTTAAGAAGAGGGGGTAACACCCCACCACCTTCAACAAGCTCAGTGCAAACAATCAATGACCCACAGTGACAAAAACACTAAAGACGATATGTACAGTAAAGGGGAATACCAGAATCAATAACAGGCCAGGCCGAGGTCATATACGGGGGAATCAGAAAATGGCTGCGGATGGGGAATAAGCAGGAAGGGAAAGTCCAGGAGAGGGCGCAGGTCAGGTCGGATCAGATCAGGTCAGAAGTCCAGGATGGAGACAACAGGCTCAGGGTCCAGATATCAGGCTCAGGATCGGGTTAGTAGGCAGATACCAGGGCAAGGTATGATTACACATGCCGGGTATATATATAGGAGGTGTGCTGATTACGTTCAGGTCACACCAGGGCCAAACGCTCCACACTGCCAGGGTCCATCCACTGGTGGAGGCCAGTACTGCGTCCCAAAGGTGATATACCAGCAGGGGGAAGTTCTCCTGACAGCTCCAAACTGCCAGGAGACCCCTGCTGGTGGAACACAGCACTGCAAGCCAGATCATAAATAGCACCAGCGCATGGAACCTTTCCTGACAGTACCCCCCCCTCAAAAGAGCGACCTCCGGACGCTCCAACTATCTGTTGCCGGGGAAAGTCCAAGGTGACAAACTGGGCAATGAGAGGCTTGAGCCGAGAGGTGGGTACATCCGGGTAGACAGAGGACACATCTGGGCAAACAGTGGGTAGAACAGACTGGGGAGCAAACACATCAGGCTGGGCAGCGGACAGAAGCTTAACCGACTGGGCAGCAGACAGGAGCTCAACCAGGCTGGGCAGCAGACGGGAACACCTCTGGCTGGGCAGCAGACGGGAACACCTCTGGCTGGGCAGCAGACGGGAACACCTCTGGCTGGGCAGCAGACGGGAACACCTCTGGCTGGGCAGCAGACGGGAACACCTCTGGCTGGGCAGCAGAGGGGAACACCTCTGGCTGGGCAGCAGAGGGGAACACCTCTGGCTGGGCAGCAGAGGGGAACACCTCTGGCTGGGCAGCAGACGGGAACACCTCTGGCTGGGCAGCAGACGGGAACACCTCTGGCTGGGCAGCAGACGGGAACACCTCTGGCTGGGCAGCAGACGGGAACACCTCTGGCTGGGCAGCAGACGGGAACACCTCTGGCTGGGCAGCAGACGGGAACACCTCTGGCTGGGCAGCAGACGGGAACACCTCTGGCTGGGCAGCAGACGGGAACACCTCTGGCTGGGCAGCAGACGGGAACACCTCTGGCTGGGCAGCAGACGGGAACACCTCTGGCTGGGCAGCAGACGGGAACACCTCTGGCTGGGCAGCAGACGGGAACACCTCTGGCTGGGCAGCAGACGGGAACACCTCCGGCTGGGCAGCAGACGGGAACACCTCCGGCTGGGCAGCAGACGGGAACACCTCCGGCTGGGCAGCAGACGGGAACACCTCCGGCTGGGTTGGGAAGTACTTCCGTTTATTTTTAGACTTAGTCACTGCAGGATTGTTAACAGAAGGGACGTATGAAGAGGATGGAATTAAGTAGGAGGAAGGGTTGGAATATGGCAGAGACACAGGGAAGGTGACTGGAGGAAGTTTTTGTGGAGTTGTTACTGGTGGAAGGGAAGAAGCAGGTGGATTAAAGACAGGGGTAGGTACAACAAGTAGAGACTGGGTAATAATACTTGGTAGGAAGCGGAATTAACTGGGTTATAGCTGAGGTTGTTATTGGCGATGGACGGCTAGATTCTTGGGAAGACAGGTGATTAATGGCAGGGCTGGAATGTAATGGCTTGGCTCAGATAAGGAGATCTGACCATGCCTGCAGCACAGGTTGAACAAAGGCTGGTTCACACACACCCTGTCTAATCAGAGACTGCACTGAACTAATGCAGTCGGATACCTTCTGCTGGGAACAAGAGCAATAATGTTCATCAAAGGCAGCTGGATCATCCTCCATCATCCATACCAGGGATTCGACTTGGTCAAGATTGAAGGGGGGAGAGAAGTCATCACTACCATCAGGAATAAAAGACGAGGCCGATTTAACACATAACTGAATTAATGGGTGAATATCATCAAAAGACATATAACCCTGATCCACCAAAGAATGAGCTGATCGGATAGTTTTCATCAGCTGGTCCCTTGTCCACCCCTCCAAAACCTGGCGACAATACTCCCCATCCTCCTCTGCCAGTAGGGAAAAGTAACTGATTTCATTTAAATCCATGCTTCAGAAAAACGCACCACAACAGGGTGGTTCCTTAATGCAAGCACGTCTGGTCTAGGAGGGCCCTGGTATACTGTCAGTGATTCGAAATAGACCAGTACTGTGTGATTGCAAAAGAGGAATCCAAAATAGATATAGGTAAAAATGGTGTTTTAAGAAGAGGGGGTAACACCCCACCACCTTCAACAAGCTCAATGCAAACAATCAATGACCCACAGTGACAAAAACAACACTAAAGACGATATGTAAAGGGGAATACCAGAATCATAAACAGGCCAGGCCAAGGTCATACAGGGGAATCAGAAAATGGCTGCGGACGGGGAATAAGCAGGAAGGGAAAGTCCAGGAGAGGGATCAGATCAGATCAGGTCAGGTCAGAAGTCCAGGATGGAGACAACAGGCTCAGGGTCCAGATATCAGGATTGGGTTAGTAGGCAGATACCAAGGCAAGGTATGATTACACATGCCGGGTATATATAGGAGGTGTGCTGATTACGTTCAGGTCACACCTGAATGCAGCAAGGGCCAAACGCTCCACACTGCCAGGGTCCATCCGCTGGTGGAGGCCAGTACTGCGTCCCAAAGGTGATATACCAGCAGGGGGAAGTTCTCCTGACAGCTCCAAACTGCCAGGAGACCGCTGCTGGTGGAACGCAGCACTGCAAGCCAGATCATAAATAGCACCAGCAGATGGAACCTTTCCTGACAGGCGCTGGGGAGGTTAGCAGCAGATGAAAAAAGTGAACTGCTACCTGTCCTCCTCCTCACAGAATATCCCTCTTGCACTTCCTCTAGGTCATATTGTAAATCTTGTGGAGTAAGTGTGTATAATACTTCTGCAGTGGTTGGGGAAAGAGGAGCATCACATTCAAAATCATCATTACCACTAGGGATGAGCCGAACACCCTGCCCCCCCCCCCCCCCCCCCCCCCGTTCGGTTTGCACCAGAACCTGCGAACAGACCAAAAGTTGGTGTAAACTTTAGAGCCCCATTAAAGTCTATAGGACTTGAACGTTGGAAATCAAAAGTGCTCATTTTAAAGTCTAATATGCAAGTTATTGTCCTAAAAAGTGTTTGGGGATCTGGGTCCTGCCCCAGGGGACATTTATCAATGCAAAAAAAGTTTTAAAAACTGAAGTTTTTCAGGAACAGTGAAAGGGGTCTTCCAGATACCGATAAGCATCCCGCCCGCCGACCCCCACAACCACTGGGCAAGGGTTGTGGGGATGAGGCCCTTGCTTCCATCAACATGGGGACATGGTGCTTCGAGGGGTGACAGACTCATAAAGCATCCTCCCAATTTTGAGGGCATGTGGCCTGGTACGGTTCAGGAGGGGGGCACTCTCTCGTCCCCTCCTCTTTTCCTGCGGCCTGCCAGGTTGTGTGCTCGGATAAGGGGTCTGGTGTAGATTTTTGGGAAAACTCCACGCCATTTTTTTTTTATTTGGGGTGGAGTACTCCTTAAAATCCACACCAGGCCTGAAGGGTCTGGAATGGATATTTGGGGAGAACCCTACGTAATTTTTTTTAAATTTGACGCGGGATTCCCCTTAATATTTATAACAGACCTGAAGGGCCTGGTAATTAAATTTGGTGGGACTGGGACCCCTACGCTTTTTTTAATTTTTTTTATGAATGAATCTTCTCTAAATTGCTGGCAGCCGTCAATTCATTATAGTGCAAGTGATTTTAAATTACTTTTTTTTTTCCTTCAGAAATGACACTTTGTGCAGGGACAGTTCTAAGCACGGGAAACAAGCGCTACTTCACAGGCATACTATACAGGCATATCTGTTCTCTTTCTGTCTATCGAACTTCCGATGGGCTCACAACGCACTTTTGCACGGTCAAAAGTCCGACCGTGTGTACAAGGCATTAGAGCTGACAATCCTCTGTAGGGGGGATGTAATGCTTTCATTATGTTACCACAGACAGAGACTACTTATACAAGTGTAGAGGTGTTACACAATGTTACTAATGCTGTTTAATATTTATAGCTATTGTGTTCAGTCATTACATGTATGTGCTGCCACCTACTGATAACATGAAGTGATATTCTACTTATTGTTATAGGAAAGATATATTTTCCATCAGTGAGACATGTACGCAGCCGTAGCAAAGCGTAGGTGAAGGACAGACATGACGGGGTGTAAGGGGATTACGGTTAGGAAGAGGTTAAGAACAGGAGGGGGAGTTATGTGCTCACAGGAAGGGGAGGAGTAAGTTATATACTTATGGGTGGGGGAGGAGTGAGAGGACAGCAGTGAGAGAGAAGAGTCGGTAGTGGAAAGTCCCGCCCGCCCGCCCCTTTTTGGTGGTGGTAGGTTGGTTGTTGGGAAGAGCGGTAAGTAAGTGGTTGGCGGTGGGTGCCCTGCCGTTTTTTTGCTAAAGACAGGTGGCATCGGGAAAACGGTGGGGCACATCTCTGGCCCTCGGTGGTCTGGTGTTTAGTCTGGACCACCGGGTGGTAAGTTGGTGGGTCTGTGGTCAGTTAGGGTCCTCGAGGCGGTGTTGCGGCTGGGGACAGATGCTAGCTATAAGGTACCACAGGCCCAGAAGTGAGGTAAAATCTGGTTTTATAAGGTGTTTATATTTAGTGATTGTTGTGTAAGGTTTTGTGTATGGATATGTGTATGTGTATATATATATATATGTATATTTATATATGTATATATGTATAGATATGTACATTGATATTTTATATATATTTTATGTTGTTAAATTGTTAAATAAAAGGCCGAACCGGCCATTTTAATCCAGTAGGTGTCAGTGTGGTCATTGTCGTTAGATAAGGAAGGGATTCAAGTATGTGTGTATGGGTGGGCGCAGTAAGATACCTGACTGCCCTAGTCATGTCTCTTGCACAGTAATACACGCCAATGTCTTCTGTTTTCATGTTGTCCATTTTCAGAGTCAGCTTGTTATTGTTGTTATCTCTGGTGGCTGTGAATCTCCCTTTAACAGCATCATTATAGCTTGTGCTCCCACCGCTACCAATATAACACAACCATTGTAATTTTCCACCAGAGAAATGTCTCATCCAGTGCATATCATAGCCACCAAAGGTGAATCCTCCTGATCCCTGACAGGTCAGTGTATGGGAGTTCCCCGGCTTTATTACGGCTGGATCAGACTGAACAAGTTGGTTAGAAGACAGGACACCTGGAAAATATACAGTGACAATAGGAAATAGCATTAGAACTAATACATACACTCAGATCTATTAGGAGGATTATTTAATCTGAGGGATCCTGTCCTATGAAGTCTCACCTGACAGCCATGATAATGATATAAAAAGGCCTATTAGGGTCTTCATTATTCCTCTGTTTAATCTGTATCTATACACTTCACATATACCCTGTAAAGGGCCATCTCTATCTTTATAGTGTATGAGAGATTTCATGATAGGAAGTGATGTCATCTCATTTGCATAGTATACAGAATATCTATATGTGTCAGAACATACAGTCAGGTACAAATAATATTTCATAATTGTTTTACTTTAATTTCATTTTTTAGTTCAAAGACCAGCAAAAACTTTCCAGTAATAAAAATAATTAAAGTAACACTCTAGACACATAAATACACAGATGGAATACATATTTGTATACAGTTTACCCGCCACAGGATTCCTGACTGTCCATTCAGTCTTGTGATTTACACAAATGTTCATGGTGCCCAGCCAGACAAGTGACACTCAGATTTTTTGGCCCAGGAGTTTATATTTTTTTTATTATCTTTTCTCTCTATGTCGTTTTATCTTGGACTAATAGAGTTAAGGTTAGGGACATTTGACCGCAGGTTCGATAGACACAGATCACTATTGTCACCGCCATGTTGAATCTTCTATTCATCTGTATCGAACTGTTGTCGCAACGATACAAATATATAATGGATACAAAAATAAAGCATTTTTTTTATTACGGATATGTCGGATTTCAGATTCTGTGCGTTCGTTATCATTTTGTTCAAACTAACGCGAAAATCCCTGAAATTCGGACAAAAAATGCATTCAAACGATAACGAATGCACATGTCTAGTAGCAAAACAATTGCCTAGTCATGAAGGGGGTAAAATCTTTTGGACCTCAAGTGGTTAAGGTATACAACATAGGATATGTGCATGTATTACAGAGATATATTTTAGTTTTCAAATGAAAGTGACAGTAATAACCTCTTTCAGGTTTTCAATAATGGTTCCACACTGCTGCGCTCTTTTTAAAAAGTGACAGCGTTCTGAACTTATCCTTAAAATGGAGTGCACCACAAAGCCTTGTATATGTATTGTGGTGCACTAGAACACATTTGGGTTGCTCACTACAGTAATTGTTTATTGGTTGCCTTTCAAATAAAATTGGACACCATGCTTTACTATGAGTGTCAATAATACTCATTAAAATGCAGGTTTTATTCTATTATTACAATTAGGGTTGTCCCGATACCGATACTAGTATCGGGAGCGATACCAAGCATTTGTCCGAGTACTTGTACTCGGGCAAATGCTCCCGATGCTTCACCCGATACTTGTACTGTCAGCGGTGATCAGTGCATGCGGAAGTTACAGGCACCAATCACTGCTATATAGATTTTAAAGTAATTTCTCCTCTTCTCCCCCCCCCCCCCCCCCCCCCCCGCGGCTTTCAGCTGCTTTAAAATCAGCGGTGATTGGTGCTGGTAACTCCCCCCACACACGATCACCGCTGACTGTCCCATGTCCTCCTCCAGCCCCCCTCCATTTTGCTGCAGTCTGCCTCCCTCCATGTCCCCTGCCGTGTTTCTCTCTCCCTCTGTTTTCCCCGGCGTGTTTCTCTCTCCCTCCTTGTCCCCCCGTGTGTCTCTCTCCCTCTGTGTATCCCACCATGTTTCTCTCTCCTTCCATGCTTCTCCTCCACCCCCTGGAACTTTCAGGATGGAGAGCGAAGGTAGGAGTCAGTAAATCTGGCTCCTTACTGCTCCGAATGGACAGAGTCAGTGATCACTGACTGTCCATTCATATAACTGAAACATCGTAAACTGTGATTACAATGTTACAGTTTATGAATGAAGAGAAGACGCTGTCTTCTCTCCATTTATTTTCAGCGCAGCTAATGCTGCTGAGAAAGGGACTGGGGAACATGTGTCCCTAGTCCCTTTCTCTGTCTCAAAGGGGATATGTCAGAGGTCTGTTAAGACCCCTGATATCTCACCAAAGATAAATAAAAGAAAAAACACACTGACACGGTTCACACCCCCCCCCCCCCCTTAAAAAAGAGAAAGCATTATAAATTTAAAAATATATATTTTTTTTAAATTGTAAAAAAGTAAAAACAAATTGTTATAGATAAAAAAATAAAAAAATAAACTACTGACACATGTGCCGCTGTCACATGAGATTAAAAAAAATATCGGTATTTGGTATCGGCGAGTACTTGAAAAAAAGTATCGGTACTTGTACTCGGTCTTACAAAAGTGGTATCGGGACAACCCTAATTACAATACATAACCCTTAATAGGCCTTTACAGTTACTACCTAAATGGGAAATCTTTCAGAGGGAACAACTCTTTAAAAATAAATATCCCCTATCTGGAGAGATTTCCTTTAACTTCCTGATGACATTTCAGAAGAGAAAGTGATAGAAAATCTTCACAGTGGGGCAGAGCAAGCAAGAAAACAAAAATAATTAGACAAGGAGATTTATGACAAGTTTATTAACACTTTAAAATGGCAACTCACATTTAAGAGGAGTACATTAGGCACATTAAAGTATGGTCCCAGAAAGGGGAGTGGTTCATCAGCAGACGATCCAGTCCTTTGGCTCCATCGTGAGAGAGCGCTTTGCTCACTGTGGACACAGCTGTGTAAAAGCCAGCTGCAAAGGAGAAAACTCAAAGTGAGGCTCGAAGTGAGGCTTGCAGCACAGATGGTAGGATGGCGAGGAAAGATGACGTCACGGTATGCAACACGTTTCACTAGCATGCGCTCTGCAGATGGTATGGCATCTATTTCAGTCTTGCTGGAACCTGCATTCTGTTCCCATTTGAAGGCAGACCTGAGCGTTTGAATTTTTACTAATCATCATGTCTTTTTAGACCATTTTATATACTTGCGGAATTTTTTTTCAAGTTTTGCACCTTTACTTAACATGGAAAAAAAAAGAAACTTGTCATAACCATTCCCTACATTAAATAACAGTAAGGGGTTTTGGCTATATATATGCTATAATTAGATATATTCCACTTTTCCCACAAAATTCTCAATCTAGTTAAAATAACAGTTAAGTCATGGGTAGTCAGTACAAGTCACATAGCACAGACACAATAGACAATTATTAAAGGATTGGATAACCCCCTTCTTTAACTACTTTCAGAGCAGCTGCTATACGGCGGCAGGTTGGCTACCCTGCACAAATCGCCTGCAGCGTGCCTCTGCGACTCCGGAGCCGATGTGCGTGGCTGGCAGCCAGGATGTCCAACGGCGACCCACGATTGCTTCTCACAGAGCCAGAATGGAGTCTGTCAATGTAAACAGACAGATCCTCGTTCTGACAGGGAAGTAGAGAGAGATCTGCTGTTCCTAGTGATCAGGAACAGCGACCTCTCTCCACTCTCAATCAGTACACTCGCCCCACAGTTAGAAACTCCTCCCTAGGACATACTTAACCCCTTGATTGCCTCCTAGTGTTAGCTCCTTCCCTGCCAGTGACATTTATACAGTAATTAGTGGCAATTTTTCAGCTATGATAGCTGTATAAATGTCACTAGTCCCGAAAAAGTGTCTGATCTGCCTGACACAATGTCGCAGTCCTGCTAAAAATCTCAGATTGCCACCATTACTATTAAAAAATGTATAAATAATAAAACTAGATGCTATACCTTTTGCGCAAAGCAATCAATATACATTTATTGCGATTTTTTTACCAAAAATATGTAAAAGAATTCATATTGGCCTAAACTGATAGACTTTTTTGGGGGATATTTATTATAGCAAATAGTAAAATATATATATATATTTTTTTTTTTTCAAAAGAGGTAATCAAATAACACCAAAAGAAAGCTCTATTTGTGGGGAAAAAAGGACATACATTTTGTTTAAGTACAAAGTCACATAACCGTGCAATTGTCAGTTAAAGTGACGCAGTGCCGTATAACACAAAAAATGTCCCTGTCATTAATGGGGCAAACCCTTTCCGATCCTTAAGTGGGCAGACTGTAGCTATTTTGTCAGTGTGTGTTGGAAAATTAAGAAGAGCTGATAATCCTGTGTAGGGGGGATGTAATGCGTTCATTATGTTACCACAGACAGAGACGAATTATATAAGGGAAAGTAGGAGACCCTTTACACAATGTTACATCTGTAGCTAAGTTATTTGTTGGTAGTTTAATATTTATAGCTATGTTGCCCAATCATTTCATGGATGGGCTGCCACCTACTGATAATGTGAGGAAGTGATATTCTACTTATTGTTATAGGAAAGATATATTTTCCATCAGTGTGTATCTTGCACAGTAATACACGCCAATGTCTTCTGTTTTCATGTTGTCCATTTTCAGAGTCAGCTTGTTATTGTTGTTATCTTTAGTGGCTGTGAATCTCCCTTTAACAGCATCATTATAGCCCGTGCCCCCACCGCTATTAATATAACACAACCATTGTAACTTTCCATCAGAGAACTGTCTGAGCCATGCCATAGCATTGCCACCAAATGTGAATCCTCCTGATCCCTGACAGGTCAGCGTATGAGAGTTCCCCGGCTTTATCACGGCTGGATCAGACTGGACAAGTTGGTTAGAAGACAGGACACCTGGAAAATATACAGTGACAATAGGAAATAGCATTAGAACTAATACATACACTCAGATCTATTAGGAGGAATATTTCATCTGAGGGATCCTGTCCTATGAAGTCTCACCTGACAGCCATGATAATGATATAAAAAGGCTTATTAGGGTCTTCATTATTCCTCTGTATAATCTGTATCTATACACTTCACATATACCCTGTAAATGTCATCTCTATCTTTATAGTGTATGAGAGATTTCATGATAGGAAGTGATGTCATCTCATTTGCATAGTATACAGAATATCTATATGTGTCAGAACATACAGTCAGGTACAAATAATAATTCATGATTGTTTTGCTTTCATCTAATTTTTCAGTTTAAAGACCAACAAAGACTTTCCAGTAATAAAAAAATATTGTAATGTAATAAAACATTAGTAAAGTGAAACTCTAGACACACATAAATACACAGCTGAAATACATATTTGTATACAGTTTACCTGCCACAGGATTTCTGGCTCTGTCCATCCAGTCTTGTGATTTACATACATGTTCATGGTGCCCAGCCAGACAAGTCACACCCAGACTTCTTGGTCCAGCAATTTATATTTTTTGTTCATCCCTTCACCTCTGTCTTCATCATTAGACAATCATTCTGTATTGGCGTCTCTGACCCAGGATGCCATTCAGTGACCATCCTGAATAGGTGAGGGGTGTGAATTACTTTCCATATATGACAAGTCCTCTGACAGGTAATACAACAAACATATTCATGTTGCATGTTCAAATTGCACTGTGTGCAGATTGGACTGTGTAATAATTGTAAGGGGTTTATTAACCACTTGTCAATCAGCTCACGCAGATATACTGCGGCAAGTTGGCAATGCTGTGTGAATCGCTGTACGGCGGCTTGCTTAGGCGCAGTTGCAGGCGGGCGTGCCCTCGCTTCCACTGCATGCTGCAGGAGCGTACCCATGGGTCAGGCGGACTCGATTTCCACCGGAGACCCGCAATTGCCTAGTACAGAGGCAGAACGGATATCTGCCAGTGTAAACAAGCGGATCCCCGTTCTGACAGATGACATGACAGAGGTCTACTGTTCCCAGTGATGGGGAGCAGTGATCTCTGTTATGCTCCAGTGAGCCCATACAGTTAGAACACACCTAGGAAACAGACACTTAACCCCTTGATCGCCCCCTAGTTTTAACCCCTTCTCTGCCTGTGTAATTTTTACATTGATTAGTGCATTTTTATAGCACTGTTCAATGAAATAATGACACTGGTCCCCACTGGGGTCAGATTTGTTTGCCACAATCCCACTAATAATTGCAGATCGCAGCCATTACTATTAAAAACATCAAAGTCCCTAATCTATCCCATAGTTTGTAGACGCAATGGGGCAGATTCACAGAGAAATGGATTATCGTAGCGTATCAGAAATACACTACGCCGCCGTTTTTTACCTGGCTCTACGTGGAATTCAGGTAGATTTTCTACGGTAAACGACGGCGGCGTAGTGTATTTCTCCCGTCGCAATCCATCTGCGCGAGTAGGGAGCGTGAAACATTTAAATTAGGCGCGTTCCCGCGGCGATCGATCTGCGCATGCTCCGTTCGCAAATTTCCCGCCGTGCATTGCGCGAAATCACGTCGTGACGTCATTCGTTGTTTATGTAGCGTACTTTACGGGCGATCCACGTCCCGACGAGTTACGTAAACAAAAAAAAAAATTAAATAAATTCGAAGCGGGAACGACGGCCATACTTAACATGGGCTACGTAAAGTTAGAGCAGCAAAAAGCTGCTCTAACATTACGTAGTAAAAAATAGACGAAAACGATTGCGACGCCCGCTCGTATGTTCGTGAATCCCCGTAAAAACACATTTGCATATCCCGACGCATCAAAACGACGCGAACTCCTCCCAGCGGCCGCAAATAGATGGCAGCGTAGATCCGAAGGCTTACGAAGACGTAAGCCTCTCGGATCGAAGCCCGAAGCCGGCGTATCATGGTTTGAGAATTCAAACTAGTGATACGCCGCGCGAAATTTGAAATTACTCCTGTCTAACCCCAGTTAGACAGGCGTAATTGTTTTGTGAATCTGCCCCAATAACTTTAGTGCAAACCAATCAATATATGCCTATTGCGATTTTGTTAACCAAAAATATGTAGAAGAATTTATATAATTTTTTTTTTTGGGATATGTATTATTGCAAAAAGTTAAAAAAGGGGGGGGGGGGGTTAGGAAGGGAATGGAAATGGACTATAAATAAGGGGGGTGGATGGAATATTGTGAGATATTAGCCAAAAAGGCAGGGCCCTGGGATAGTGTCGCTCCATGATCAGACATAGGAAAATAATATGAGATGTGGAATTCAGAGGGGAAGAACCCCTCTCATTTTTCTTTCATTACTTTATTGTTGTTTCTCTTTTTCACCTCGCTCCTTAATATGGTTTAGACTAAATGTCTCACTTTGTCCTCCCCACCCCTAGTGGATATTAACCTAGAAAGGAGGATTGGGTAGGACTAGGGGGAATCAAATGTACTAATTTACTTTTTGTTGTATATATCGAAGGAGGATATGTTAAAATAAGTAAAGATGATTTATTTTTTGTGTCCGTTTTCTTTATTCCTTTCCCTGTATAAAGGAAAAATAAAGAAATTACAAAAAATAAATAAAAAATTGTCGCTCTTTGTTTGTTTATAGTGCAAAAAAATAAAAACTGCAGATGTGATCAAATACCACCAAAAGAAAGCTCTATTTGTGTGGGAAAAATGGACGTAAATCTTATTTGGGTACACCATTGCACGATTGCATAGGATGCTTTAAGGTGAAAAAAAATCAAATGGATATGAAAATAAAGCATTTTTTAATTTCAGATCTTTCGGATTTTGGACGTTCATTATCACTTTGTTAACCCATTCAATACCGGGCTTTTATAACCACCTCAATACTGTGCCTATTCTGGCACTTCTCTCCTACATGTAAAAATCATCATTCTTTTGCTAGAAAGTAACGCAGAACCCCAAAACATTATATATGTTTTTTTAGCAGACACCCTAGGGAATAAAACAACAGCCATTGCAACATTTTATCTTGCACGGTATTTGCGCAAAAAAATTTCAAACGCCTTTTTTTTGGGGGAAAAAAAATAGTTTCATGAATTAAAAAAATAACAAAAGAGTAAAGTTAGCCCAATTTTTTGGTAAAATATGAAAGATTATGTTACGCCGAGTAAATAGATACCTAACATGTCGCGCTTCAAAATTGCGCACACTCATGGAATGGCGCCAAACTTCGGTACTTAAAAATCTCCATAGGCAACGCTTTGAAATTTTTTACAGGTTACCAGTTTAGATTTACAGAGGAGGTCTAGTGCGAGAATTGTTGCTGGGACTCTAACGCACATAGCGATACCTCACATATGTGGTTTAAACAGCGTTTACATATGTGGGCGAGACTTATGTGTGCGTTCACTTCTGCGCGCAAGCTACCGGGGACAGGGGCGTTTTCATTTTTTTTTTTTCATATTATTTAACTTATTTATTTATTTATTTACACTTTTTTTTTCACTTTTATTCCTATTACAAGGAATGTAAACATCCCTTGTAATAGGAAATGTGTGTGACAGGTCCTCTTTATGGAGAGATGTGGGATCAATAAGACCTCTTCTCCAGGCTGAAAAGCATGAGATTGTGGAAAAAAATTCAACAATCTCATAATTACTAGCTGCAATTGTGGCTTTGTTTACTTCCAGGTACCTGGGCGTGATGTGATCACATCGCGCCTGGGCCTCCGACGGTCATAGAGATGACTGGTGACCAACTGGACGTCAAATGACTATGGGCCAGTCGTGAAGTGGTTAAAACGGACACGAACGGATAACGAATGCACATGTCTAGTAGCAAAAGAATGGCCCAGTCATGAAGGGGGTAAAATCTTTTGGACCTCAAGTGGTTGAGGTATACAACATAGTGATATGTGTATGTATTACAGAGATATATTTTAGTTTTCAAATGAAAGTGACAGAGTAATAACCTCGTTCAGGTTTTCAATAATGTTCTCACAATGCTGCACTCTTTTTAAAAAGTGACGTTGTTCCAAAAGCTGAACTTACCCTTAAAATTAAGTGCACCACAAAGCCTGGTATATGTATTGTGGTGCACTAGAACACATTTGGGTTGCTCACTACAGTAATTGTGTATTGCCTTTTAAAAAAAATAGGACACAATACTTTACTATGAGTGTTAATAATACTCATTAAAATGCAGGTTTTATTCTGTTTTACCACATGACTATTGTATAACAGATGCACTTCCCTTTACATACCCCTTTACTTTCAACCTCCAACCCCTACCTTATTAATTTGAGACCACACTGAAAGTTGGAGAAAAACATAGGCCGTAGCAGCCTTATTTATTAACACAAACTCTTAAATTAACATTAACATAAGAAACATCTGTTATAACCCATTATAACCCATTAGTCCACACTAGTGTTGGTCTCTGCAGGGAAACCTTGATCACCATCCATGTAAAATATACTGCACTGTGGTATCTCTCCAATATGCTGATAGGCCGACCGGCTGGCTCAGAGACAACCCATGACCGCAGTGCCCCGTTACCAATACTTCCAGCTAACCTCCGTTATCTGAAATACCAATATCAGGACCCATATCACCAACAGGCCCTGAACTCTTCTTTCCAAGGTATCATCCTTCACCCGCAAAGACCAACACCCGCCGCTGCCATGACAAATTGATTAACTGAATCCTGTGCATGAAAACAAAGCAGAACACAAACAAACCACGAACGGACACACACCCATGAATGAAACAAAAAACTTAGGGGAGGGTGGGCAGGAACTTTGCTCCACGCTGTGTTGCCCGGGGGCTGGGTCAGCTCCTTTTGCCTTCTTCTCTGTCTCCACCAGGGATGAGCCAAACACCCCCCTGTTCGGTTCGCACCAGAACTTGCGAACACACCAAATGTTTGTGTGAACTTTAGAACCCAGTTAAAGTCTATGGGACTCGTACATTTGAAATCTAAAATGCTAATTTTAAAGGCTAATATGCAAGTTATTGTGCTAAAAAGTGTTTGGGGACCCGGGTCCTGTCCCAGGGGACATGTATCAATGCAAAAAAAAGTTTTAAAAACTAAAGTTTTTTCGGGAGCAGTGAATTTATTAATGCTTAAAGTGAAAGTAGTAATAATGCTAAAAGTGAAACGTACCTGGGGGGGTGTAAAGTCAGCATGTAAAAAAGCGCATGTTTCCCGTACATAGAACTGTCCCTGCACAAAGTGTCATTTCTGAAAGAAAAAAAAGTTATTTAAAACCGGCTTTGCGGCTATAATGAATTGTCGGCTCTGGCAATTCAGAGAGGATTCATTCATAAAAAATAAAAAATAAAGCGTGGGGGTCCCCCCAAATTCCATTAACAGGCCCTTCAGGTCTGATATGGATATTAAGGGGAACCCCGCTGTCAATTAAAAAAAAAATGACGTGGAGTTCCCCCCAAATATCCATACCAGACCCTTATCCGAGCACGTTAACCTGGCTGGCCGCAGAAAAGAGGGGGGGACAGAGTGCGGCCCCCCCTCTCCTGAACCGCACCAGGCCACATGCATCAACATAGGGAGGATGTCCCCATGTTGATGGGGACAAGGGCCTCATCCCCACAACCCTGGCTGGTGGTTGTGGGGGTCTGCGGACGGGGGGCTTATCAGAATCTGGAAGACCCCTTTAACAAAGGGGACCCCCAGATCCTGGCCCCCCCTATGTGAATTGGTAATGGGGTACACTGTATCCCTACCATTTCACGAAGGAAGTGTAAATAGTTAAATAAAAACACACAGACACCGTAGAAAAAATTACTTTATTAATAAAAATAAAATAAAAAAATCCAGCGGTGGTAATCCACTCTTGATGCGGCTTCCTGCTCCAACGTTGTCTTCTATCCAGCGACGGATGATCTCTCCAGCGGTGGTAATCCACTCTAGATGCGGCTCCCTGCTCCTTGTCTTCTATCGAGCGACGGGTGATCTCTCCAGGGACGGGTGATCATCGGTCCGGTCCAGCAATGAGAAGATCCATCCATCCAGAGCGCAGCAGGCGAGCTCCTCTCTCCGTTGGACACAGCCCAAGTAAATGACTCGGCGGTCCCAGTGACGTAGGAGGGTGCGTCAGAGGGGGCTGGGTCACGTGACGGGTGGCCCCGTCTCCCCTATTTAAGGAATGTCAAAGCTCCACCGAGTCATTTACCTGAGCTGTGTCCAACGGAGAGAGGAGCTTGCCTGCTGCGCTCTGGATGGAAGGATCTTTTCACCGCTGGACCGGACCGCTGATCACCCGTTGCTGGAGAGATCACCCGTCACTTGATAGAAGACAACGGAGCAGGGAGCCGCATCGAGAGTGGATTACCACCGCTGGATTTTTTTTTTATTAATAAAGTAATTTTTTCTACGGTGTCTGTGTGTTTTTTTTTTAACTATTTACACTTCCTTTGTGAAATGGTAGGGGTACAGTGTACCCCATTACCAATTCACATAGGGGGGGCCAGGATTTGGGGGTCCCCTTTGTTAAAGGGGTCTTCCAGATTCTGATAAGCCCCCGCCCGTAGACCCCCACAACCACCGGCCAGGGTTGTGGGGATGAGGCCCTTGTCCCCATCAACATGGGGACATTCTCCCCATGTTGAGGGCATGTGGCCTGGTGCTGTTCAGGAGAGGGGGGGCCGCACTCTGTCCCCCCTCTTTTCTATGGCCGGCCAGGTTAACGTGCACGGATAAGGGTCTGGTGTGGATTTTTTGGGGAAAACTCCACGCCATTTTTTTTTATTTGGGGTGGAGTTCCCCTAAAATCCACACCAGACCTGAAGGATCTGTTATGGATATTTGGGGGGAACCCCATGTCATTTTTTTTTAAATTGACGGCGGGGTTCCCCTTAATATCCATATCAGACCTGAAGGGTCACTTTGTGCAGGGACAGTTCTATGTACGGGAAACAAGCGCTTTTTCACATGCTGACTTTACACCCCCCCCCCTAGGTACGAAATTTAAAGTAATATTACACTTTTATTGTTTCACTTTTAGCATTATTAAATTCACTGCTCCCGAAAAAACTGCCTTTTTTCAAACTTTTTTTTGCATTGATACATGTCCCTGGGACAGGACCCAGGTCCCCAAACACTTTTTAGGACAATAACTTGCATATTAGCCTTTAAAATTAGCACTTTAGATTTCTCCCATAGACTTTGCCGCGAACACCCCTAATTGTTCGTTGTTCGCCGAACAGGCAATGTTCGAGTCGAACATGAGTTCGACTCGAACTCGAAGCTCATCCCTAGTCTCCACCCCCATTAACCACCCAATCCTAAACTCCCTTACAACCCAGTACCCTGTTTCCCTAGTCATGCCAGCCTTCCACCTATTCCATGCTATTTCATTGCTCCAGGCTTTTCTATACATAACCCCTAATAGGCCTTTACAGTTGCTACCTAAATGGGAAATCTTCCAGAGGGAACAACTATTTAGAAATTAATATCCCCTATCTGGAGAGATTTCCTTTAACATCCTGATGAGTCTTCAGAAGAGAAAGTGATAGAAAATCTTCACAGTGGGACAGAGCAAGCAAGAAAAAAAAATTAGACAAGGAGATTTATGACAAGTTTATTAACACTTTAAAATGGCAACTCACATTTAAGAAAAGTACATTAGGCACATTAAAGTATGGTACCAGAAAGGGGAGTGGTTCATCAGCAGATGATCCAGTCTTATGGCTCCATCGTGAGAGAGCGCTTTGCTCACTGTGGACACTGCTGTGTAAAAGCCAGCTGCAGAGGAGAAAACTCAAAGTGAGGCTTGGAGTGCAGGTGGTAGGATAATGTCACCGGTATGCGACACATTTCATGAGCATGTGCGCTGCAGATGGTACGGCAGCTGCGCACCTTCGTCAAGCTCTTTGCTTGACAAAGGTGCCCGGCTGTCATACTATTAAACTGTCTTTTAGACTTTTTTAGACTGTCTTTTTAGACTTTCATATATTTGTGGTAACAATTTTTCAAGTTTTGCGCATGTACTTGTCATAGAAAAAAAAAAGAAACCTGGCATATATTGCACTTTTTTCACCAAAGTTCTCAATCTAGTTAAAATGTCAGTTAAGTCATCAGTAGTCAGTACAATTCACATAGCACAGACACAATAGACAATTATTAAAGGATTGGATAACCCAGACTCCCTTCTTTAACCACTTCAGCCCTGGAGGATTTGGCTGCCCAATGACCAGGTCATTTTTTGCGTTTCGGCACTGTGTTGCTTTAACCACTTCCATACCAGGCACTTACGCACCTTCCCGCCCAAGCCAATTTTCAGCTTTCAGCACTGTCGCAATTTGAATGACAATTGCGCGGTCATGCTACACTGCACCCAAACAAAATTGGCGTCCTTTTTTCCCCACAAATAGAGCTTTCTTTTGGTGGTATTTGATTACCTCTGCGATTTTTTTTTTTTTGCGCAACAACTAAAAATAGAGCAAAGATTTTGAAAAAAAAATAAAGTTTTTATTTTTTTCTGTTAATTTTTTTGTAAATGAGTATGTTTTTTCTTTTAATTATGGGCACTGATATGGTGGCACTGATGGGCACCAATGAGGTGGCACTGATGGGCACCGATGAGGTAGTTCTGATGGGCACCGATTAGGTAGCACTGATGGGCACTGATAGGCGGTGCTGGTATGGGGCACTGATGGGCACTCATGGGCGGCACTGATGGGCACTCATGGGCGGCACTGATGGGCACTCATGGGCGACACTGATGGGCACTCATGGGCGGCACTGGGCACTCATAGGCGGCACAGGTGGGCACTCATAGGTGGCACAGGTGGGCACTGATAGGTGGCACAGGTGGGCACTGATAGGTGGCACAGGTGGGCACTCATAGGTGGGCACTGGGCATGGATTGGCACTGTGGGGTGGCACTGACAGACACTGGGGTGGCACTGATGATCACTGAGGGGTGGCACTGATGGATCAATGTTGCCAATCAGTGCCCATGTGTGGGCACTGATTGGCATCATTTTTTTTACTGCCCCTTTTTTTTTTCTTGTTGATTTTTTTATTTTTTTTGTCCTTTTTTTGTCCTTTTTATTATTTTTTTTTATGTTCCCTGGTGGTCTAGTGTGGGCACTCCCTGGTGGTCCGTGTGGCGATCCGAGGGGGGGCTGCGCTGATAAACAATCAGTGCGAATCCCCCCTGTCAGGAGAGCCGCTGATCGGCTCTCCTGTACTCGCGTCTGTCAGACGCGAGTGAGGAAGAGCCGTCTGCGGCTCTTCCTGTTTACATCGTGATCAGCCGTGATTGGACACGGCTGATCACGTAGTAACGAGGCTCCGCCGGAGACTCGTTACCGAGATCGGAGGTGCAGGGTGTCAGACTGACACCCCGCATCACCGATCGCCGCGGTGCGCGCCCGCACAGGCGCGTGCGGCATTGAAATCGTGCTAGACGTTTGAGAACGGCTAGTCACGATTTCATAACCACTTCCCGGCCGTAAATCGGCTATTGGCCGGGCGGGAAGTGGTTAATTGACAATTGTGCAGTCGTGTGACAGTGCACCCAAACAAAATTGATGTCCTTTTTTGAAGCGAATTTAGAAAGAAAATCTATATTTTTAACTTTTTGCTATAATAAATATCCCAAAAAAATATATATAAGAAATAATCTTTGGCCCCTTTCACACGGGGCAGATCATTAATGATCCGCACCGTGAACCTCCGCTTGCTCAGCGAGGATCGCTCCGTTGCCGTTCATTTTTTAGTACTTGTTTGAAGCTCAGCCCATCATTTGCATGGGGTCACGCTTCATTTAAATGTATCATGCCCACTTCCAGCCCACTTCCACCTACTATGACTTACGTCGGCTTACGCCCACGAATATACGCTACGCCGGCGCAATGTTGGAAGCATTTGCTTTGTGAATTCCATGCTTGCCTCTCAACGTTGCGCCGGCGTAGCGTAAAGAAGATACGCTACGCCCGCATAAAGATGTGCCCAGGTATGTGAATCCGGGCCATAGTCTACAAAATAGGGGATAGATTTATGGCATTTTTATTAATATTTTTTTTTTATTAGTAATGGCGACAATCTGCAATTTTTATCGTGACTGCAACATCGGACACTTTTGATGCTATTTTGGGACCATTTGTCATTTTTACAGCGATTAGTGCTATAAAAATACACTGATTACTGTGTAAATGACACGTGCAGGGAATGGATTAACTACTAGGGGGTGAGGAAGGGTTTAAGTTTCTCCTAGGGAGTGATTTTAACTGTGGAGGGGGGGCTGGGCTACGAGTGATCACTGCTTCCGATGACATCTCCCCGTTCTGCAGCTCCATGACACGATCGTGGGACACCAGCGGACATCGAGTCTGCGGGTCCTGCGGGCATGGTCACAGAGCTCGCGGCAGGGGGTTAACTACTTGCTAAGCAGCCGTTATACGGCAGCAGGTTGGCTCCCCTGCAAACATCGCCGTAGCTGTACGCCAGCTGCTTTAAGGGCTATAGGGGACGCACGCACGCCGTCAGCACGACTGTGGAGCCGATGCACATGGCCGCGATGTCTGCCGGCAGCCCCGCGATCACTTTTTGCACACCCCTAGTGTTAACCTCTTCCCTGCCAGTGACATTTATACAGTAATCAGTGGCTATTTTTAGCTTTGATCGCTGTATAAATGTCACTGGTCCAAAAAAAGTGTCAAAAGTGTCCGATCTGTCTGCTGCAATGTCGCAGTCCTGCTAAAAATCGCAGATCGCCGCCATTACTAGTAATAAATAAATAATAAAAATGCCATAAATCTATCCACTATTTTGTAGACGCTACACCTTTTGCGCAAAGCAATTTATATACTGTACGCTTATTGCAATTTTTTACCAAAAATATGTAGAAGAATACATATTGGCCTAAACTGAAGAGGACATTTTTTGGGGGATATTTATTATAGCAAATAGTAAAAAATATATTTTTTTTTTTTCAAAATTGTCACTTTTTGTTTATAGCGCAAAAAATAAAAACCATATAGGTGATCAAATACCACCAAAAGAAAGCTCTATTTGTGGGGGAAAAAAAAGACATACATTTTCTTTAAGTACAATGTCAAATTAAAGCGTTGCAGTGCTGTATCGAAAAAAATTGCCTGGTCATTAACGGGGCAAACCCTTCCAGTCCTTAAAGTAGAGTTCCACTCAAAAAAGTGGAACTTCCGCTTTAAGCACTCCTTGCCCCCTTACATGCCACATTTGGCATGTCATTTTTTGGGGGGTGAGTGGGGGCTTAGGTAGGAGTGGACTTCCTGTCCCACTTCCTTCTTCCACCCAGGGACCGCTTCGGCGACTTCTCTTCTTGCCCTTCCCTTTAGGTAATCTCCAGGGACACGTGACAGGTCCCAGCAGATTGCCTGTCCACTCAGAGCGAAGAGCGACTCACGCATGCACAGTGAGTGCCTGGCCGTGAAGCCGAAAGCTGTCATGGCCTGATGCCCAAACTGTGAATGGAGGCGCCGGCCAGAGAGGGAGAGGAGAGGAGCGGAGCTCCGGGCGGCCGCGTCGTTGGACCGTGGATCAGGTAAGTGTTTGTTTATTATAGGTCAGCTCAGCAGCTACACTTTTTGTAGCTGCTAACTTTAAAAAAAAAAAAAGGCTGGAACTCCCCTTTGAGTGGTTAAAAACATGGGCAGACTGAAGCTAATTTGTCAGTGTGTGTTAAATTAAATTATGTGAAAATTATGAAGAGCTGACAATCCTGTGTAGGGAGAATGTAATGCTTTCATTATGTTACCACAGACAGAGACAAATTAAGAAAGTAAAAGTAGTAGACCCTTTACACAATGTTACATCTGTAGTTAATTAGTTGGCTGTTTAATATTTATAGCTATTGTGTCCAGTCATTACATGGATGTGCTGCCACCTACTGATAACGTGAAGAAGTGATATTCTACTTATTGTTATAGGAAAGATATATTTTCCATCAGTGTGTATCTTGCACAGTAATACACGGCAGTCTCTTCTGTTTTCATGTTGTCCATTTTCAGAGTCAGCTTGTTATTGTTGTTATCTCTAGTGGCTGTGAATCTCCCTTTAACAGCATCATTATAGCCCGTGCTCCCACCGCTATTAATATAACACAACCATTGTAATTTTCCATCAGAGAACTGTCTGACCCATGCCATAGTATTGCCAGAAATGGTGAATCCTCCTGATCCCTGACAGGTCAGTGTATGGGAGTTCCCCGGCTTTATCACGGCTGGATCAGACTGGACAAGTTGGTTAGAAGACAGGACACCTGGAAAATATACAGTGACAATAGGAAATAGCATTAGAACTAATACATACACTCAGATCTATTAGGAGGATTATTTCATCTGAGGAATCCTGTCCTATGAAGTCTCACCTGACAGCCATGATAATGATATAAAAAGGCCTATTAGGGTCTTCATTATTCCTCTGTATAATCTGTATCTATACACTTCACATATACCCTGTAAATGTCATCTCTGTCTTTATAGTGTATGAGAGATTTCATGATAGGAAGTGATGTCATCTCATTTGCATAGTATACAGAATATCTATATGTGTCAGAACATACAGTCAGGTACAAATAATAATTGTTTTACTTTCATCAAATTTTTCACTTTAACAGTTAAAATTAATTTAAATTATCTCAAAGTAAGCAGCCTCCTCAGTGACTCCTTTGTATATCTCCGATCTTTCCTCATCTGTGAGGATAAAAGGCAGTCCCCTGAAGCGAGGATCCAGTGCAGAGGCTGTATGAAGGATCTTCTTCTCGGCCTCACTGCTGTACCTCTTCTGGAGATCTGTTCTAATAGAATTCTTGATTTCATGGATCATGGGTGTGTCTCCCAATGTGTTTGTCATGCTCTGGAAAAGTTGTGCATTTAGAGGGGTAATAAGAGAAACTGTTGGATTGCGCTCTTCTGACATCAGCATGGTTGCATCCTTCATTGGCTTTAATGCACTCACAGCGTCCTCTGCATTTGACACATCTGTTTCATTTAGAGTGCAGAAATCGGACTCTCCTTTTCTGACTTCTGGAGACAGCAAGGTGGCACATACTGCAGGTTGTTGTTCTAAGAACCTCTCGACCATGTTGTATGCGCTCTTTCATCTTGTTGGCACATCAGTTATCAGCTTATGATTCTTCAGGCCAAGACATTTCTGTTTCTCTTTTAGACAGTGGCTTGCTCTAGTGCTGCGGTGAAAATCCGTCGCACTCTGCCAAGAAGCCTAGAGAGTGTGGCTACTTTCAACGCTTGCTGGGATGCAAGATTCAGTGTATGGGCGAAGCATTTTTCACATGGGGGAATTTTCCAACTTGAGCTGCAACTAGGGATGAGCTTCGTGTTTGATTCGAACGTATGTTCGACTCGAACATTGTCCGTTCATACGTTCGACGAAATTCGAACAAAACAGGTCGTTCGCACCAAATTTGAGTGACGCGCAATGGCCCATAATTCACTGCAGCATTGCGCGCTGATGATTGGCCAAACATGCACTATGACCCTGCATTCTTGGCCAATCACAGTGCGCAAAAAACGGTGAGCCATAATTGGCCAAAGCCAGGGTGGCTTTGGCCAATTATGGCTCAGGGCTTTAGCACACGCCCCACACTATATAAGGCCGCCTGCTGGGCGGCCTCGTGTAGTGTGTTCCATCGCTGAAGTCAGAGAGAGAGAGAGATTGTCTTTGTATATAGCTAGATAGAGCAGGCAGGCTAGTCAGTTTAGCTTAATTTACAGTGTGTAAAGAATATATATACATCCCTAGGAGTTGTACATTTATACACTGTAAAGCTTAGCTAGATCAGCTATTCCTATATGTCAGGCAGGAGATTGTGCTAGCTGCAGTGTTCTTCTAACATATTGTATTGCCTGTGTGCTGTGTAGTAGCACCTATACCTACTCGGTGTTACTGTACTTGTCCAGTTTAATAGCACTTAAACCTACTTGCTGTTACCGCACTTGTGCTGTGTAGTAGCAGCCATACCTACTCGGTGTTACTGTACTTGTCCAGTTTAATAGCACTTAAACCTACTTGCTGTTACCGCACTTGTGCTGTGTAGTAGCACCTATACCTACTGGGTATTACTGTACTTGTCCAGTTTAATAGCACTTAAACCTGCTTGCTGTTACCTCACTTGTGCTGTGTAGTAGCACCTATACCTACTGGGTGTTACTGTACTTGTCCCGTTTAATAGCACTTAAACCTACTTGCTGTTACCGCACTTGTGCTGTGAAGTAGCACCTATACCTACTGGGTGTTACTGCACTTGTCCTCTCCAGTTTGTACCCAAAGGTACGAGGTGTGTGTACTGATTGTGTCCTGTGCAGGCCATTACAATGTCTGGAAGGACAACAAAGAGAGGCATTCACCAGGGCAAGCAGGCTCTGCATCTAGAGGCAACGCTGTTGGTGGACACAGTGCATCCTCTTCAGCACGTGGCTGCTCGTCCTTCTTTTCGGGAGCTGGCCGTGTTGAGCCTCAATTAGTAGAGTGGATGACCAAGCCATCCTCATCCTCCTCATCTTCTCTTACCAAAGCTGAGCTTAGTTTGTCTGGCAAAGCAGCTGCCAAAGCGTCCTCTTCCCTTTGCACAATGGCATCACACAATCCTTCCCTAGTCCCACCATGTCCTCCTGAGGAGTCCCCCAAACTGTTTCAACACAGTGTTGGGTACATGCTGCATGAAGATGCGAAGCGTTTTGAAGGCTCTGATGATGTAACACAGATAGAGGAAGGCATTGATGTGAGCCCAGAGAGAGGATGCACTCCAGGGGCCAGCTTAAGGGCAGCACACCAACTGCATTACATTGCAGGGCTACGCCTGTGCAGGGTGCTGCTGTGTCCCAATGTTACTGCAAAAGTTCTTTGGTGTGGGCCTTTTTTGAGACATGTGCATCAGATCGCACCGTTGCTATTTTCAACATATGTCTCAAGAGTATCTCGCGTGGCCAAAACATCACCCGCTTGGGCACCACATGCTTGACCAGACATATGTCGACCTGCCATGCAGTTCGTTGGCAAGAATACCAGAAAGACCCACACCAAAGAACAAAGCGGACCTCCCCTTGCCCCTCATCAGCTGGGACCTCCAACCCCACTAGACCCTCAGTCCTCTCTGAAGCCTGCACTGATAGGACTGAAGGTGTAGAAATAGGTGTGTCACAACCTAGTAGTACATGCGGGCAATCTACTTATGGTACCAGACAAATTTCCCTGCCCAGCTGCTGCAGCGCCAAAAGAAGTACTCTCCCAGCCATCCACATGCCCAGCGGTTGAATGCTAGCTTAGCAAAATTGCTGGCACTTCAACTGCTGCCTTTTCAGTTGGTAGATTCTGCCCCCTTCCGTGAGTTTGTGGAATGTACGGTACCTCAGTGGCAAGTCCCCAAACTTTTTCTCATGGAAGGCGATTCAAGCTCTGCAAAGCCTGCGTAAGGATCCTTGTGTTCGTGGTATCAAGGAGAGGGATCATTACTGGCTGGCAACTCTCCTTGATCCACATTACAAGAGTAAGGTTGCGGACCTTATCTTGCCGTCGCAGAGGGAGCAGAAGATGAAACTTCTGTGGGAGGCCTTGCAGAAGGGTCTGTGCAACGCGTTCCTGGTCCTGGACAACGTGTTGTTGAGGCTTCGGTGAGTGACAGAAGGAGCAGTGGAGAAGGTGGCCGTCTGACCGATGCGTTCAGACAATTTTTTAGTCCGCAGCTCCAAGGTCTGACCGGTTCCATCAATCATCGCCAGTGCCTGGTTTACATGGTGTGGGAATACCTAGGGGCAAGATCCGACTTGGACACCTTCCCTACCGAAAATCCTCTGGCTTACTGGGTCTTGAGGATGGATCACTGGCCAGAGCTTGCACAGTGTGCAATTGAGCTACTGGCTTGCCCTGCATCCAGTGTTCTTTCAGAACGCACATTCAGTACTGCTGGAGGCTTTGTGACTGATCACAGGGTGCGCCTCTCCACCGACTCCGTCGATCGGCTGACCTTCATCAAAATGAATCAGGCTTGGATCAACACCAGCTACCAAGCACCTGATGCTGATGTAACTGAATAATTTTTTAGAAATGTCAGATCCCTTTAAGACTGCCTATGCTGATGCTGAGTGACTGTCCTGTTATGCTGCTGATGGAATATCCTTTTCCTCCTCACTGATCTTGCTGATAGCTAGTAAGAACATTTTTGTTTCTGGGCTCCGCCACCCGTGCCTAAGGCCCAATTTTTCTGCCCCTGTTGAACAGGGGCTTCTAATAACAATTTTTGATGCAATACTTGCACGTGGCTCCTTGTTGAGCTCAAATTACAGTATCTGTGAGGGGTTGCAGTAATGTGTTGTGCCTAAGGCCCAATTTTTCTGGCCCTGTGTAACAGGGGCATCTAATAACATTTTTTTAATGCAATACTTTGCTTGGGGCCTTTTTGTTGCGCTCCAATTACGGTATCTGTGAGGGGTTGCAGTGTTGCGTTGTGCCTAAGGCCCAATTTTTCTGCCCCTGCTTAACAGGGGTGTCTAATAACAATTTGTAAAGCAATACTTTGCATGTGGCTCTTTGTTGCGCTCCAATTAAAGTATGACAAGGTTCAGATTCTACTTAACAAAAATTACAGTCCTTGTCTTGTTTGCAACGCCTGTATACTGCTGTTCAAAGTATATAGGGCCAAAGGGTCTTGTCAGGGCCGATCCTCGCTATAGGCTCACTATGCAAGCCTCTTAGGGCCCCGCAAAGCTGCAAGAAGTCATTTTCGCCCCCTCACCCCGCTTCTAAACTTTCTTTAATGTGACATGTCACTGTCGTCAGTGCCCCCCGCTTCTCATTTTTAATGTGCTATGTCATTTTGCTTAGGGCCTCAGGGAGGTCAGGATCGGCATTGGGTCTTGTAATGACCTGGGGGGAGTGGTGGCGGGGAAACTCATGCTATTTTTTCAATGCTTTTTATCCATATTGCAGGGACCAAACATCACATTAAAGCCGCAAGCAGTATTACATTTATTTTTTCTTATTGTAGCGCTGATATTCTCCCATATCTAATGTGTGTTTGTATACTTTAATAAAACGTCTATGGACATTGCTATGTTTGAGTATTTGGAGCCATCTAGTGACCAAATACTGGTAATGCAGATATGTTTTTCCTAAAAGAAGCACAAAAGACTAGACAGGAAGTGACTGTTGTTTTGGGAGGAGGAGGCTAACCTTTTTCACGCAGGAGGTTTGGTGACCTACCCATGAACATCTTGTTGAGCAGTGCATGCTGGGTAGGAGATAAAGAAGCTGGAGCAGCCATTTTAGGTCTCTTGGAATCATGTGGCCTGCCTGAGAGGACCTGTGGGGAGACGGTGGCCGGATTGCAGAGACCCAGAGACACTCATCCGAGCATCGGAGGACGGGATCCACCCAGTGGAGCTGAACGGAGCGATTGGCCCAGCTGACGGAGAAGCAAGTTGCAGTCACCGGACAAAAGTTACCACACAGAGCCTCTATCCAGTGGGTGAGCGGGACACGGCCCACAGTTTGTTAAATCTCACATGCAGTTAGACTCATATACAGGCCTCACTGGAAATTATAGTTCCACGAAGAAGCAGAGCAACTGACACTGAGAAGGCTTGAGGCCTATCTACCTTGATGTCTCAAACAACCTTATGTTGGGATGACAATACAATTACTGTAATCACTTTTTTGCATATTCTACAGTAAAATATATCTCTGGTTAAGTGTCCAGTTGTTGTGGCGTATTGTTTTCTCCCACCAGGTGCAGTCAGTGGATCCTGGGGTGACAATACAGGTATTTTTTACTGTCTTACATTGTATTGCATTGCATCACAGCTGTGCCAAAGGGGATTGAGCCAAGTTAGTGGGGTTTATTGGGAGAGTGCAGGCCCAAATCAAACCAGCAGCTCCTTCGGGGGTCAGTGCTACATTATAGTAATCTCATTTTGTGCAGGGACATTTCTAAACACGTGCCACTACTATAGACACCCAGCAGGTAGGATATTTAAAGGAATTTTTAATTTATTTTTTCACTTTAAGCATCATTAAAATCGCTGCTCCAGAAAAAACTACAGTTTAAAAAAAAAAAAATTCCATTGATACATGTTCCCTGGGGCAAGACCCGGGTTCGCAAAGATGTTTTCCAACAATAACTTGAATATTGGGTCTTAAAATGAGCACTTTTGAATTTGAACGTTCGAGTCCCATAGACTTCAATGGGGTTCTAAATGTTCGCGCGAACGGTCGGTCTGTTCGAATGTTCTTGTGCGAACCAAACACAGGGGTGTTTGGCTCATCCCTAGCTGCAATTATCATGTTTGACGCGTTGTCGGTCACAAGCACTACAGATTTATCGGACAGCTGCCATTCTTCCACAACATGAGACAGTACCTCTGCCAGATGAGCACCCGTGTGAGACTCATAAATAGCTCTCGTTTGCAGTACATGCGACAAAATCTGCCAGTCATTACTAGTGTTGCTCACGAATATTCGCATTGCAAATATTCATTACGAATATTGCATATTCGAGTATTCGCGAATATATCGAATATTGCAGTGAATATTCGCTATTGCGAATATTCATATTTTTTTCAAATTTATTTTTAAAACAGATCACATCCTAGTGATCTCCATCAACGTCTAAAAGCATTGCTGGTATGATTAGAGAGAGACCCTGGGCCGAGTAGCTGATGCGATCCTTTTATGCTGCCGAATATTCGCAATACGAATATTCGGCAAAAGGAATATTGCGCGATTATTTTCTCCGCCCTTCTTTTGCATCAGAGCCAATCAAAGTTCTCCTACCACAGTTGTCAGAGGTTAGCAACCTCCATAGCAACCAATAGAAACCTGCCTCCCAGTTACTCCCAGTGCGGACGAGAATTTCGCAATCGCGAAATTTCGCAGTATTGTTATTTGGACAAAATATCACGAATATTCGATTTTAGCGAATATTTCTCGAATATTCTTCTATATATTCGTGATATATCGCGAAATCGAATATGGCGTATTCCGCTCAACACTAGTCATTACTAACGTAATGTGCTGTTATTGTAACATAAGACTCCGTCGTGACTGAAGTCCAGGAATCATACGTTATTGCGACTCGACTTGCTTGGCTCATTGATGCAATTATCTGAGCTTTGGTTTCATGGTAGAGTGCAGGTATGACGTTTTCTGTAAAGTGACTTTGTGACGGGATCTTGTAACTCGGCTCTATCGTCTTCAAAAGGTAGCAGAACCCAGTGTTTTCCACAACAGAGTAAGGGCGCAGGTCTTTCGCTATGAAAGCTGCCACAGCTTTTGTTATTCTCTTCACCTTTTCAGAGTTGGGCGGCAAAGTTGACTGTAAAGTGTAACATTGCATCAATGTTCCCAGATGTTTGCTTTTAAAAAGATAGGTGCATTTTTTATCTCTCGTTCCCTTTGGTCTCCTTCTGCCATTTTTATTTACTAGCAATGCAATGCAAAGAATGCATGCCATCTAATTGTGAATTTGTGAGTAGGGATGATGACACGAGTCTTGACGTGATGATGATGTTGTCAGTTTAAAAATAAAATAAAAAATATGGTTGTATGGTGATTGTTGGTGATGGTGGTGGTCACTTAACCTCCCTGGCGGTATGATTCTTTCTGATTTTAGGTGCTGAAAGCGGTACCATTATTTGCAAGGAAATTTGGCATTTTATACTGTAGGCTTGTAATTCTTAGGGATAACTCACTTAAATCTAAACAAACAGGAGTCTAATAGGCATCCCGGGTATGATTTTTTTTTAAAACAAAATTATAAATTATAATATAATAAATAATTATAACAAATAATAATATAATTATAATAAAAAATATTCAATAATGTAATCAACTCAAAAACACAGAAATTTGCTCAGTTGCAGAATTGTCGCTGTCATTATTTATTTTTTATGACGAATTTCCCCACAAATCGCTATCGCTCAATTCTGCAAGTGATTATAATTTATTATCGTTTTCTAGCTGATCTAAAACCATTTTTGACATAAAGGGACACTTTTGGTTGCTATGGACAATCTACAGTTTGCAGGGAGAAAGAACAGTTTTTATTATATAAAAGGACATGCAGGGCACTGGGCAGACCACTTGGGACAAGGGGTGTGTGTATTTTTTACATACAGTACTGTAATCTATAAGTATACTGTATGTATTGTGTTTATTTACTATTTTGAATTTGGCGCCGTTCTCCGCCCCCGTGCGTTGTAACGTCGCAGGGAACGGAGATCGATGGCACACAGGGACACTGTGTGAATCGAGCGAGCACCCGCTCGCTCACACGGCGTGGATGCATCGCTGGATCCAGGAACAAGGTAAGCCAGCGCGTGCTGCAGGCTCTGATACCTTGAGCGTGACTCAGGGTTACCGATAATGGCACAAAAAAAACACCCTGAGTCACGCTCGGGAATGCCGCCAGGGGGGTTAAACTCAAAACCTTTCATTAATATTTCTCTGAAATTTTGTTTACAAGTTAAAATTCATATTTTTTGCTAGAACAAACCCCCAAACAAACATTAAAAAAATGTTTTAGCAGAGAATAAAATGGCGATTGTTGCAATATTTTATGTCACACGATATTATTGTGCAGTGCACTGTGCAATGCATGTGCAGCGGTCTTTTTTAAATGCAACTTTTATGAAACCAGTTAGCCCCGTTTTTTAGTATAATGTGAAAGACGATGTTGTTCCGGTATAAAAAAAATTGTACACTTGGTGCAAAGGGATTAATGCCTGGAAAGGGACCTTGACTATAGTATCTATTTTTAGCACAAAGTGTTTGATTCCCAACGAGAAACTGCATGAGTATATAAGGCCGAGCTTCTCGGCAGAATCCAGCGAGAAGCTTGGTGGGAGACATATTCTGCCGAGGTTCTCGGTCGTGTGTACACTTCCGACGAGCGTCCCGTCGGGAAACTCGTCGAGCCAAAAAAGAGAGCATGCTCTCTTTTTCCTCGTTGTTCAATGAGGACTTTGGCTTGACAAGCTTTTTCGAGCGCTCATTGGGAACCTCGTCGGGCGGAACAATGTGTTTAGCCCGACAAGGTTCTCGTACGTGTGTACGCCGCCTAAGAGTAGGCTAAACTCCTCTGTGTGTCATGAATAATACATAAGGTGATCTTTCTTGCTCCATCTTCTGCAGATTTAAAATTACAGAGTCGAAGTAAGACAAAGCTTTAGACGCTGCTTAGCTAATGCAATAGCTAGCTTATAGAAGCTTCATTTCTAGCCCAGAAGAAGACTCAAACGGATACATATAGAGCAATCACTTCACTAAATAATTATCTTCTCCTCAGGAGGAGAGACAGTGACATCGTGACCGGATGCATGACTTAAAGACGTAAACGTTTGGCCTGCAATACAGTCAGAAATGTAGTAATTTGTTCCCCAGCACAAAATCTACTGACATTTGTAAAGAAAACAAAAATTTCATAACTTACACTCAGTGTGTAAGTTATGAAATTTTTGTTTTCTTTACAAATGTCAGTAGATAATATATTTTGTGCTGGGGAACAAATTACTACATTTCTGTATTGCAGGCCAAACGTTTAGTCTTTAAGTCATTTTGGTCATGCATCATTCCGGTCACGGTGTCTCTCCTGAGGAGAAGATAATTATTTATACACTGGTGTTGTTTTTTGTATAGAAAAACTGCAGAAGGGTAACTTTACTTACTGTGCTGCACTGGTGACTGCAGTGAGTGTGTGGCACTGGCGGGCGGCGGTTGCAGCCTAGCTTGGGTCTTGTCTCTCTGGTCTCCGTCTCCACTCTAGTCTCCACTCTCGAGCGAACAGCGCGCTCTGGGGGGGGGGGGGGGGTCCGCTGTGCTGCTTGTCCGATGACCGTCTCCTCTCCTCACGACTCCGACGAGTGAGGAGGAGAGAAGTGCGACACAGGGGGAGGGGGAATGACGTGAGCGAGAGGCGGGAAAAAAGGCGTCAAAACTTCGGGTCCACTCGGCTCTGCGCGGCAGGACGTGACGATGACGTCATCAACATGCATTGATTATTTAAAGCTACAGCCTTGATGCAGAATCGCCGGCGGTCGAATCTTGATGCATCGATGCAGCGATTATATTCAGCAGCCCTAGTAAACACACAGCTCCCGGTCCTGTCAGGGAGAGAAATGCTGATCTTCTGTTCATACAATGTATGAACAGAAGATCAGTGATTTCCCCAAGTCAGTCCCACCTCCCCCTACAGTTAGAACACACCCAGGAACATACTTAACCCCTTCCCCGCCCCCTGGTGTTTAACCCCTTCACTGCCAGTGACATTTTTATAGTAATCAATGCATTTTTTTTGATCTGATCGCTATAAAAATGCCAATGGTCCCAAAAATGTGTCAAAAGTGCTTGAAGTGTCCGCCATAATGTCACAGTACCGAAAAAATCGCTGATCGCCACCATTACTAGTAGAAAAAAAATATTGATAAAAATGCCATAAAACTACTCCCTATTTTGTAAACGCTATAACTTTTGCACAAACCAATCAATAAACGCTTATTGCGATTTTTTCTTTTACGAAAAAAATTTAGAAGAATACGTATCAGCCTAAACTGAGGAAAAAAATAGTTTTTATATATTTTTGGGGGTATTTAGTAAAAAATCATTTTTTTTCAAAATTGACGCTCTATTTCTGTTTATATCGCAAAAACTATAAACCGCAGAGGTGATCAAATACCACCAAAAGAAAGCTCTATTTGTGGGAAAAAAAGGACGCCTATCTTGTTTGGGAGCCACGTTGCACGAATGCACAATTGTCAGCTAAAGCGACGCAGTGCCGAATCGCAAAAAGTGCTCTGGTCTTTGGGCAGCGATATGGTCCGGGGGTTAAGTGGTTAAATAACCCCTAACAACCCCTGGAGGAACCCAAGGGTGTAGATATTATATATACTAAGCAATATAATGAGATATCAGAAATTATGTCAGGCCTATGATTAATAAAGACTTCACATTTAAAAAAAAAATTGCATTTATTTTCTGCTAGACAATTGTGGATTTAAAGCTTTGAAACTCCAGGCAAATGGATACATTCATAATTGAAATACATGTACGTTTATTTGTTCAGCCTGACAAAGATGTGTGATTATGTTCACCCAAACTTGTGATTTAAACACATTTTTCACTTCTCATTTTTGCAGTTATACCACATTGATCACATGACTGGGGCAGTCAGGTATCTTACTGCGCCCACCCATACACATACTTGAATCCCTTCCTTATCTAACTACAATGACCACACTGACACCTACTGGATTAAAATGGCCGGTTCGGCCTTTATTTAACAATTTAACAACATAAAATATATATAAATTATCAATGTACATATCTATATATATATATACATATATAAATATATATACATATATATACACACACACATATCCATACACAAACCTTACACAACAATCACTAAATATAAACACCTTATAAAACCAGATTTTACCTCACTTCTGGGCCTGTGGTACCTTATAGCTAGCATCTGTCCCCAGCCGCAACACCGCCTCGAGGACCCTAACTGACCACAGACCCACCAACTTACCACCCGGTGGTCCAGACTAAACACCAGACCACCGAGGGCCAGAGATGTGCCCCACCGTTTTCCCGATGCCACCTGTCTTTAGCAAAAAACGGCAGGGCACCCACCGCCAACCACTTACTTACCGCTCTTCCCAACTACCAACCTACCACCACCAAAAAGGGGCGGGCGGGCGGGACTTTCCACTACCGACTCTTCTCTCCCACTGCTGTCCTCTCACTCCTCCCCCACCCATGAGTATATAACTTACCCCTCCCCTTCCTGTGACCACATAACTCCCCCTCCTGTTCTTAACCTCTTCCTGACAGTAATCCCCTTACCCCGTCATGTCTGTCCTTCGCCTAAGCTTTGCTCCGGCTGCGTACATGTCTTGACTGGGGCAGTCAGGTATCTTACTGCGCCCACCCATACACATACTTGAATCCCTTCCTTATCTAACTACAATGACCACACTGACACCTACTGGATTAAAATGGCCGGTTCGGCCTTTATTTAACAATTTAACAACATAAAATATATATAAATTATCAATGTACATATCTATATATATATATACATATATAAATATATATACATATATATACACACACACATATCCATACACAAACCTTACACAACAATCACTAAATATAAACACCTTATAAAACCAGATTTTACCTCACTTCTGGGCCTGTGGTACCTTATAGCTAGCATCTGTCCCCAGCCGCAACACCGCCTCGAGGACCCTAACTGACCACAGACCCACCAACTTACCACCCGGTGGTCCAGACTAAACACCAGACCACCGAGGGCCAGAGATGTGCCCCACCGTTTTCCCGATGCCACCTGTCTTTAGCAAAAAACGGCAGGGCACCCACCGCCACTGCGGAACAAGCGTGAAACCTCACGCTTGAGCCCGCCGCCAAACCAGAAAAGCCCTACGGATGCCCTCCCGTAAACCCAGGGCCCACATATCGATCCCAATAGGGTTGAGGTGTACCCCGTCCCCTCTCAAATAACGCCACGTCTCCAACTCAAGATCCGAATGGCGCACCACCAACCCACCCTGCTGGACCAAAAACTTGCCCACCTCCCTGTTAACCTTAATGCGGGCCTTATCCACCCTCTCCAAAGAACGAGCCTCCCTCCACGCCGTGCGAGCCACAATGTCGGACCACACGATTATGAGATTGGGGAAAGAAGCCATCAGGCGCCTAAAATCCCATTGAATGTCCTTGATGACCTGTCGCATGGGCCTAACACACAGGTCATTGCCCCCAACATGTAGGACCAAAATATCCGGGGCGCGGTCTAACTGGGCCCCTCGATGAACTTCCGGGACCACCTTCTGCCACATCATACCCGGGATACCAATCCACCTAACCCTGCCCTCTTCCCTAGCCATGCCCAACTGCCTGCCCTCCGGCCGGACATCTGCCCGTTTTGCCCCCCAAAAGACATAAGAATGTCCTAAGATCCAAACGAGGCATCCTGGGGGACCTGAAATGACACAATAAAAGAGCATACCCAGCAAAGCACCAAAGAAACATACAGGAAAATTCAATAAAAAAGAACATATTATGCACTGAAACAGGCTACAACAAATGTGGACGAACATACAGTCTATATCTGCTAGATTCCCATCTGCCAATCCGCTTTACAGAATCTGCAGGCAAACCCCACCGAGACGCCTCAGTAGCTGCCCCTATCCTAAAGGAATGCGCAGAGAATTCCCCGGGAACCAGACCCCCGACCCCTAAGCACTTCCGGAAGACCGCTGTAAATTGGAACCTAGAGAGGTACCCCCCATCACGGTGTATGAACAGAGCCCCGTCCCCCCGCGGGCGAATCTCCAGAAATTGTCGCATCGCTGTCACGGGGCAAATTTGAGGACCCTGCCCCCTAAACAACTCCACCCGTACCCCCTTCCCCTGTTGATCGGTCTTCGAATGGCGTAGCCAAATTGAGACCGATTCCTCTCCACACTGAACATCTTGGAACAAGATGCCTCCCAGGAGCTTCTTGGATGGGGAGACCAATTCTCCCACCCGGAATGCCCCAAAAAACGCTAACAGAAAAGCTGCCCGGAACAGGACACGCTCGTAAGGGGAAACGCACACCCTAACCAAACTGGCCAGCACAGTGTTCAGTACGTCAAATGAGACCGGGCGTCTACCGTCCCTGGACAAACTGCCCTTCCTATAGCCCCTTAAAGCCCGGCGCACCGCAAAGGATTTAGTGAAATCCCTGTGGCCCGCCAACTGGAACAAAAAGGCCAGTGCAGCCATTTTTTTGCTCATTGCCGAGCCAGAAACCCCTCTTTCAAAATTGCTGCAAATGAAAATCAACACCCCAGCCTGCACCTCCTCCGGGTCCTCCGACCCTCCTACCTCCTCCCTCAGTGAGAACCATTCCTGCCACACCTTAGAGTACGCCGTCCATGTTCCAGCACTGAGTGACCGCCGTATCAGTCCCTCGGCGATTCCAGTGCAACGCCCCACAATGCCGGCGGACAAGGCTCCCCTTGAGGTTCTGCTTCCGGTGCCAATGCGCGAAACTCCTTCCACTGGAAACGAGACAAAGCATCCGCCAATCCGTTATCCACTCCCGGAACATGTACTGCATAAATCAAAGCATTTATCCGCAGACAACTGAGCACCAAGTACTGCAACATCCTAACCACTGGTGGGGAAGAAGCCGAAACGTTATTGATGGCGAACACCACCCCCATGTTGTCGCAATTGAACCGCACCTTCTTATTCCGAAAAACCTCCCCCCATAGCTCAATCGCCACCACAATGGGAAAAAGCTCCAACAGCACCAGGTTCCGAAGGAAACCTGCGTCTCTCCAAGCTGCCGGCCAGGGCTCCGCACTCCAACGGCCATGACAATACGCCCCGTATCCTGCCGACCCCGCCGCGTCGGTAAACAGAACCAGATCCGCATTACAGACCGGCCCCGACTGCCAAAGCGAGCGGCCATTGAACGATTCCAGAAAGGCTCCCCAGACCCCCAGGTCATCCCTCAGCTCCTTGTTCAAGCGTACAAAGTGGTTCGGAACTCTAACACCTGCTGTAGCTGCAGAGAGCCGCCTGCAGAAAATGCGCCCCATGGGAATAATCCTGCAGGCAAAATTCAATTTTCCCAACAAGGACTGTAACTCCCTCAAGCGAATCTTCCTCTTTCCCCTGGTCAAACTCACCTCTCTCCGCAAATCCACCACTTTTTCTTCTGGCAACCTACACTCCATGGCCATGGAATCAATCGTGATTCCCAAAAACACCAACTCCGACGTGGGACCCTCCGTCTTGTCCGCAGCCAAAGGAATCCCGAAATGCTCCGCCAAATATTGCACCGTCCCCAGCAACACCCCGCAACAGCGGGACCCTGGGGGACCGACACACAGAAAGTCATCCAAGTAATGGATGACTGAATCCACTCTCGCTACCTCCCGGACTGCCCATTCAAAAAAGGAACTAAAAGCCTCAAATAGGGCACAGGATATCGAACAGCCCATCGGAAGGCATCGATCCACAAAAAATTCCCCCTGCCAAAAACAACCCAACAACCGTAAACTGAGGGGATGCACCGGCAACAAACGAAACGCGGATTCCACATCCGTCTTAGCCATAAGAGCACCCCTCCCATACTTCTTCACCCAAGAGACGGCCGCATCAAATGACGTATAGGTAACCGCACAACTCTGCGGGTCGATACCGTCATTGACCGAAGTGCCCTTCGGGTAAGACAGATGATGAATCATCCGAAAATGCCCCGCCTCCTTCTTTGGAACAACCCCCAGCGGAGACACCACCAAGCCGGACAACGGCGGAGCCGCAAAGGGGCCGGCCATCCGGCCTAGCGACACCTCCTTGGCTAACTTAGCCGACACTACCCCGGGATGGAGCAGGGCCGACCGCAAATTCTTCCCCGCCGGAGGAACCTCCAGCACCGTACTCGGAATCCGAAAACCATCCCTGAATCCCGCTTCCAGGAGCCCCGCCGCCTCCCTGTTGGGATACTTACTTAGAAAGGGTAGCATCCTTTCCAGCCTCACCGGCGTCATCCCTTTTTCCAGAGTCACCGAACCGTCCCTTACCCTGTTTGAAGCACTTCGTGAAGGCATGGGAACCGCCGCAGTTGGAGCACTCGTGCTTGAAACGGCACGAGCCCCCAAAACGACAGGTGCCGTCATTAAACTGCCAGCAGACCCCTTTCTTTTTGAGGGCCGACGATCCCGAGGAGGAAGAGGCGCCGGCCCCCCCTGGAAAAAACTGATTCGCAGGCCGGGCAGCCGCCATCAACTTCATCCAGAGTGCAATATCCTTATGGTCCCACCTAATGGTGGGACGAACGGCCTTCCGCTGACGAAATTGTTCGTCATACCGAAGCCATGCCAGACCCCCATATATCCTATGCGCCTCATTAATAGCATCAAGGTAGCAAAATAACGCCGAGCAATTCTCGGGGGCCTTCTCCCCAATCACGCTGGCGAATATTGCAAACGCCTGCAGCCAGTTTGCGAACGTACGCGGAATGAGCCTATATCTCCGCTTCTCCTCCTCGTCCTTCTTGCTCTCGTCCGGCTTTACTCGATCTAGATTAAATTTTTCCAAAGGGAGCAGGGAAAATATTTCCACAAACTCATCCTTCCAAATTTTCTCCCGCACCTCCTGCTTGAGATGGGCCCCCAGCGGCGCCTCGAAACAGACATAGACCTCGCCGCGCGCTGCATCAGCCAACCGAACCTCCTTGTCCTTTCTGGCCACTGCCACACCCAGGCCCTCGCCGTCCTTGTCTGTTTGCGTTCCTGCCCCCCCCGTCTCTGCCGCCACCGACTGCGGAGGCGGTACCGTCACCGCGGGTGCACTGACTCCTACGATGGGAGGTACCCAGGGACCCACAGGGGACACTACATGTGGAGCACTGCTATCTAATCTACGCAAAAGCACCCTCAAGGCATCCCATACCCCCTCTTCCCCCGAGGGACCCTGGACCCCCCTCCCAAAACCTGCATCAACCCCCCGTGACCACCCTGGCCCCCCGCCCTGAGTGGTGTGTGCATGACTCGACTTACCAGGCCGCTGCGTACGAGAAAGCGCGCCCGCCGATGGTCCCGCTGTTCTCCCATCCTCCAGGGGGTCCTCCGACAGCTCACCGTCCTCACTGCTGCTGGATAGCACCGCCGCACGCCCGCTTGGCCGCCGCCGTTCTCCAACCGATCCCTCGCGACCTCTGGACCCTGCTGGCGTGGTGAGAGGTGCCGAGCCGCCGTCCCTCTGAGGGCTCTCCCCTCCGTCACTGCTATCTTCGCCGATGACGTCATCCATCTGCGCCGCCGACGCGGCCAGAGTTCCTGCATCTCTCCGGCCAACCCTCCCAGGCCCAGAACTAGGCCTGGAGGCGGGGCCTCCCGACTGGCGCGAATGGACACCTGCCGCTCCTCCCCCACTCCGAGTAATGGCGCCGCCACGAGGAGGGCCACCGGCCGCTGGACTGGACAGGCCGGCGCCCGGCGGAGGATCCTTCCCACGATGGGCAGCCCCCCCGACCGGAACATCGCCAGTGAGGGCCGCCGAGTGCACCTGTGCTCTGACGCTCACCGGGGCCGTAGACCTGGAGGTACGGTGAGTCTCTTCCCGCCCATGCTGCGTGCTCCGCTTCTTCCCAGGCACTCGGGTAGCTGCAACCGGGGCCTGCTTAGCCGGGGGGCCAGACGGGGATCGGCTCGGACTCCGAACCCTGCGCTGTGCCCTGGGGGTATTGTCCGGGCTGAAGCGCTCCGGCGGCTTCGACCGCCGAGCACGCGTGGACTCAGGCCGCGAAACGGAAGGGCCCTGCTTCACCCCCTGCAGAGAGGCGCTGATCTGCCCCTGAAGCCACTCTGCTCCATGGACCTCTGCAGCAGCCTTAAGCTGCTCTAGCAACTGAGCTAACTCACGCATATCCCTAACCAGCTAAAACTGACCTGAACCTGCTGCACGACTTTCCACTACCGACTCTTCTCTCCCACTGCTGTCCTCTCACTCCTCCCCCACCCATGAGTATATAACTTACCCCTCCCCTTCCTGTGACCACATAACTCCCCCTCCTGTTCTTAACCTCTTCCTGACAGTAATCCCCTTACCCCGTCATGTCTGTCCTTCGCCTAAGCTTTGCTCCGGCTGCGTACATGTCTTCCTGCTGCTAACCTCACATTAAAAGGATAAGGATTGGCATTACGAATAATACTTGGGTTGGAGATAGGATAAGCATTGGAGAAGATGGTAAAAGGAGCTTCCATAACCTCCAGGGACCATATAAAGCCCCTTACACACTTCCATCGTTGTCTCAAGCAACCTGATTATCCCTCCCAGTTCCTTTTTTTTGGACTACAGATCAAAGTGCATATATTATGCACATAAGAACAAGGGGCACAAGTCAGTAAGTTAGCAAATGAAAACTAAGCAGGGCTGACACCACTTAGTCCACAAAAATGCTGTGTATTTTTTAGAAGTCAACCGATATGGGTTTTTCTCTGGTCGATGCCGATATTTAGAAATCAGGGTGGCCGATGGCCCATATATGATGGCGATTTTTGTGGCCGATATTTTAAGCCGAATTTTTTTTTTGCCAGGTGGCACTGGCAAGTGGCACTGATTGGCATGTGGCACTAATTGGCACTGGCAGGTTGCACTGGATAGAACTAATTGGCACTGGAAGATGGCACTAGCAGATGGTACTGATTGGCAGGTGGCACTGGCAGGCACTAACAGGTGGCACTGGCAAGTGGTACTGGTTGGTATTGATTGGCAGGTGGCACTTATTCGCACTGGCAGGTGGCACTAATTGACACTGGCAGATGGCACTGGTTGGCACTGGCAGATGTCACTGATTGGCACATGGTACTGGCAGGTGGCACTAACAGGTGACACTAATTGGCACTGGCAGGTGGCACTGGATGGCAATAGTTAGCACTGGCCGATGGCACTGGTTGACACTGGCAGATGGCACTGGTTGGCATTGGCAGGTGCCACTGGCAGGTGGCACTGGATGGCATTGGCAGGTGCCACTGGATGGCACTGGCAGGTGGCACTGGATGGCACTAGCAGGTGGGACTGGATTGCACTAGTTGGCACTGGCAGGTGGCACTGGCAGGTGGCACTACATGGCACTGGCAGGTGGCACGGGATGGCATTGTCAGGTGGCATTAGTTAGCACTGGCAGGTGGCACTAGTTGGCACTGGATGGCATTGGCAGGTGGCACTGGATGGCACTGGCAGATGGCACTCGATGGCACTGGCAGGTGGCACTAGTTGGCACTGGATGACATTGACAGGTGGCACTGGATGGCATTGGCAGGTGGCACTAGTTAGCACTGGCAGGTGGCACTAGTTGACACTAGTTGGCACTGGCAGGCAGCACTGGATGGCATTGGCAGGTGGCACTGGATGGCACTAGTTGGCACTGGCAGGTGACACTAGTTGGCACTGGATGGCATTGGCAGGTGGCACTGGATGGCACTGGTAGGTGGCACTGGATGGCATTGGCAGGTTGGCATTAGCAGATGGCACTGGCAGGTTTCACAGCCGATAATGTAGCTGTGTGAAACTGCTCTCTGCAGCACCGTGTGAAACTGTATGGAGAGAGAGAGAGGGGCTCAGATTCAGTGTGACGTCAGATGTGGGCGGGACCTGGGGTGGGCGCCTGACCCAGGGTGGGTGGGTTTGACTCAGGGTGGGCGGAGGGCGGGCCCCAGCAGCTATCCAGCCAATGATTGGTCCGTTAAAGAAAGGGGCGTGCCACATACATGTAGTGGACAGCCCAGACCTCATCCTATTGGCTGGTGTTGAATAGCTGGGTCCCTCCCACCCCGGGTCCCGCCCACCCCGACATCAGACCTCACTAATGACAACTCCCTTCTCTCTCTAGTTACTGTTTCACACACACAGTGCTGCTCTGCAGACGGTGTGGCGAAGGGAGGAGGAACCCCACATTCCTCCTCCCTTCTCCACACTCTCCTGACACAGATGCAGATGTGTTAAATATCGGCCACATTTTGATAATAATCGGCCGATGCCGATTTCTCCAAAATGGCCGAATATCAGTCGACCTCTAGTCAGAGCTCCTCACATGAGCTGTCTGCCACTCCAACTTCAGGTCCAACCTCTGTTCCAGAACAATCTTCCTAAAAGCAGGGGAGGCGCCTTAGAGTCAAAGCACAGGTGATCACACCCACTGCTACACTAATCACTCCCAGCCCCAGATCAAAACAACCAGGCTTAGCCCAAAGCACATAGAACATAGAAAATCCTATTCTAGCACCTACTGACAACTATCTTCTGCTGCATCATTTGTTGCTAGATTTTTCAGCTTTTTTAGCTTTTCCATCAGCTTTTATTTCTATTTTATAACTATTATTATTATTATTATTATTATTAATATTATTAATTTATTATTATTTTTTGTTAGGATAAGGGGTTAGAATTAAGATTATGTTAGGGTTAGGATTAAGGGTTGGGTTTAGGATTAAGATTAGGGGGTTAGGGTTATTTATTTTATTTTACTTTTTTTCTTAAGATTAAGGTGCTAACAATACTATTACTACTATACTAAAAATAATAATAATAATAATAAACGAATAAATGTAAAATAAATACACAAATAAATAAAAAGAATAATAAATAAAATAAATTAATACTATGTAATAATAAGAAAATTATTATCCCCTAACCTTAACCCCTAACCCTAAATAATAATAAATAAATACCCTTAACCCTAACACAAAATAAATAAATAAATAAATAAATAATAATATTAATATTTTTTGTTTGGGTGTTTAATTATGATTAATAATAATAATAATAATAATAATAATAAAAATAATATTAATATATGCTTTTTTTTATATCATTTTTAAGGTTAGAAGTACATTATTATTGATTTGTGTATTATTACATAATATTAATTTATTTTATCTATTTATTATTCATTTATGAAGATATTTGGTTATTTGTGTATTTATCTTACATGTATTTATTCAGATATTATTACTATTTTTTATCACTGCCCATCCTGCTCATGTGTTTTTTTATTCTCATCTGATTGGAGAGAAAGATACATTGCATCTTTCTCTCCTTGCAAACAAACAAAAATGTGTACCAAAAGAAAAAAGAAAAAAAATGAAGTAAAAAAAATAGCTAGATCAAGGCTTGATCTAGGTCAGTGTCAGGGTTAGTGTTAGGGTCAAGTTAAGGGTCAAAAGTCAGAATCAATGGGGCAGATTCACGTAGATCGGCGCATTATCATTCCGGCGTAGCGCACCACTTTTCCGTTAGACTTGCGCAATCTAGCCGCGTAATCCGGCGATTCACGTAGCTTTTACGCAAGAGCTTGCGCAAACGTAAGGTTTTTTCCGGAGGCGTAAGGAGGAGTAATACAAATTGGGAGGGACGTGGGCGTGTTACATTGAAATGAGCCGTGACCCCATGCAAATGAAGGGCCGGCCGACTCGCGCATGCGCGCGTGAAGGAAACCATGTCAGCTCCGTTGTGCGCATGCTCACAACTCGGGAGCGGCGCAATCATTGAAATTGGAAATGGACTAGGGCAACGTTGTGAACTACGCAGACAGCATAAATAGACACACACAAACGCCCTTCCATTGCAAAAGTACATCCCTTTGTGTCCCTTCCCATTGAATCAAGTGCTTTTGCTCTGTTGTTCGTTAGAGTGTGTTTTGTAGTTGTCAGATTAGTGTTCTGTGTGATCTTGTGCTTGTTGGTAGTTTTGTGAAAGTGTATTTTGATAAGTGTTTGAGACTGTTTGTTTGATTGATATATTTCTGAGCGTTTGTTTTCTTGCTTTATTTTTTCATCTGATTTTTTTGTGTGTGTTTCTTGCTGAGTGCTAGTGTGATTTTTGGCTGTTCTTTTTCTCTTTGTGTGTGTTCTTGTCTGATTGGTTGTGCTTGTATTTGTGACAGATTTTTGGTGACTGCTAGTGAGTTTGTTTGGAAGTATGACTGAGAGAAAAAGAAAGCTCAATTTTACTGTGGGGGAAAAAAGAATTCTTGCCCGGGCCATTACCGACTATGGGCGTTTTCTCCACGGCCCGCAGAGTGCCACCACCACCCCGGCCAGGAGGAGGGAGATCTTGGATATGATCACAGAGCAGGTCAATTCATCGGGGGAGGGGGAGACACGGACCCGCTCTGGGATAGAAAAGAAAATAAATGACCTCCGGCGTGAGGTGAAAAAAAAACTGGCCGCAATAAATGCCCATGCCAGGGGCACAGGAGGGGGCCCACCATGCCGGGTTAGATTTTCAGAGACGGAGCGTGTGGTGGCCCTGACCTTTCACCGGCATGAAGTGGAGGGCCTGCCAGGCTTTGACACAAGTCCGGTCCCCGCGGTGCCAGGTAAGGTTTTTATTTCTCTCAGGTGTGTAGCATGTGTGGGGGAGGGGGTGAAAGGGAATATGTGGCAAGTGTGTGGATCCTCCAACCTGTGAATGTTTTGTGTCATCCACAGCTGTGCAGGAGGGTGCAGGGCCATCTGGACTGACCGCTCCAACCCCAGGACAGCAGCCTAATGAGGCCCCCCCAACAAGGCCAGAGTCCGCAGAGGAGGAACAAGAGGAGGGGGAGGATCATGCGGAGGACGATCATGAGGAGGAGCAGAATCATGAGGAGGAGGAGTCCATGGAAGGCACTGGCCCTTTGGTTTCTGCGGACTCTTCCCCTCTGGCTGCAAGAAGCCTGCCCTCCCTAAGGGTCAGCCCCCCCCCTCCTCCCCCAACATGGCTCCCCTCACAAGGGCCTCCCCTTCTCCCCGGCCACAACCATCAGCTGGAGCCAGGAGGTCATCCCAAAGCACCAGGGGGGCGCCCAATCTCATGCCCGCCTGTCTGAGAAGGAACCTGGCCACCCAGACCCGCCTTCTGAGACAGCTCTGCCAGACTATGGGGCGGGTGGATCAGAGCCTGTCCTCCATTAATGATAGCCTGGGTAACCTGGACTCCCACTCCCGGGCCTCCACAACCTGCCTAAATGACCTGCAAACTACAGCAGCAGGCGTTGGGCAGGATGTGAGGGCCCTTACCCAGGCTATCCAGGGCAACACGGCAACACTTGGTGCTGCCCTGGACAGAATAGCCGTGGCCTTGGAGGGCAGGCCGCCAGGTGGGCAGATCTCAGGGGCTGCTCCTCCTTCCCCGGCTTTTCCCCTCCCCCATGCGTCTCCCCTGAGGGTCCGGGGCCGTGGCCGGGGGCGCCCCAGGCGTGGCTCAGGCAGAGGGCAATAATTTTTTTTTCCCCCTTTTGTTTGTTTTGAAAGCTTTTTTATTTTTGTTCTCTGCTTTTTTTTGTTTTTTCTAAGCAATTTTTTTTTACTATGCATTTTTTGTTTCTATGCATTTTTGTTTGTTTGACTTTTTTGGCATATTTTGGGTTGTGAATGATGTTTGAATGTGGGGGTGACATTCCTGCTGGAAAAGGGGTGTCACCCTCAATTTTGGTGGAGAAGGGTTCCCCAGGACCAGGGAGAAGTGATTCCCAGGTCCGTGTGAATGGTGTATGAATGTACAGTGACATAATTGGAGCCTTGACGTGGCGTTACTGCTCACCAGTCTTGCATGGTGGACTGGTGCCAATCCAATTTGATGAGGATGTGGGGTGTGTGTGCTAGGGACCATAGTGGTGTGCATGCATGCATTCTCATTGTGCCATGATTAATGTGTGTGTTTAACGTGCAAAGATGCCCAATATGAGCTGCCTCCTGACTGCTCTTCCCTCAGAAGACGGGGTATCCTCGGTTAGGGGTTGATTTTCTGGTTGGGGGGTCAGATCATCACGTAGCTCAACCTGCAGGCCCTTCCTCACTGCGAGATTGTGTAGCATGCAACATGCAGCGATGATATGGCACACGAAGTTTGGGGAATACAACAGTGTACCCCCAGACTTATCCAGGCATCGGAAACGTGACTTCAGGAGGCCAAAGGTGCGCTCCACCACTGCACGGGTTTTGATGTGTGCTTCATTGTATCGTTCCTCTCCTGGGGTTTGGGGGTTCCGGATAGGAGTCATGAGATGGGGTCCCAGTGCATATGCAGAGTCACCTGTAAAGGAAAAGACAGGAGAATGTTAGTCATGCATGTGCCACTTCTGTTGTGCATCACGGGAGGGGATAGTCATGCCTGACTCCCATGTCACTCACCAACCAGCCAGGTGTTCCCATACACGTTCTGTTCGAATTCTGTTCGGATGTGGCTTTGATTGTAGATGTAGCTGTCATGGCTGGACCCTGGGTGTTTGGCACGGACGTGCCATATGAGGCCTTGGGCATCAACTATCACCTGTACGTTGATGGAGTGCCAATTCTTCCGATTGCGGTACATGTGCTCGGTCTCATGGGGGGGCTGGAGTGCCACATGTGTGCAATCTATGGCCCCGATGGTGCGTGGGAATCTGGCAATTCGGTAGAAATCTGCCATTGCCTTGATTCGAAGCTCCTCAGTGGTGGGTTTGATGATTTGGTTGGCCAAGCGTGTGAGGATTGCAGGGACAACCTGGTGCACACATCTGCTCATGGAGGATTGTGACATCCCAGCCACCACTCCACTTGTACGCTGAAAAGAGCCACTGGCAAGGACATGGAGTGTTGCCAGGACCTTCACCAGTGGCTGCACTGCATGTGAGCGGTGTGTTGGGCTGGTGATGTCCTCCTGCAAGGTTGTGGTTAATTCCAGGATGGCATGAGGGGGGAATCTGAAGATGCGAAAGACCTCTGAATCATTCATGCCAAACAGGTGTATGCGGGTGCGGTATACCCTCTCCCGTGCCATCCTCCGTGCCCTCCTCCTTCTTTGGTCATCTATATTCACTAGTGCAGCTATGAGCGACGATGCCCCTAGCATGTTGGCAGTCAAATTGTAGTGAAACACGTGTGTGTGGTCTGCTCCTCAGTAACGGTGTTGCTTTATCTGACAATTAGACTTTTTTTCAAAAGTTAGATCAGCTTTTATGTGCTCTAACTTTAGACAGGACATTTTGCAGTTGCGCACATCGCGTAGCCTGCGCAGCAACTGCGTTTTTTTGTGGATCCCCGTAACTCCCTCATTAGCATATTTGACTAGCAAATCAATGGTGTGTCTAGCGCAGTTTTGCGCGAAGGGAAGCGAATGTCTAACTCAATTACGCCGGACCAAAAAACGTAGATTTCTGGCGTATATTGTTTTGTGAATCGCGTCCAACTATACGCACGCGCACATTTAGACTTACGCACGCGCAACAGCAGTTGCGCACGCGTAATCGCTCTGTGAATCTGGGCCAGTATATTTTAGACAAGATTTTTTTTTTTTTAAAGCATTTTTAAAATTTGTATCAGTTTCAGTTAGTATCAGTATCAGTGTGTTTTAGGTAGGATAAAAAGAAAAAAAGAAAAATGCACACTATTGTTTCTGGACTCTACTACAGGTGCAAAATAACAACTAATATATACATATGTGGTATCTCTGCGATTGGCAGGGGCAGGAAAATTTATTTTTGGTTATTTTTTGGGTGGTAAACTATTGTAATAGAAAAAAATATTCAGCTAAATTTAAAGGAGCACAATAGACACATTCTACTGACTGTAAGCAATGGTCCTTATGCTGACTTTACTGTTTGTAATTTGGCTGCACTTAGGCTTTAATAACAGAGAGTAGGAATATGTAACATTTGCATTACATTAAGGCACGATTTTTCCCCGATTCGTTGGACGAAAATCATGGCAAAATCGTGCTGCGATCACGGTGCCATTGAAATTGATAGGGATTGCATGGGGATGGTATGGCATCCTTTGATTTGCCATGATTGGAGATCTTGGGGGGAATCGCGTCAATTCTGTCCGCCATCCGTGGCGCCTAGATGTGAACGTAGCCTAACACAGACCGAGATTACTGCGGATCATTTTATTTTACATTTATAGCTATCGTGTCCAGTCATTACATGTATGTGCTGCCACCTACTGATAACATTAAGAAGTGATATTCTACTTATTGTTATAGGAAAGATATATTTTCCATCAGTGTGTCTTGCACAGTAATACACGGCAGTCTCTTCTGTTTTCATGTTGTCCATTTTCAGAGTCAGCTTGTTATTGTTGTTATCTCTAGTGGCTGTGAATCTCCCTTTAACAGCATCATTATAGCCTGTGCTCCCACCGCTACCAATATAACACAACCATTGTAATTTTCCATCAGAGAATTGTCTGATCCAGTGCATATAATTGCCACCAAAGGTGAATCCTCCTGATCCCTGACAGGTCAGTGTATGGGAGTTCCCCGGCTTTATCACGGCTGGATCAGACTGGACAAGTTGGTTAGAAGACAGGACACCTGGAAAATATACAGTGACAATAGGAAATAGCATTAGAACTAATACATACACTCAGATCTATTAGGAGGATTATTTCTGAGGGATCCTCTGAGGGATCCTGTCCTATGAAGTCTCACCTGACAGCCATGATAATGATATAAAAAGGCCTATTAGGGTCTTCATTATCTCCCTGTTTAATCTGTATCTATACACTTCATTAATGTCCTGGAAAGCAAACTTCTCTATCTTTATATTATATGAGAGACTTTAAAGTAGGATGTGACATCATGTCATTTGCATAGTAAATAAAATATCTGCATGACATAAATATCTCCTAGAATCTGTGTCAGAGCATACAATAAGTAAGCGTACATGGATAACAAATATTATTTTACCTTTATTCCATTATTTTAGTTTTATAATCAACAAGAACATTCCACAAAAAAAAAAACAAGCCTGGACTTAAAGGAGAAGTCCAGTCTGAGCTGGTTTGGCTGGGATTCCCCTATGGATCACAGAAGTGCAATGCGTTTTGCACTCCTGTGACAAGTTTTCAGCAGAGAGTGGTCTAAAGTCCGCTCTCTGCTGTTGTCACCAAGATCATGTCCAGGCACCACGTCATCACAAAGTCAGGATCTGCCAGGTCCCTGAACTGACACCCATCTCAGCCTCCAAAAGAGATGCTGAGAGGCTGAGCAGGCCGCCCCCAACCCTTCACAGCTCAGCGCTCCAATGAGGAGCAGAGCGGACAGCTGCTGATTGACAGTCAGCAGCTCTCTGCTCTGAGAGCTATAAGAACTGAGCCATGGGTGATGTTTGATTGCTCGGTTCTCAGTGAAGAGGCGCCGAGGGACAGATGCAGCATCAAATCAATGCTGGATCCACCTAGGTAAGTATGATGGGAGAAAAAAAAAAAACTCATACTTCCCTTTTAACCACTTAAGACCCGGACACATACGCTGCTAAATGATCCAAGGTGTTTTTACAATTCGGCGCTGCGTCGCTTTAACAGACAATTGCGCAGTCGTGCGACGTGGCTCCCAAACAAAATTTGCGTCCTTTTCTTCCCACAAATAGAGCTTTCTTTCGGTGGTATTTGATCGCCTCTGCGATTTTTATTTTTTGTTATAAAAAAAATCAAATAAACTAAATTTTAGTAAAACATTTAGGCCAAAATTAATTCAGCCACATGTCTTTAGTAAAAAAAAAAAATCGCAATAAAAAAAAATAGCTACCTAGCGGGAACAGCGACACTAATACAGCGATCAGAAAAATGATCGCTTAGTGACGCTGGCAATAGGGAGTGAAAGGGTTAACTAGGGCAGTAATCAGGGGGTTAAAACTTTATTAGGGGGGGGTACGGGGCTACCCTGGACCTAACACCAACTGACTTTCACACTGCCTGTCACACTGACAAAAAATGCAGTGATTAGATCACTGCATTCAGTGACACTGTGACAGGGGGGTGGGGGGGGGTGTGATCACAAGGGGTTAATGTGCCTATGTGTGTGTGTGTCAGTGTTGTGTTGGTGCACACTTACTGTGGATGTCTTCTCTCATCAGCAGCGGTGGGAAACACCGCTGCGATGAGAGATGACATAATTTCCTCCTCCTGTGTAAACACTGGAGGAGGAACTGACACGAAGGGGGAGCGCTCCCATTAGCTGGGAGCGATCGCGCGGGGGGGGGGGGGGGCGGAAAAACACGGACATCCGCCCGCTCGTCGGCGATCGCTCTCAAAACCCCGAACCGCACAAAGGCGAGGACGTAGATTTACGCCCTTGTGCCTGTACGAGCCATGTTGTGGACGTACATAGGCGTGCGGAGGTCCTTAAGTGGTTAATGTAATGCCACGTACATACAATTGGAATTTCCGATAGACTTTTTCCATCTGATTTTACGATCGTGTGTAGCCCCATCAAAGTTTTTTCAGCAGAAATTCCGATGAATTCCATCAGAGTTTAGATATAGAACATGTTCAATTTTTTTCTGATAGAATTCCGTCGTGATTCCGATGTGATTTGGCCGAGCAAAAGCCTGATAATGTGTACGTGGCATTAGACTCCAGGAAGACTGACAAATACAGTTTTATCTGCCTAAAGATTTATAAACGATTCTTGTGACTTTAACACATTTTCCATATTGTCATAGCCCCTCACTTTGTGACAGAGAATTGTTGAAGGGTTTGTAAAGGATTTTTTGTTTATCTTAATAGCTTCCTTTACCTTAATGCAGTGCCGTTTTCATGTCCTCATTGTTCGTTTTTGCTCTCAAGTTGCTGTAATTCTTCTCTGATCGCCACACTTCCTGGTTGTCTGTTTCCTGATGACCACAGTACTGGGAGCTTTCTCTCTGTGGTCACTAATCAAGGAGGTGTGATTACTGTGTGTCTAAAACCCCACAGCACCAATCAGTTTTGTTTTCCAAACCATCACTGCCCTGTATTGGCTCTGTGGCTCTGTACAGCAGAGAAGCAGGAAACATGCAAAAACGAAACTAGAAACTACAGGTACATTATATGATTGATTCTTATCTATTTTTAATCGTTTTTAAAATGAATCAGTTAACTATTATGTCTCTATACCCTGTGGACAGTCATTTCAGCAAAAAATTATTTTTTATTTACAACTCCTTTAAGTAACAAAACCATGACACACCCCAATGGTGGCATGGAGAGCACATGACTTTATTTATAAATAAAGTGGAAGGCTTCATGTCCACTAACCTCCTACACTGGCAGCTCCTAAACTTGAATATAGGAGCTTTTGGTGTTTTTTTGCCAATGCTCCTAAACTCAACTCTATAAAATTCAATGTAAATGTTTAGCAGAGTTTAGGAGCTGACATGCTTAAGTGAGCTTCAACCTCCTTCTCCTGAACACGGAAGTATCACGTTCAGGATCGGAACGTATTCACCGCCGGCCATGGGAAAACACGAAATGCTGCAAAACCTCAGCAAAACTGTGCCACGTTTTTGCTTTTTCCCACAGTAAATGTAGGCTAATATACATGAAGCTTATGCCGCATACACACGATCGATAATTCCGATGAAAAAAGTCAGATGGACTTTTTTTATCGGAAATACCGATCGTGTGTGGGCACCATCTGACTTTTTTCCTTCAGTGTTTATAAATAGAACATATTTTATTTTTTTCCGATGGAAAAAAAACGATAGGAAATTCCTTTCGTCTGTGTGAAACTCCGATGGAGAAAATACCCACGCATGCTCAGAATCAAGTTGACGCATGCTTGGAAGCATTGAACTTAATTTTTCGGCTCGTCGTAGTGTTTTACGTCACCGATTTTGGACGGTCGGAATTGGGTCTGACAGTGTGTATGCAAGACAGCTTAAACAGAATTCCGATGAAAAATTCCATCAGATTTTAGGCCATCGGAAATTCGATCATGTGTACGGGGCATTAGGCCTCATGCACACTGGACGTTATAAATTGTGGTAGTGCTAATAACTTTATGGAGAAAGAGACTAATTAAAAATACATTCCTAATTAAAATACAAAACAGAAACATTTTCCTCTGTGGGACTTGAAAACAATTAAATAGTATTACATTTTATATTTTATTACAATAAGTTAAAATATATAATGAATTGGATAAAAATTGGATGCATATACACAAGCGGTAGGTGAAAATGACAAGACATTGATACAGTGAAACCACTTGGCTCTGTCCTGACAATTGGACTGGGACAGAAAAAGCCTGATGCATTTCAAGGTTGAAAATGATGAAACCTCTTCTTCAGGGCCTAGTGGTAGAGTACATTGTTATCTAAAATTTAACAAAAACAGCAGTAAACAATCAAAATACAATGCATGTAAGTAGATTGCATGTGAATACATTTGTCAGTAATCACAATGCTTTAAAGTAATTACATTCTATACATGTATTCTTGAACCAATAGATTAGAGCATTAAGCTCACAAAACGCTTCGATCAGAGAGCTCTCAGGGTTCAAAGAAATATGCTTGAAGGGTGAATCAATCGCTGAGACATGGTCTGTCATCAATGTATAGCCTGCTGGTAGATACAGAAGCCCCCAAAAACTAACCATTTATACAAGTATGGGAAAGGGACTTTGGGATAAAATTCTCAGAGACCCAGAAAATAAAAATCTTCTCTCTCACACATAAGGCCTCCTTAGCTACAAGATAACAGGAAGGAGGTTACAAGATTTTAACCAGATGGTATAAAACTCCCGCCGTATTAAAGCGTTTCTTTCCAGAAGCCTCCGACCGTTGCTGGCGCTGTGGGGATGAGGAGGGCACAATTCTACATATTTTCTGGGAGTGCGTGAAAGTGAAGGAATTTTGGAAAATGATTGAGGGCACGATAAAATAAATCACTGAGGTGGAGTTGGGAGAGAACCCAGCTACTTACCTATTATATGATCTCCCACTTTCCACGGTAAAGTTTAAAAATTCCCTCCTTAGACACTTACTGACGGCAGCCAGGGCCTGTATCCCAATTTTGTGGAAAAGTACATCTACACCAACTAGACAACAATGACTAGACAGAGTAACGGAAATCCAGCTGATGGAGAATCTGACGATGGGAATAAAAGAGCAAGAGGAGAAGTATAGACAGACCTGGACCCCATACATAAGGTATAGAGAACGAGACTGTTGAGGTGGAGGGGGGAAGGAGAGACGAGGGACGCTGGGGGGGGGGGGGGTTGAATTGAGGAAGAGAGAGAAAATTCCCTTTCTTTCTCGTACATCACGGGACACAGAGCGGCATATTCATTACTATGTGGGTTATATGGAGTACCTTCAGGTGTGGACACTGGCAATCTCAAACAGGAAGTCCCCTCCCTATATAACCCCCTCCCCTAGAGGGAGTCCCTCAGTTTTTTCGCCAGTGTCTTAGGTGTTGGTCACGGAATAGCTTTGCTCCACATCCTTGGGATTAAGGGCGGGCTAACCGGATCTGTCCAAGGAGCCTCAGTGCCAAAGTGGACAGTACCCGGGCCCCAAGCCGTGGGGTTTTGCCTATAATGCTCCTCTTTGGAGGGCTGGACCCTGGGCCCAGGACTTGGAGTTTGTAAAAACCATAAGTTCCTGTTTGCCAGGGTGCTATATAGGTCCAGGACAGTGGGTACCTTCATAGGACCCCAGGGCCTGAAGGTCTACTACGCTACCCACGGAGATGGGAGAAGATTGGATCAGTTTGCTGGACAAACATCCTGCAGCATGGAGCAGGTAAGGGGGAGCCTGCGGGACTTGGTTCGACAGCAGGCTCTCCGGGGTAACCTAAAAGGGGGGATAGCCTAAGTATGCTCTGCATGGGCAACCTTGTTCACTATGTCTAAAGAGAGACAGGATGACACCTTTTCCCCCCATCACTAGGTCCCCCTGTCTAAATATGTGTGCTAGCTAAACCTGCTGTTTCTTCCTAGGGCTAGTAAGGATCCCTAGGGGCCTTTGGAGAGTCCTACCTGGCCGGGGGTTTGAATCTGCCGCCTGTTTCTGCGTTCCTGGATCTCCAGCAGCGCGGCTCCTCCATGTTCCTCCTGTTTCCGGCATGTGCGCGCGCACGTCTTATGGACGTTTTTCGCGCCGTTCACACAGGAGGGCGGGGGGGGGCGTGCCTGCGGCGTCATACAGGGGCGCGCCTTTGTGCTGTTATAGACAGCAGGCATTGTCAGTGCTCAGTCTGAGGCTGATTTTCAGAGGAGAGGACGCAGAGCGGCAGAACAGTGACTCCCGGTGGCGGAAGAGGGGTAGTACATGTGGACTTTGTTCCAATACCTTTTTGTTAAGCCAAGAAATCCCCCTTTTTTGCAGCAGGTTTGGAGGCTGGCAAACTTAGTTTGGGGTCACTGTATGTTGTCAAAAGGAAATATATAATATATTTAAAGAAAAAAAAAAAAAAAGAACATACGGGATCCCATCAGTTTTTGGGCATTAGTGGTCTATTGTCCCCTAAACTCTGATTTTTGTACTCCTGCCCACTACAGTCTGTTGTGTGGGCGGAGTCCCTCGATTTTTGTATTATGGCTTCCAAGGGTTCGGGGTCAAAGGGTACAAAAAAGACCAAAAAACAAAAGGGTTCCCTTTCTGATTCTGATATGCCGATACTTTCCCCGCAACTTATTAATTTAAGAAGCGCCTTGGATGAGCCATTAGGGGGATCTGGTGCGGAGGCTGGCCCAGATCAGCCCAGCCCTGTGTTTATCACAGAGGAGATGCTAGCCGTATCCCTAGGGGGGCTAGAAGAGAGAATAGCAACATTGATCGCTAGAGCTATTCCTGGTAAGAAACGGGTTAGATCCCCATCACCAGGAGGTGTATCCTCAGATGCTGAGATTCTCTCTCCAGAGGAATTGGAATCACAGGAGGATCAACTAGACCTGAACCAAGAGGGTTCAGGGATTGAGGGATCTGCCTCTGAGGAACCATTTTCAGACTCCCAGACAGAAAGACTGTGGGTACAGTCTTTGACGGACATGGTCCGCTCGGCATTTAGTTTACCATTGCCAGAGCCTCAGGTTCCTCCGGTATCCTCTCTGGGCTCTTTGAAAGCTCCGTTAAACAACGCAGTTTTTCCGGTCCATCCTCTCTTGGAGGAATTGATCTTTCGGGATTGGGTACGGCCGGACAGGATTTTTCTGCCACCGAAAAGGTTTGCGGTCATTTACCCCATGGAGGAAAAGTTCTCCAAGAGGTGGAGGCTCCCAGTAGTGGATGCAGCCATCTCATGTGTGAATAAATCACTAACTTGCCCGGTGGAAAACATACATATGTTTAAAGATCCGGTTGATAAAAGATTAGAGACACTTTTAAAAGCATCCTTTGCTACGGCAGGAGCAGTGGTGCAGCCAGCGGTGGCTGCAATTGGAGTTTGTCAGGCATTAAAAGACCAGACAAAGGAAATGTTAAGGGACATGCCTACCCAACAAGCAGAAGAGTTTTCTGACATTCCCAGAGCTCTGTGTTTTGCGGTAGATGCTATAAAAGATTCCATCCAGCAGGCCTCTCGTTTATCACTATGTTTTGGTGCACATGAGAAGGCTCTTATGGTTGAAGAACTGGGCGGCGGAGCCCCCATGCAAAAAGCTTCTGGCAGGGTTTCCCTTCCATGGAGGACGACTCTTCGGAGAGGATCTGGATAAATATATTCAGACTATTTCAAATGGCAAAAGTACCCTTTTACCGGTCAAAAAGACATTCCGGGCTCCTACATTTAAAAGGCAGCTCTTTCCTGTCTCGGGGCCCTCAAATTCCAGGCAGTATCGACGGCCGCCTGCACGATCCAACGTTAACAGTAGATCGCAGGGACAGACCCCTGGGGGTAAGAGGCCGTGGTATCGCAAGCCGTCAAAGACAGCCCCTAAGTCTGCCTTATGAAGGGGCGCCCCCACTCTTGCGGGTGGGGGGAAGGCTTCGTTTCTTCACAGAAGTTTGGGAAGCCAAGATCCCCGACAAATGGGTCCGGGCATCTGTAACCACAGGTTACAGACTGGAGTTTCTAAGGTATCCTCCGCCTCATTTTCAAGAATCAAGGCTACCAAGGGATCCAGCAAGGAAGGCCTCAATGCTGGCAGCTTTGGATCACCTGCTTGGCCAGGACGTAATTATAGAAGTGCCAGCCCAAGAGCAAGGCCTAGGTTTCTATTCCAACCTCTTTGTCATACCAAAGCCCAACGGCGATGTCAGGCCAATCTTGGACCTAAAGAGGTTAAACGGTTACCTAAGGGTTCGTTCCTTCCGGATGGAATCCATCCGGTCAGCAGCCGCCGCGCTTCAGAAGGACGATTTTCTGGCCTCCATAGACATAAAGGATGCTTACCTTCATGTACCAATCTTTCAGTCGCATCAAAGGTTTTTACGCTTCGCGGTGGGGCAGCGACACTTCCAATTCAGGGCGCTCCCCTTCGGGCTGGCCACGGCCCCCCGGGTATTCACGAAGATCCTAGCCCCAATTCTGGCCAATTTAAGGATCCAAGGGGTCACAGTCCTAGCATACTTGGACGACCTTTTAATCATAGATCACTCACGGCCAGGTCTGCAAAAGGCAGTAAACCTCACGGTTCAGTACCTCGAAGAATTCGGCTGGGTCCTGAACCGGGGAAAGTCAGCGTTCCAGCCTACAAAGCAGTTGGAATACCTCGGCATGAGGTTAGACACAGAACATCAAAAGGTGTTCCTGCCCCTTGTAAAGATCGAAGCTATCAAGGGGTTGGTTCAGTTGGTTCTAAACAAGAAAAAACCAACTATTCGCCTGTGTATGCGATTACTAGGCAAGCTAGTGGCCACATTCGAGGCAGTACCATACGCTCAGATCCACACTCGCGTCCTACAGGCAGCCATTCTAGCAGCCTGGGGCAAGAGGGCACATGCCTTAGAGTCCCCTTTGACGCTATCATCAAGGGTCCGACAAAGCCTGGCCTGGTGGTTGAACCCTCAGAATCTTCTAAAGGGAAAATCCTTCAGCCCTGTTGTCTGGAAGGTAGTTACCACAGACGCCAGCCTGGCAGGCTGGGGGGCGGTCTTCGAGGGGTTCTCCCGCCAGGGAACTTGGGTGAAAGCAGAGAGGCAGCTCCCCATCAATATCTTGGAAATCAGAGCTGCCCGCCTAGCCCTTCTGGCTTGGACCTCCAGATTAAAGGGGTTCCCGGTGAGAATCCAGTCAGACAATGCCACGGCGGTGGCATACATAAACCACCAAGGGGGAACCAGGAGCCAGGCCGCTCAGAGGGAGGTGAACTTGATTTTTCAATGGGCAGAGGTTCATGTACCCTGCATTTCAGCGATATTCATTCCCGGAGTGGACAACCTGCAGGCAGACTTCTTAAGTCGCCAGAGTCTGTTGCCAGGGGAGTGGTCTCTGCATCCCCAGGTCTTTCAGACAATCTGCCAGAGGTGGGGAATGCCGGACGTAGATATAATGGCATCCAGGTTCAACAAGAAACTAGACAGGTTCGTGTCGCGAGCGAGGGATCCTATGGCCTGCGGAACCGACGCGTTGGTTTGCCCTTGGCATCAATTCAGACTTCTATATGCATTCCCTCCACTACAGTTACTCCCGCGCCTGTTGCGCAAGATCAGAGTGGAGAACAAGCCAGTCATTCTAGTAGCTCCGGCTTGGCCCCGGAGGACTTGGTACTCACTAGTCCTGAAGATGGCAGTGGGAGACCCTTGGACTCTCCCTCTACAACCAGACCTACTCTCACAAGGCCCGATCCTCCACCCTACATTACAGCGTCTAAATTTGACGGCCTGGAGGCTGAATCCCTGATTCTCAGGGATAGAGGCCTGTCTAGGCAGGTAATTCCTACCCTGATTAGGGCTAGGAAAGCCGGTCTCCAGGGTGATTTATTACAGGGTGTGGAGGAACTACGTAGGCTGGTGTGAATCCAAAAGATGGAATTCCCGCAAATATACTATGGATAGGGTGTTAAGTTTTCTCCAGCTAGGAGTGGATAAAGGCCTGGCACTAAGCACAATCAAGGGACAGATCTCAGCTCTGTCAGTGTGGTTTCAGAGGCCGCTGGCCACCCACTCGCTGGTAAAGACCTTCTTACAGGGGGTCTTGCGTATTAATCCTCCTGTCAAGTCACCAATTTGTCCATGGGACTTAAATCTTGTCCTGTCCACTCTACAGAAACAGCCTTTTGAGCCGTTGGCTGAGATTCCTTTACTCTTACTGACAAGAAAGTTGGTTTTCTTGGTCGCCATAGTTTCGGCCAGGAGAGTGTCAGAATTAGCAGCCTTATCGTGTAAGGAACCATATCTCGTTCTGCATAAGGACAGGGCAGTTCTCCGGCCCCATCCTTCCTTTCTACCAAAGGTTATATCCAAATTTCACTTAAACCAGGATTTGGTACTTCCATCCTTCTTTCCAAAACCTACATCTAGAAAGGAGGGGTTGCTGCATACCTTGGATATTGTCCGGGCCATGAAGGCCTATCTTAAAGCTACAGAAAAGATCCGGAAAACAGATGTGTTATTCGTTCTACCAGATGGCCCCAAGAAGGGGCAGGCAGCTGCAAAATCCACCATCTCGAGATGGATTAGACAATTAATCATTCAAGCCTACGGGTTGAAGAGGTTGCCTCCTCCGTTGTCGGTAAAGGCCCATTCTACCAGGGCCATGGGCGCCTCTTGGGCAGCACACCATCAGATCTCTATGGCTCAGATATGCAAGGCGGCAACGTGGTCATCAGTCCACACGTTTACAAGGTTTTATCAACTAGACGTGAGAAGAAATGCGGATGCTGCCTTTGGTCAGGCAGTACTACAGGCTGCAGTTTGAAATCCTCGGGATCAGAAACACCCTTGGTTATAAAAAAAAAAAAAAAAAAAAAAGTTTTTTCTTGACTAAGTTGGAATTATTATTATGATTTGAGTTTATCTCTAAATTGAATCCTTCTTTGGAAGATGTCTCCCTCCCCTCATTAAAGCATTGCTTTCGGACATCCCACATAGTAATGAATATGCCGCTCTGTGTCCCGTGATGTACGAGAAAGAAAAAGGGATTTTTAAATACAGCTTACCTGTAAAATCCTTTTCTTGGAGTACATCACGGGACACAGAGCTCCCACCCCTCTTTTGGGTGACCATTTTGGGAGGCATACTGCTTGCTACAAAACTGAGGGACTCCCTCTAGGGGAGGGGGTTATATAGGGAGGGGACTTCCTGTTTGAGATTGCCAGTGTCCACACCTGAAGGTACTCCATATAACCCACATAGTAATGAATATGCCGCTCTGTGTCCCGTGATGTACTCCAAGAAAAGGATTTTACAGGTAAGCTGTATTTAAAAATCCCTTTTTTTTTTGGGGGGGGGGGGAGGTGGGGGTAAGATAAGGGGGGGGTCAGGGGAAATAGGAGAACATAATGTTATATCTATATATGGTAGGAAGGAATGGAATTGTAAAGAGCTTGCTAAGAGGAACAATATTTGGAAAAAATAATAATCCCAAAATAATTGTCAAAACTACGTTAATGATAATGTAAACCATATAGACTTGTAATTAAATGTTTAATGAATGAAAAACAAAATAAATAAAAAAAAAAACAGTCACCAATAGCATTCAATTTAAAAAAGCAGGGATAAAATTTGCTGCCGAGGATCAGACCGATGGAAAAACTTGCATGGAGAGGGCTCATGAAATCCAGATAGAGGCCAGACACAAAAGGCACCCTCAACCAAGATAGAGACCACAGACACAGGTACCCCTCACATTCCTTATATCTGGAGAATGAGGGGAAAGATGGAGCAAACAAAAACAAAGAAAGAAAACAAAAAGAACAAAACTTATTGTTACTGTGGGATAGTAGGATATAATAATCATACTCTGTGTTAGTATGAAAAAAGATTTAAATATATAAATCTATCCACACATACCATGTTTATAGAAACAAAAGGGGAAGAAATCCTGCAGTTTTAAATTGCAGAGACGGAATAGAACGTACCCCAACAGCCAGACCACCGGTAGAAACCCAAAATAATCTGAAAGGAGGATAATTAATGTATGATTGAATCAATCATATAACTAGACATGTGCAATTTGTTTAGTTTCAAATTAGTTTTTTAACGCATTTTGACAAATTCGTTATTTTCCAAATTTCGGAATTTCAGTAATTCCAAATTGAAATTCAAGATTCGAAAATTCTAAATTGCAAAATTCAAATTTTTTGTTTTCGTTTTTTTTTTTTTGCTTTTTATGAGATTCGAAAATTTGGAAATTCGGGAATTCGGAAATTCGAAATTCCGAATTTCCGAATTTCGAAAAAAAAAAAAAAAAAAACAATGAAACGAAAACGAAAAAAAAAATTTTTTTGGCAGTGCACATGTCTACATATAACCATCTGTAGTACCTGAAAGAAGACAGTGCGGGACTGTGTTATATGAAGGGATCAAGTCCTGGGGAAAAAAATGTGGGAACTCCCACCCAAGATCCGCTCCCGCACCAAAAAAAATTGGATGATCGTATGCATACATAGTAAACCGTATGTTTGTTTTTTGATCCACTGTACCTTAGTAATCCTTTATGTTACTGGCCGCTTCCTGTATATGGATTCATCGGGTAGTGTGCGGTTGTTCCGTCACTTCCTCGATGCCGCAAAGTCTCCTGAGAGCTTTTGTTATTGTTCTCAGGAGACAGTGCAGAGGTCTGTGCGAGTTTATCACAGGATTTAGAAAGAACTTTAACTGCTTCCCGACCTGCCGCCGCAGTTATACGGAGGCAGGTTGGCTCCCCTGTGCTAGAGCCTGTAGCTCTACGTCGGCTCACAAAGCGGGCACTAGGGGCGCACGCAACGCCGGGCACACACGATCGCTCGTTATAAAGCGAGGACAGGGAGCTATGTGTGTAAACACACAGCTCCCGATCCTGTCAGGGAGAGAAATGCTGATCTTCTGTTCATACAATGTATGAACAGAGGATCAGTGATTTCCCCTAGTGAGTCCACCCCCCCTTCAGTTAGAACACACCCAGGAACATACTTAACCCCTTCCCCGCCCCCTAGTGTTAACCCCTTCACTGCCAGTGGCATTTTTATAGTAATCATTGCATTTTTATAGCTCTGATCGCTATAAAAATGCCAATGGTCCCAAAAATGTGTCAGAAGTGTCCGAAGTGTCCGCCATAATGTCGCAGTACCGAAAAAAAAAAACGCTGATCGCCGCCATTACTAGTAAAAAAAAAAATATTAATAAAAATGCCATAAAACTACCCCCTATTTTGTAAACGCTATAACTTTTGCACAAACCAATCAATAAACGCTTATTGTGGTTTTTTTTTTAATGAAAAATATGTAGAAGAATACGTATCGGCCTAAACTGAGGAAATTTTTTTTTATATATTTTTGGGGGATATTTATTATATCAAAAAGTAAAAAATATTGGGCCAGATTCAGGTACATCTGCGCATTATTGGACCGGCGTAGCGCACCGCCTTTACGTTAGACTTGCGCAATCTAGCCACGCAATCACCCTATTCTTGTCGCTTTTGCGCAGAAATTTGCACATGCGTAACGTTATTTCAGAGGCGCAAGGCAGAGTAATACAAATTGGGAAGGACGTGGGCGTGTTACATTGAAATGAGCCGTGACCCCATGCAAATGAAGGGCCGGCCGGCTCGCGCATGCACGCTTGAAGGAGACCATGGTCAGCACCTCTCTGCGCATGCTCACAACTCGGGAACGGCGCAATCAGTTAAATTGGAAGTGGACTAGGGCAAATTAGAAAACTACGCAGACAGCATAAATACAAAAGTACAAATGCAAAAGTACATCCCTTTGTATCACTCCCTGTACAGCAAGGTGCTTTTGTTCTGTTGTTTGTTAGCGTTTATTTGTTTGTTTGTGACGTGTCTTTAAGATATTTGGGGACTGTTTTGCAGAGTGATTTTTGTCTTTTATGTGTTTTCTTTGTTTTTATTTTTTTTTTAATTATATTTTTGCTGGTCATTTTTTTTTTGGGGGGGTTCTGTTTGTGTATGATTTGGGAATGTGGGGGTGACATTCCTGCTGGAAAAGGGGTGTCACCCTCATTTGTGGTGGAGAAGTGAACCCCAGGTCCGTGTGAATGGTGTATGAATGTACAGTGACATAATTGGAGCCGTGGCGTGGCGTTAATGTTTACAAGTCCTGCATGGTGGGCTTGTGCCAATCCAATTTGATGAGGATGTGGTGTGTGTGCTAGGGACCACAGTGGTGTGCATGCATGCATTCTCATTGTGCCATGATTAATGTGTGTGTTTAACGTGCAAAGATGCATAATGTGAGCTGGCATGAGATGGGGTCATGAGATGGGGTACCAGTGCATATGCAGAGTCACCTTGAAGGGAAAAGACAGGAGGATGTTAGTAGTGCATATGCCCCTTGTGATGTGTGCATCATGAGGGGGGGGGCAGTCATGCCTGCCACCCATGTCACTCACCAACCAGCCAGCTGTCCCCATACATGTTCTGTTCGTAATCTGTGGGGATGGGGCTCTGATTGTATATGTAGCTGTCATGGGTGTCATGGGTAGTGTCATGTGTTGGGCTGGTGATGTCCTCCTGCAGGGTTGTGGTTAATTCCATGATGGCATGAGGGGTGAATCTGAAGATGCGAGACACCTCAGAATCACTCATGCCATAGATGTCTATGCGTGTGTGATATATCCTCTCCCGTGAAGAGTGAAGAGTGAGGGGCTTGTATCAGATAAGAATATTTGTATTAGATTAAATTGTAAAGTTTATATAAGCAAATAAAAAGTTAAAAAAAAAAAAATCTCCCGTGCCCTCCTCCTTCTTTGCTCATCTAAAGTCAGTAGTATAGCTATGAGCATGGATGCCACTGGCCTGTTGGCATACAGTTTGTTGGGCAACACGTGTGACTGCTCAGCTCCTCACTAACAGTGTTGCTTTATCTAACATGTAGGCGATTTTTCACATTTTAGACCAGCTTTTATATGGTCTAATTTTAGACAGGACATTTTGCTGTTACGCACACCACGTAGCCTGTGCAGCACCAACGTTCTTTTGTGGATCCCCGTAACTCCCTCATTAGCATATTTGAATAGCAAATCAATGATGTGTCTAGCGCAGTTTTGCGCGGACGGATGCGCCAGTCTAACGAAATTACGACGGACAAAAAAAAAGTAGATTTCTTGTGTATCTCGTTTTGGGAATGCCGTGCATCGAAACGCACGCGCACATTTAGACTAACGCCGCGCATCTCCTGTTACGCAGGCGTAATCGCTCTCTGAATCTGGCCCATTATTTTTTTTAAAAAATTGTCGCTCTATTTTTGTTTATAGCGCAAAAACTAAAAACTGCAGAGGTGATCAAATACCACCAAAAGAAAGCTCTATTTGTGGAAAAAAAAAGAACGCCAATTTTGTTTGGGAGCCACATCGCACGGCCGCGCAATTGTCAGTTAAAACAAAGCAGTGCCGAATCACAAAAAGTGCTCTGGTCTTTGACCAGCAATATGGTCCGGGGGTTAAGTGGTTAAGCAAGACAGAACTTTGTCTTCTCGGAACAATGACAAAAGCTCTCAGAAGACATTGCGGCATCGAGGAAGTGACGGAATACCCGCACACTACCCGATGAATCCATATACAGAAAGCGGGCAGTAACATAAAGGATTACTAAGGTTCGCCTGCCCCTGGCAGTGACTCGAGCTGCGCATCGCCGTTTAGTGCAGGATTGGCATGGGCGGCTCGGCTGCTCTAGTCCTGCTGTGAAAAAAGTGCAGGGATTCCGTTCCCACACGTTCCCGCAGGACTTGAGCCCTGGTTATATGTCCAACACACCGTAGAGTCAAATGCATAGCCATAAATATAGTTATAAAATAGCATAGACTGCTCAAGATTATTATCAAGGAATTGTGTGTGTGTATATATATATAAGGTCATAACAGAAAAAATGTGGCGTATACCTGTGACTTGGAGTGCGTGTGGAGATAGTCTATTCAGTGCTTGCAGCAGCATAAGACTGGACGACCAGGTGTCCGTCTTATATTGTGCTGCTGAGTAGACAAATGAAGCCCATATGATAATATAATTTTTATTTTTGTAGCAGCTTACATTTCAGAACAAGAAAGCGAACATCATGATGCACATATGGCTTCTGCTTTCAGCGTACTAGTGTCAGAGGCGTGGCTCTGTCAGAGGCGTGACACCAGCATGTCCTTTTATTCGAATAACGAATGATGTCCATTCCGGAGGGATAAACCCCCGGCAAGAATGCCAGCCGGAAATTACGTCAGTGGAGCGCATTATGCATGGCGCCCAATTAGAATTACGGATGACACACATCATGGAGGAATAATGACCGGAAATGAGGTCAGTGAACTTGCGCTTGCACTCCACCGCCAGCAACACGGTCCCGCTTGACGCCTATCCCAGAAGGAGGAACCGCTGGAATAATGCGCCTGGTGGAAATAAGGTCAGTGGAGCACCTCAATACCTGCGCTCCACAGCCAAGCATTCACCAATGGATGACATAACCCCGAAACCCGCAGACAAAACATAAAAAATGCTTCCAGACTGATTCCTACGTGGTGTGGTGTACTTTTTCATACACATGTATACATACACACTGTTCTTTTAGCGCCACATGTGGACTCTTATATTTCTATTTTGCTTATCAACAAAATTGGGCTGGCTGCTTATACTATGACTTTTATTATTGCTGATTAGCGCGGATATTGACGTGTTTTTACATAAAAACAAAAACTGTGTCGGTCCTCATTTCAGGCTGCAAAGTTACAATATATGATTATTTTATTTTATTATTTTCTATACCTACAGTAAGTAGAATTAAATTAAACTTTACGCAATGTTAAATCTGTGGTTAGTTTTATTTCATAGTTATAGCTATTGGGCCAGATTCACGTAGGGCGTATATTTGTGTGGGCGTAGCGTATCTCATATGCGCTACGCCGACTTAACATAGAGCGGCACGAATAGTATTCACAAAGCACTTGCTCCGTAACTTGCGGCGGTGTAGCGTAAATTGGCTGGCGTAAACCCGCCTAATTCAAAGTAGGAAGGAGGTGGGCGTGATCTATTTAAATTAAGCGTGACCCCATGCAAATGAATGGGCGAACGAACTGCACATGCGCACGCATGCTCAGAATCACGTTGCATATACTCCCTAAGATACGATGGCTCAATGCCTGCGACGTAAACGTAACCTACGCCCAGTCCCATTCACGTACGACTTATGTAAACAACGTTAAATTTGACGGCTGTTCTGACGTCCATACCTTTGCATGACCTGCGCCTCATATAGCAGATGTAACGTTACACCGGACGTACGCCTTACGTAAACGGAGTCGATTACAGCGATGGGCGCAAGTACGTTCGTGAATCGGCGTATCTTGCTTATTTACATATTTGACACGTAAATCTATGGAAGCGCCCCTTGCGGCCAGCGTAAATATGCGCCCAAGATCCGACGGCGTAGGAGACTTACGTCGGTCGGATGAAGCCAAAATTCAGGCATATCTTATTTCAAGAATAAGGCGCATAGATACATCTGTGGACTTACGCGGCGTATCAGTAGATACGTCAGCGTAAGTCCTTTCTGAATCTGGCTCATTGGGCCAGATTCATGAAAGGTTACGCTGGCGGATCGAGTGATCCGCCAGCGTAACAGTGGCTTTGAGCCGGCGTTTCTGTTTTCTGTAACCAGAAAACAAGAAACGCCGGGTTGAAGTTCCGATGCGATGAGCGTAACTGAGTTTCGCCATCGCATCGTTACTTCAACTTAAAAATGGCGCCGGGGGCGTTCCCGCCGATTTACGCTCAAAAAATATGTTAATGAGCGGAAATCGGCAATTCACGATCGAAATCCGGCGCGACGCAGTGACGTTACGACGTTTCCGGACGGGATACGCGGCGCATAGTTATACCTACATGGGGTTGGAGTATCCTATGTTAGGTATAGGCGTCGTCATCGCGTCGGGAAAAAAAAAAAAAACGTTGCTTGCGTAAAACGGTCATGAATGGGAATGTGACGTCATTGACGTTCATTCACAGATTTTGGAGCATGCGCACGGGGATGTTTTGACACTCGACGCATGCGCAGTACGTCGGCGGCGGGATCGCGCGTAGTTAGCATACTACACGCCCCGTACCCGCGACATTTGAATTCCGCCGGCTCATTTGCGATGCGCTGCCGCAACTTTAGGAGCAAGTGCTTCGTGAATGACAGCACTTGCTCCTAAAAATTCGGCAGCGCAACGCAAATCAGAAGCGTTACTCCAGAGCAAAGATGCTCTGGAATACGTGAATCTGGCCCATTGTGTCCAAATATTAAATGTATGTGCTGCCACCTACTGATAACATTAAGAAGTGATATTCTACTTTTTGTTAGAGGAAAGATATCTTTTCCATCAGTGTGTCTCTCTTGCACAGTAATACACGCCAATGTCTTCTATTTTCATGTTGTCCATTTTCAGAGTCAGCTTGTTATTGGTGTTATCTCTAGTGGCTGCGAATCTCCCTTTAACAGCATCATGATAGTGTGTGTCCCCACCACTGGTAATATAACAGAACCATTGTAATTTTCCATCAGAGAATTGTCTGAACCAGTGTGAATCCTCCTGATCCCTGACAGGTCAGTGTATGGGAGTTCCCCGGATTTATCACGGCTGGATCAGACTGGACAAGTTGGTTAGAAGACAGGACACCTGGAAAATATACAGTGACAATAGGAAATAGCATTAGAACTAATACATACACTCAGATCTATTAGGAGGATTATTTCATCTGAGGGATCCTGTCCTATGAAGTCTCACCTGACAGCCATGATAATGATATAAAAAGGCTTAATAGGGTCTTCATTATCTCTCTGTCTATTTTGTATCTACACACTTCATTAATGTCCTGTAAATTATCTTCTCTATCTTTATATTATATGAGAAAATTCAAAATGGATGTAACGTCATGTAATTTGCATAGTAGATCAAATATCTACATGACATTAACAGCTCCTAGCATGTGTGTCAGAATTATAGAGCCAGTAAAAGAACATGAACAAATAAATATTATTTTTAGAGGTCCACCGATATATCGGCTGGCCGAAATATCGGGCGATTTTTGGCACTTTTTAATGAATCGGCATCGGCCGATTGTTTTAAAAAAAAGCCGATTTACTTTTCAGCGTGACTTGCATTGACTCCTATAATACAGAAGTCATTGCAAGTTGCCCGAAGTTTCCCGTGGAGGAGACATGTCTCGGGGCAGCCTGCCAAGTTTTGAGAAAAGAGTTACATTGGGCCAGATTCTCAAAATAGATACGCCGGCGTTTCGTAGGAAACACCGTCGTATCTCTGCGTGTGATTCCTAGAATCACTTACGCTTAGATACAGTGAAGATCCGACAGATGTAAAAACAATTACATCGTCGGATCAGAGATGTAATGACATCGCTGGCCGCTAGGTGGCCTGTACGTTGATTTCTCATTTGCCTATGCAAATGTGCCTAATCCGACGATTCCCGAACGTTTTTACGCCGCCCCGTCGTAGTTTACCTTGTTTCCGTATGCCTAAGGTTACCCCTGCTATATGAGGGGTAACATTACGAAGTTCCGTCGTATGCCATGTTAAGTATGGCGTCGGGTCAGCGGCGTCTTTTTCCGTTGGTTACGTTGTTTTAATAAGTCGTTCGCAAATAGGGATTTACGTAAACGACGCTCGCGTCGGTTTCATTCACTTTTTCCGACGTGAGCTGGAGCATGCGCACTGGGCTATTTTTGAGGCCGGCGCATGCGCAGTTCGATTGACGCGGGGCGCGCTTAATTTAAATACAAACAGCCCCCTTTGAATTATGCGGGGATACGCAGAGCCATTTACACTACACCGCCGCAATTTACGGAGCAAGTGCTTCGGGAATACGGCACTTGCTCTGTTAAATTGCGGCGGCGTAGTGTAAATGGCTTTTGCTACGCCAGCGGCAATTCTACGGGAATCTGGCCCAATGTTGCTACTTATCAATGAACTGAACTCCATGTGGAGAAGTTCTCAGTTTAACCATTTAAAGACTAAGGGCCAGATTCTCAGCTGAGATACGACGGTGTATCTCCAGATACACCGTTGCATCTCTGTATCTGTATCTGGCCCTGGGTATCTATGTGACTGATTCTTAGAATCAGTTACGCATAGATTTGGCGTAGAACCGACTGGCGTGAGTCACTTACACCATCGGATCTAAGTTGCAATGTTACGCTTGGCCGTTAGGAGGCGTTCCCGTCGATTTCTGCGTCGAATATGCAAATTTTTTTACGTTTTTGCGCGCCGTCGTCGTATTTTACGGCCGCCGCATGCACAGTTCGTTAGGCGCGGGGGCGCGCTTAATTTAAATACAGCACGCCCCCCTCCTTCCCTATTTGAATTATGTGGCCTTACGCCGTCCCATTTACGCTACGCCGCTACACATTACGGAGCAAGTGCTTTGAGAATACAGCACTTGTCCGTAAATAATGCGGAGGAGTAGCGTAAATGGAATACGCTACGCACACAAAGGGCAGATCTACGAGAATCTGGCCCTAAATATTTTCTGACACTTGCTGCTTATAGTTAAAAATCCTGTATTTTCTTCTAGAAAATCACTTAGAACCCCCAAACATTATATATATTTTTTTAAGAAGAGACCCCAGGGAATAAAATAGAGTTTGTTTCAATATTTTATGTCACAAGGTATTTGCGCAGCGGTCTTTCAAAAGCAATTTTTGGGGAAAAAATTCACTTTAATAAAAAAAAACGGTAAAGTTTGATTTTTTTTTTCTTCGTCCAAAAGTTTTAATTACCTGTTTTTGTGTCTGTTTCTCGATTCCCCTACTGAAGATGGCCGGGGCAGCACCCGAGAGCCAAGGAAGAGATTGGCTTTGGGTGCCTACATCGCGGGCGCCCAGGACAGGTAAGTGACCATATATTAAAAGTCAGCAGCAGCAGTATTTGTAGCTGCTGACTTTTATTTTTTTTGGCGGAACTCCGCTGCTTTCACACTGAAGCGGGCAGGTGCTATTCAGCTGCTGGCGGGGCGCTTATAACCCAGATAGCAGCAGATGAAGAGGTTAAAGATGCCCATGCAGCACCGCTGCAGAAGCGCTTTGTAGGCGTTTCGGTAGCACTACCTATTCATTTTAAAGGGCAGGAGTAGTGGAGGTGCGGTAAACACAGCTCCAAAGATGCTGCTTGCAAGACTTTTTTTTAACGTCCTGCCAGCGCACCACCTTGGTGTGAAAGCACTTGGCCGTTCACACTGAGAGTGCAGGGGAGCTGTTTTGCAGGCACTTTACAGGTGCTATTTTTAGCCCAAAAGCACCTGAAAAACACGCCAGTGTGAAAGGGGTCCAACTGTTAGATTTTATGAGATGAAGGGGAATTTTTTTTAAATCGGCCTAACATATCCGCCCAAATAAATTGGCATCATATATCGGCCATCGGCCACCGCAATTTCTAAATATCGGCATCAGCCAGAGAAAAACCCATATCGGTCGACCTCTAATTATTTTACCTTTATTTTAGATGTATGATCAACAGAGACCTTTCAGTAAATGAAACCATTCTGTTATTTTTGCTACTTTACCAAACAAGCATGGACTTAAAGTGGTTGTAGTAGTTACGTTTTTTTTTTTTTTTTAAATAACAAACATACCATATTTACCTCCACTGTGCGGTTGGTTTTGCACAAAGTGGCCCTGATCCTCCTATTCTGGGGTCCAATGGCGGCTCTCGCGACTCCTCCCCGCAATAAATAACCCCCTCTGGGAAGCTCTCTCCAAGGGGTTACCTTGCGGGCGCGCTCCCGTGTCATACGCTCGGCGTCTATAGCTGCTGAGTGTATGGCTCTGCCCCTCCTCCCAGCAGCCACATCATTGGACCGTGTTTATTTTTGGGTAAACTGTGCTCCGGTCGTCTCCGCTGCGGAGACGATCTTGTTCTCTCCTGTGGATGCCTGGCTGCCGACTGAGGAGAAGATGGTCTCCGCTCGGCTCCATAGCATTTTTTTTTTCAAGTGACATTTTTTGTATATTGCATCTTTGTGTAAATATGAGATCTGAGGTCTCTATAGAGAGCCAGTCACAATCTCCTGAGGTGAATTGGATGTGGAGAAACCACATGCGATTCCCACCAGTGTGAACCCAGTCTTAGTCACTAAAGAATTTTCATCATGACATACTGAATTCACGCTTTAGAGGACTATGACTTTATGGAGTTTACTTTTTGCTACAGAATCATGTCTTTATGATTTATATTGTGTTATCACTAATTATTTACTATTATTGTATACTATTATGACAAACAATGTTGCACATAGCTGTTATTAGTGTACTGTATGATTTATTGAGTACTCATATTGAGTTTAACCTTTAGAGTCAGTTCACATAGCAGCGGCACGACTCCGGGGACGTCTCTGCAAGTCGTCCTGAGGACGACTTTAGAGGCAACCTGCAAAACGACTTCTGTATAGAAGTCAATGCACCTGAAGTCGTACAGGAACCTCTTTCTAAGTCGGAGCGACTTGCGTCGCTCCTATTGTAATGGTTCCATTGCCTTCAATGGGACGCGACTCGTCAGACGGCTGAGCCGCCTGACGAGTCGCCCCAGTGTGAACCGGCTCTTAGGCCTCGTACACACGATTAAATGTGTCTGTTCAAATCGGTCGGACCGACCGATTTGAACAGATCTGTCTGCTGGGATTTTGGTTTGCTCGCGTGTACACACGAGCAAACCAAAATCCCCGCCAGCAGACAGCGCGCTGGCGTGTCGGTGACGTGGCGGTGACGTTGACGCCGCCACGTCACCGCACCAGGAAGTAAAACACTTCCGCGCATGCGTCAAAACCATTTGGCGCGTGTGCGAGAAGACATGTTTGCTGGTTAGCGTACTAACCAGCAGACATGTCGGGCGGACAGGTTCCCAGCCGACAGATTTCAAAGCATGCTTTGAAATCTGTCGGGTGGCCAAATCCGTCTGTTTGCCCGTACACACGATCAAATCTGTCTGCTGAAACGGTCTAGCAGACCGTTTCCAGCAGACAGATTTGATCGTGTGTACGAGGCCTTAAGGGATTGTCACTTTATGGTGCCGTACACACGGCAGAGAACCTCGACGGGCAGAACACATCGTTCCGCCCGTCGAGGTTCTCTCCCGGCCGTCGAATTCGGCGACCCACCTGTCGGGAATGGCAACCAGCCATTCTTCCAGGCGGGCCGTCGAGGAAATAGAGAGCGTGCTCTCTATTTCGGCTCGACGGGCTTCCCGACGGGAAGCTCGCTGAGACCGTACACACGGCCGAGGTCCTCGCTGGAATGTGCATTCCAGCGAGGTTCTCGCTGATTTTCAGCGAGAACCTCGGCCGTGTGTACGGCGCCTATTAGTTTGAGGCGGCGTACACACGACCGAGTTCCTCGGCAGAATCCAGCGAGAAGCTCGCTGGGAGACGTATTCTGCCGAGAAAACTGGTCGTGTGTACACTTTCGTCGAGCAAACCGTCGGGCAGCTCGTCGAGCCAAAATAGAGAGCATGTTCTCTATTTGCTCGACGGGAGTCGAATTTGGCTCGACGAGGTTATCGACGGGCTGTTTTCCCCGACGAGAAGCTCGATCGTGTGTATGCTAAGAAAACCCGCGCATGCTCAGATAAAAGTAGGAGACTGGAGCACATCCTTGGTAAAAGTAGCGTTTGGAATGGAGATAGCACATTCGTCACGCTGCCAACATTATTGCATCGTTTAATTGCAGCGTTCTTTAACAAAAAGTACAATTGCACAAAACTGGACCAGTGTATTTTAAATTTGCTGCTGATATTCCCACAGAGTTCTTCTGACATAGTTTGTGAAACAACTAGATGATTAGAAATGAAAAATAAAAAATAAAAATGAAGATCCCAGGATTTGAAATACAGGACCAAAAAAATCAATAAAAATTAGATCTCATTTTTTTTGGTACTGTATTTCAAATCATGATCTTCATTTTAAACATTTTTTTAAAATGTTATAATCATCAGGGGTGTCAAACTGGTGGCCCTCCAGCTGTTGCAGAACTACAAGTCCCATCATGCCTCTGCGTGCAGGAGTCATGCTTGTAATCAGGGCCGCCATCAGGAATTTTGGGGCCCCTTACACAGCTTCAGGCATGGGAGAAAATATAAATATATCTAATAAATATATATATATATTTTTTTTTTAAAAAGGGTGGTTGCCAACTGGGGCCCCGGGGACCTTTTTTTTTTTGTTATAAAAGGAAATTTTTAAAAAAAGGGGGCTTTCCATTCGGGACCTCTGGGCCCGAAAAAAAAGAAAACCTCTGGGCCCTTTAAAAAATAAAAAATAAATAAATAAAAAAATATATATAAAAAAATAAATAAACATTTATATATATATATAAAAAAGGAAATCAAAAACAAGGGGTTGCCTTCCAGGGCCCTGGGTACCTCTGAGCCCTTTAATAAAAATACATCTATATATAAAAAAAAAAAATAATATAAAAAAGTTAATCAAAAATAGAAAAAAGGATTGTCAACCGGGGGCCCTGGGGACCTCTGGCCCTTTAATAATAATAATAATAATAATAATAATAAAAAATATATATATATATATATATATATATATATATATATATATATATATATATCTAAATAAATAAAAGAAATAAAAAAATATTTTTTTTTTATAAAAAAAAAGGGGGGTTGTCATCTGAGGCCCTGGGGATCTCAAGGTCCCTGTGGACCTCCAGACCTCTAAAAAAATGTATAAAAAAAAATTGGCCCTTTAATAAAAAAATAAATACAAATTAATATTTTTTTATTATAAAAAAGGGCTTGTCATCTGGGGCCCTTGGTGGCCTCCGGGCCCCTTCGGACCCCTAAAAAAAAAAAATATATATATATTTTTTTTCTTTTTAGGGTGGTTCCCATCCGGGCCCCTGGGGACCGACCCCCGGGCCCCTTACAGGTGTAATGCCTGTACCCCCCTGATGGCGGCCCTGCTTGTAATTGTCAGTCTTGCAATGTCTCATGGGACTTGTAGTTCTGTAACAGCTGGAGGGCCGCCAGTTTGACACCTGTGATCTAGTTGTATTTGTGTGTCAAGTTACCCCCCACTGAAACATTATTGTTTGGTCTTATCTCATCTGTCCCTTTCTAATTACACCTTTAAAATGATTTAAAAACATAACCTGCCTTCTCACAAGCTACATTATTTTTTGGAGTAAAAACACATAGACAAGTATGAACTGTAAACTCAAAAATCACCATTTATTTTGGTTAAGGATTAGAATAAAAAATAAAAAAGGCAGCACTGGATAGCTTGCTGCCATTTGTGCACAGACAGGTGGGGCGTCATGTGACTGCTTAGCAGTTGGATTCAAAATTTGGAAGTTGAGAGGCTCATCCAGGAAGGAACGTGTCAAGGTCTTGGACTCCCAGAGGTCAGAAACTGGAGCAGGGCAGGCAGATGTCACAAAGTTGTGGTACTACAGCAGACTGTCCTCTGGTACACCACCTGGAAGGAAGGGAGTCATCTTTTGGTTTTTCGCAAGGCCTTCCTTGGTGGATTCCCTCCAGCCTGCTCTCTGACCCTCTCTGCAGCCTTCTTAGCAGCCTTCCTCTTCTGCCTGGCTGGAGGCGGGGCCATGGAGGCAGTACTCATGCCAGGAGGAGGAGTAGCAGAACGTGGTGGAGGAGGAGAAGGAGCAGGAGAAATAGAATCAAGGGGAGGAGGAGAATGAGAAGGAGGAGGGGAGGAGAAGGAAAAGCAAAAGAAGAATGTGAAGAATGAGTAGGGGAAGCAGTAGGGGCAGGGGAAGAATGAGTAGAGGGAGCAGTAGGGGCAGGAGAAGAATGAGTAGGGGAAGCAGTAGGGGCAGGGGAAGAATGAGTAGAGGGAGCAGTAGGGGCAGGAGAAGAATGAGTAGGGGAAGCAGTAGGGGCAGGGAAGAATGAGTAGAGGGAGCAGTAGGGGCAAGAGAAGAATGAGTAGGGGGAGCAGTAGGGGCAAGAGAAGAATGAGTAGGGGGAGCAGTAGGGGCAGGAGAAGAATGAGTAGGGGAGCAGTAGGGGCAAGAGAAGAATGAGTAGGGGAAGCAGTAGGGGCAGGAGAAGAATGAGTAGGGGAAGCAGTAGGGGCAAGAGAAGAATGAGTAGGGGAAGCAGTAGGGGCAGGAGAAGAAGAAGAAGAAGAAGGAGGAGGAGGAGGAGGTTGTGAGCGAGATGTTCTTCGGCGATGGCGATGTGAACAGAGCACCGTCTCCTCAGTGAGATGACCCCTCACCGCCTTATTGGCTAAGATGACGAGGAGTCCCTCAAAGAGGAGACGCTGGTCCTCACTCATGTGGTCCATTTTGGCCAGAATAAAGGTCAAAAAGCCCTCCTGAGAGGTGGCAGGCTGCTGGAGGCTGGCCTGTGCCTCGCGAATGAGGGCCAGTGAGGCCTCGCGAACCCTCATATCCCTCGCGGCCCTTCTGGGTTGAAGGCGTATTGGAGGCACCTGACACCTAGTACTGCTACTAGGCCCGGCCACCTCCTCCGAGCAACTTGGGCCTGCCACCTCCTCCGACACCTCGCCAATTGGGCCTGCAACCTCCTCTGAGCCAATTGGGCCTGCAACCTCCTCCGAGCCAATTGGGCCTGCCACCTCCTCTGTGCCACTCACCCTGCCCTCCTCCTGCCTGGTACTTTCCTGTACCTCCTGCTGGCTGATATCCTCCTGTGTATTAAAAAAAGGGACAGTTTTACTTTTGGGTTCCAAAACCACACACAATTTTCAGCTCATGACTGTTGCAAACTGTTTGTCAAGAAATTGATAAGCCAATCATTCTGACCCCTGCAGTTTGTATATTTTTAACCTCTTCTCTTCTTAATGCACCAATATAATACATTTAGATATTTAGATATAATATAAATTTAAACAAAAATACTCAAAATTTACTTCATTAATTTGGAAATGTATACCTATATCCAATTTTTTTTTAATTTTACCCCTCCCTCTATTTTTTAGTTCCCTCTCTCACTAAATAATGGTGGGTGGGCTTATTAGTCCATCCAACACATTAAATCAGGGATCCTGAAACTACGGCCCTCCAGCTGCTGTGGAACTACACATCCCATGAGGCATTTGAAAACTGACATTCATTCACAGACATGACTGAGCATGATGGGAATTGTAGTTCATGAACAACTGGAGGGCCATAGTTTGAAGACCCATGCATTAAATGATATATAAATAATTATTTAAGCAGAATATAAACTTTAAATATACACTTTAATTCACTTATTAATAGGATTTTTTTCACCCTTTTTTCCTCTCTCTCTTTCTCCTTGCTTTCTCATCCCTCTCTACCCTCTCCTCTACTTGTGTTTTATCTCCCGCACACTCCCCCCTTCCCCTTCTCCACAATTCTTCTTCCATCTACCCCCGGGGACTGTACTCCTGAGGTCCTAGAGGTACAATAGGTGAAAATATAGTTTGGGAGCCCATCCTGTAGAAGTGAGTTTAGGATATTGAAATACCCATATTATCCATACTATAACCAACGTAGATTAACTTAATACACTGAGACCATTTTTGGCCTTTTTTGTATGTTAATGTATATATGTATTCTGTGTCCTTCAGTTTGTTTTTCTATGTTTCCTAAAAAATGTTTTTAGAAAGTTTAAAAATAAAATAAATATTTACCTTAACATTAGTGGCCACTACTGACTAATGATATGTAAAACACATTAAGCTAGTCCTTTTTTTTTTCACCTTTAAACATCAAAACATCTATTTTCCAAAATTAAAACCACACACACACATTGGCACATTGAAAGTACTATACCTGGCTCCAGACAGCCAAATCTGGCTCTTGCTCCAGGATGGAAGGCTGCTGAGAGGTCTCATCTACTGGAGGAGCATCAGGTTGCCTGGAGGGAAGTCTGGGGGGAAGGCTGGACCTCCCTCTTCCTCTTCCACTCTGTCTTCTGGGGGGAAGGCTGGAAAGTGATGGCCTTACTTCCAAGTGGTCATCCAGAAAGGACAGTCTGTTGTAGTACCACAACTTCGGTACATATACCTGCCCTGCTCCAGCTCCAGACCTCATAGAATCTAACACCTTGTTGCGTTCCTTCCTGTAGGAGCCTCTCAAAGTTCCAATTCTCACCTCCAACTGCTCAGCAGTCACATTATGCCCCACCTGCCTGCGCACAAGTGGGAGCAGGCTCTCCAGTGCTGCTGTCCTCAGTTCTTTGTTTCGGGACCTAGGGTCTTTGGTGGCCCACAGCACTGTCTGCTCCCTCCATCTGTCTATGAAGACTTCTAGAAAATCCCTTTTGTTGAATCTATTCATTTCTGCCAGAAAAAAGAAAAAGAAAAATACTATAATGTCAATCCACAGTCTTGAAACTCGAGTACTCTTTATCAACATCTAGCCCTTAAATGTCTGACTTTCCTGAACTCTGCTGCAGGGCCGCCATCATGATTTTTGGGGCCCCTTACACAGCTTCAGGCATGGGCCCCCTGGAGCAGAGAACCAGGGGGGGGGGGGTGCTGCCGAATGAAATTGAGAAGGGGGGGCTGCCACAGAAAGAAAAAGAGAGAGAAATATACATATATATATATATATATATATATTTTGTTTATTTTTTATTATTTTTTGTAAAGGGTGGTTGCCATATGGGGCCCTGGGGACCCCCGGCCCCTTACAGGTGTATTGCCTCTACCCCCCTGATGGCGGCCCTGCTCTGCTGTCCCAAGTTCAAAGCCTACCTACACGCCTGTCGTGCAATCGTCTTCCTTCCGCACCCCGGTCGGACGTACGACACGTGTGTTCGAGCATTATATACACTCCGCACACGTCTTCCGCCCATGATTATGAATTCGATGTTTCCCCGCCCCTTCCGTCGTGCAAACGACAAGGAGGAATTTGCATATCATGTGTTGGTCAAGTTCATAGGAAACAGATGACCAGTTGTGTGTAATGAGGCCTAGATCCCTTCACTCATTTGTGGATGAAACGTTAGAAACGATCTAGTTTGGGCAAGACTTTTAAAAGCGACCATTTTCAACATGTATTAAACCACATATTTTACAAATACATCTGTGAAAAACTATCTTGCCCCCACACCATACTTTGAGCAAAATGCTGTATCTAAACGCGGTTATGTACGACAGCACTATAGATGGCCATTTCAGAAAATGTTTATTGTAACTTTCTCCTAGGTTATCATATTTAAGTAGCCCACAAACTCATCCCATCACTAATAAACTTTAAAAAGGTAGTTACATACCGTCGTTGAACCCGAGCGTTCTCTCCGCCGTCTTCAACAAACTGGGAATGCCACTTTCAATTCACGTGGTATCCCGTTATAGACGCGGATGTGCGACGCAACGCACGTCTCCCCACCCCTGACGTTCTGTGTCGTCCTTTCCCCGACCCTCTTTCATTATTTCTCCTAGGTTATCATATGATACATAGCTCAACAACTTCTACCATCACTAATAAACTTTAAAAAGGTAGTTACATACCGTCGTTGAACCCGAGCGTTCTCTCCGCCGTCTTCAACAAACTGGGAATGCCACTTTCAATTCACGTGGTATCCCGTTATAGACGCGGATGTGCGACGCAACGCACGTCTCCCCACCCCTGACATTCTGTGTCGTCCTTTCCCCGACCCTCTTTCATTATTTCTCCTAGGTTATCATATGATACATAGCTCAACAACTTCTACCATCACTAATAAACTTTAAAAAGGTAGTTACATACCGTCGTTGAACTCGAGCGTTCTCTCCGCCGTCTTCAACAAACTGGGACCGCCCCTTTCACTTCACGTGGTATCCCTTTATTCGCGCGCATGTGTGACGTTCCGCACGTTTCCCCACCCCTGACGTTCAGTGTAATCCTTTCTCCGCCCCTTATCCTTCATTTTATTTATCGGGGAGCCAACAAAAATGGACGCACAACAAGCAGGCCGGGCGGGAGAGAGCTTAAGGAGAAGGCGAAGCTTTAAGGCAACCAATATGACCTTCGAGGAGATGGTGGAGCTGGTCTTCATCTTTTAAAAGGAGGACTATGATGGCAGCCATGGACCTTACAAGCACCCCAATAAAGTAAAGGCGGAAATAATGGAGAAGGTGGTGAGGAGGCTCTATCAAAAATTTGGGGTGCGAAGGAGCAAGGAGCAGATCCGAAAGAGGTGGTCGGATCTAAAACTGCGGGAGCCAGAGACCATGAGCAGGATCAGGAGAGTTCTAAAAAGTAAGTAATTTTTTTTTTTTTTTTTGGCGCCATGTGCATTTTCTTGCAGGTTGTATTCATATTTTTTGGGACAAAGAATTGGTCGGAAAAGTCGTCGATTCTTTCGGAACGTCGACTCCTACGATCAAATCTTGAACTATTTTTACAGGTCTGGACTTGCCATTGTTTATTATTATTTATTTTTTATGGGTCCGGAGGTCCCCAGAGCCCCGGACAGCAAACCCTACTTTTTTCCTACATTTTTCTTAAAACCAAAAACTATTTTTTTTTAAATATATTTATTTAGATATATTTATATATATATATATATATATATATATTTTATATATATATATATATTTATTATTAATATTATCATTATTAAAGTGCCCAGAGGTCTCCTGGGCCCCCGGATGGCAACCCCACCGCCTTTTTTTTTTAAATATTTTATATATATATATATATATATAATTTTTTTTTTTTATATATTTTTTTTGGGTATCATTAAAGGGCTCAGAGGTCCCCAGGGACCCATGTGGCAAACCCCCCCCCCCCATTTATTTTAAAGCTAAAAATGTATTTTGTATTTTTGTTTATATATATTTTTTTTTAATAAAAGGCCCGTAGGTTCCCCAGGGCCCCCCTTTTTTATGTATTTTTAAATAAATGTTTATTTTTTTTATTTTTTTTTAGGGGTCTGGAGGTCCCCAGGGCCCCGGATGGCTACCCCCCTTTTATATATATATATATATATATATATATATATATTTTACATTTTTTTAGAAATTTCATTTTTTTTGTTAAAGGCCCCCTTGCTTCTCAATTTCAGGCGGCAGCAACCCCCCCCCCCCCCCAATTCTCTGCTCCAGAGGGCCCTTGCCTTAAGCTGTGTAAGGGGCCCCAAAATTCCTGATGGCGGCCCTGCGCATACCTCCCAAGACGCACTGATTCTGTGGGACTTTCCGCTTCTTCACGCAGTCCCGGGAAAGGGTTATTTTTCCTGCACTGCAATAGGAGGCAGCACGGAAGCAGGAGGAACCGGAGCGGTGTGTGGAGGACTGTGGCTGCTGAAGGGAAGAAAGCCAACAGTCGGGCTAATGACAGTCTGTGGCCCTGGCTGTCGGCACAGATGAGAGGCACCCCCCCCCCCACTCAACAACTTTGATTCCCCCCTCCGTCCAGGGGGCCCCTTCAACACTCAAGCCCAGGGGCCCCCACCACCCTAAGTCCTGCCCTGGTTGTGAGCATGATATTTGGTCGTAGAAGTCGCCGTTCCAAAATAACGACGACTTTTCTGACCAATTGTTGGGCCCAAAACATTGATCTCACTAATGTTGTGCACTTATTTAGTTTAAAGTGAGATCAATTGTGTTATTAATGTTGATGTATTATTAAAGAACTTCTCTTACTGTAAAGACAATATACAGTAAAAGGAGAGTCTGCTCAGCAGTTGGTGACACATGTGGACTCATTTGCAGAATTGTTGGCCACAAGAATAATCCATTTATGGGTTCACACAGAGGTGAGGTGATCCAGTGTATACTTGGTTTGCCTACATGTTTGAAATTATAACAAAGGTACAAGAAATGTAATAATGTTTGGGAATGCCTAGAATCCTGTGTTCTGCCCAGAGGGGGCTGTTCAAAACATCAATCGTCCCACAAATGGTCTAAACCAAAACAGATTCCTCTTTCAGGCCTCTTCATCTTTCCATTTTCTTTATTCTCGTAGGGCGGAATGAAGCTTCTACACAGGAGCAGCAAGGCAGCACCCAAGCCCCACCCCCGCGGGATGATGATGCCACTACATCCGGTAAAGTAACATATTAACACAGCTTCAGCTAATCTAGATGTAGGCCTGCTAAATTTTAATACCTGATTTGGTCATACATTTCAGGAGCTGGTGGCGGCTTGGATACCCACAGTGCTCATCTCCTAATTTCCCAGGTCCAGTCTTGCAGGGATGACATTGAGGATATGAACCACGACATACGGAAAAAGACCAAAGAAGTGGAAACCAAATTAAAAAATATAATTGATGTTCTGGCGAGGGTTTGATTTTGAGGGTTTTAGTTTTGTAATGTTTGTTTGAAAAAAAAAAAAAAAAGATATATATGTTTTAATCAAAAAGACCAAAAAAAAAATAAAAAAAATTATATATGTTTTAATCAAAAAGACGAAAAAAAAATAAATATATATGTTTTAATCAAAAAGACCAAAAAAAAAAATAATTATATATGTTTTAATCAAAAAGACCAAAAAAAAAAAAAAATTATATATGTTTTAATCAAAAAGACCAAAAAAAAAAAAAAAAATATATATGTTTTAATCAAAAAGACCAAAAAAAAGAAAAGTTTATATTTTTTTAAATCAAAAAGACCAAAAAAAAGAAAAAGTTTATATTTTTTTAAATCAAAAAGCAAAAATATTTTTCACAAAATTGTACCAATTATTACCTCATTTCTGTTTGTTAAAAACCTAATTGTTGAAAAAGTAAAGATATTTTGAAATCTAAAAAAAAGTGTGTGTGGTTTTGCTTAAAATACCAATAACTGTACATGTGATTTTTTAGGATGTCACCTAGGAAATTAGTTAAGGAAAATACACTTGACACTACATGTAGAAGAATATGAAAAAATATGAAACATTGAAAAACACAAGCGAGACATAAAAATGTTTGTATCAAGATTTAAAATTTTTGGAAACAGAAATTAAAACACATTTGGTTGTGATGGTATGGCCCCCCTACCCATAAAGTACTGTACATATTTGTCCCTCACTTCACGGGCACTCTGGGGGGGCAGTCCTTGATGGGCAGCTTCAAGACCTGGCAATGTTTGCTCGGTTTCAAAAAGTCCAGCCTCGGGTCCAACCGGGGCAAGATAGGTTGTTGATTGTCTTCGCAAAAAATTATGGAGTATGCAACAAGCAAAAATAATATAGTTCCACTTGTACTCCGCCATGTGGAGAGAGGTCAAGAAAAGGCGGAACCGGCTGGCCATTATTCCGAAGGTGTTCTCCACCACTCTCCGGGCTCTGGCCAGCCGGTAGTTAAAGACCCTCCTCTCTGGGGTGAGGGTCCGCTGAGGGAATGGCCTCATAAGATGGGGTCCCAACGCAAACGCCTCATCAGCCAAGAAAACAAATGGCAGCCCTTCAAGATTCTGGTCATCCGGTGGCAATGACAGATCCTCCTCTTGAAGGCGAAGCGCAAACTCGGTCTGCTTGAAGGCTCCCCCATCCGAAATCCGTCCATTCATCCCGACATCCACAAAAAGGAATTCGTACTGCGCTGACACCACCGCCATCAGCACAATACTATTGAACCCCTTGTAATTGTAGAACTGGGATCCTGAACGGGGTGGAGGCACGATGCGGACGTGCTTCCCGTCGATGGCTCCCCCGCAGTTGGGGAAGTTCCACCGCCTCTGAAAGTCCATGGCCACAGACTGCCACTCCTGTGGCGTGGACGGAAGCTGTGGAAGAAAAAAAAAAAAAAAAAAATATTATACCCGAAACATTGCAAGCGGATTATACAAAGACATTATAAGCATTAAAACATTTCTTTGAACTATATTTATAGTCAATTCTCACAGTAAACACCCCCTCTGATGTGCCAGTGCCCAAGTTTTGTGTGGGCCTAGATGAGTTTGGGAGTACACAAAAAATAAATAAAAAAGTGTACATAGACTTTTAAAACACATTTTGGAGGGGAGGGCTAGATGAGTTTGGGAGTACACAAAAAAAAATAAAGTGTACATAGACTTTTAAAACACATTGGAGGGGAGGGCTAGATGAGTTTGGGAATACACAAAAAAAAAGTGTACATAGACTTTTAAAACACATTGGAGGGGAGGGCTAGATGAGTTTGGGAATACACAAAAAAAAAAAAGTGTACATAGACTTTTAAAACACATTGGAGGGGAGGGCTAGATGAGTTTGGGAATACACAAAAAAAAAAAAAGTGTACATAGACTTTTAAAACACATTGGAGGGGAGGGCTAGATGAGTTTGGGAGTACACAAAAAAAAAAAAGTGTACATAGACTTTTAAAACACATTGGAGGTGAGGGCTAGATGAGTTTGGGAGTACACAAAAAAAAAAAAAAGTGTACATAGACTTTTAAAACACATTGGAGGGGAGGGCTAGATGAGTTTGGGAGTACACAAAAAAAAAAAAAGTGTACATAGACTTTTAAAACACATTTTGGAGAGGAGGGGGGCAAACATTACAATGGATATAATACAATACATTGGGAAGTGACTAGGCTAGGTGTGTTTGTGCCCAGGATAGCATGCTGGGAGGTAAGTGAAGGGAAATAGGCATGTAGGCCAAAAAAGGGGCATCATTAAACTTTACAGCATGCATGGGGGCAGAGGGGACATTCACAGCATATACCAAACGGTAATTATGGAAGAAGGAGATAAGTGCAATACATTAGCATACATTATATACATAAAATGAGATAGTCAAGGAGAAAACTTACCCTCATATATTCCTCCTGCAGAACCTGGATGATAGCAGAGCAGGTATCAGGAATAATAAGGCCCAGAGCCTGGGGGGAGATGCCCGTAGAGAACTTTAAGTCCTGAAGGCTTCTCCCAGTTGCCAGATAACGTAGGGTGGCAACTAGCCTCTGCTCAGCACCAATAGCCTCCCGCATAACGGTGTCCTGCCTGGTAATATAGGGGGACACCAAGGCCAACAGGTGCTGGAAAACGGGATCCGACATCCTCAGGAAATTCCTGTAATCTTCAGGATTATTTTCCTGAAGCTCCCGCAGCAAAGGCATATGTGAGAATTGGTTCCTACGGAGCAACCAATTCTTGGTCCATGAACGCCTCCTCACCCTGTTCATGGACTCGTCATCTAGGTCTAAAAGCAATAGACCTATAGACATGGCACGCACAGCACGAGCTCGCCTATGACGAGATGCCTGCAACATGGCTACAAGGTTAGAAACGAACGTCTAAACAGAATTGCACTAAACAGACCGCACTGAAGAACAGCAAGACCTATGAAGAACGACCTGAAAATCAAAAACGGGCGGACAGGACCGCAATGTAAAACAATACGACCTGACCGCACGCCCCGATAGCCAAGATACGAACCCACAAGTACAAACTGAACGGCAGAGATCGATCTGAAAAGCACGAAAACTGAGAAGCGCGAATCGTCACTCACCAAACTTTTACTAACACGCGTAAACACGAGATTAGCAAAAGGAGCCCAATGGGTGGCGCCAAACCAAACGTACGTCCCCTTTATAGTGCCGTCACACGTGGTGAACGTGAGATCGACGAGATTTGGACTTTGAACGTGTGTACGCAAAGCAAGCTCATCGAGCTGCTCGACGAGCAGAACGGGAAACTCGACGGGCGGAACGATGTGTTTGGCTCGACGAGTTTCTGGGTCGTGTGTACGCGGCCTCAGGCGCCGTACACACGGCCGAGGTTCTCGCTGAAAATCAGCGAGAACCTCGCTGGAATGCACATTCCAGCGAGGACCTCGGCTGTGTGTACGGTCTCAGCGAGCTTCCCGTCGGGAAGCTCGTCGAGTCGAAATAGAGAGCACGCTCTCTATTTCCTCGACGGCCCGCCTGGAAGAATGGCTGGTTGCCATTCCCGATGGGCGGGTCGCCGAATTCGACGGCCGGGAGAGAACCTCGACGGGCGGAACGATGTGTTCTGCCCGTCGAGGTTCTCTGCCGTGTGTACGGCACCTCACTCTTCAAAGGATTATTTAGTTATTGAATTTTGCTTTTGTGATTTGTTTTACCACTGATCATTTATTATTACTCTCGACAGTGCTATTTGATTTTAGTGTATTGTATAGCATATCCTATACTACGGCTGCTCTATGTATTTATACAGGTTGGATGTATTGCGCAGCAAATTTTGATTTTGATTTTTGGATTTTGTATGCATATCATAAGTTCCCAGTGCTTTTGCATGGCCCACGGAGCTGCACATCATGCATGCAGCTAGCCATACAAGTGAATGGCTATATGCAGCCATGCTCTTGTACATACCAAAGCTTTTTTGCATAAGGCCTCATACCCACAGACGTTTTTAAAAACGGGCTGTAAAGCCAGTACAGATGCCAGATTTCATCCGCCCACCCTTTATGACGCCACGTCCCATCATGCCCCGGTGACGTTCGCCCCCCCCCCTTCCAAACCTCCTGGGCTGCATGCCCGGATAAGGGTCTGGTATGGATCTTGGGGGACCCCAATGGCATTTTTTTTGGTGTGGAAGTTCCCCTTAAGATCCATACCAGACTAAAGTGTCTGGTATCGTCTTGGGGGGGAAACCTCAATTTTTTTTTTTCATTTTCGCAGGATTCCCTCCTGAAGATACTCAGCATGCAAGTTTGATCCTCTTGATCCATCTTCTGGTGCGACCTCTGCTGAAATTGATGAGCTCCCATAGGGAACCATTGATTTTAAATAGAGACAAAATCGCGTTTAACACCTTTTGCTGGCGTCTGACGTTTTTACAGCTCTAGCACTGGAGCCTCAGAACGCATTGGTCCTGTTTTTTTTTTTTTGCAGCTTAAAAACGGCTATGCCATTTAGAGCTAAAAAACGCCATGGTGGGCATGAAGCCATAGGCTAACCTGGAGAGGCATTTTTAAGCTGCAAAAAATGCTCATAAAAACGGCTGTAAAAACATACATGGGCACGAGGCCTAAGAATTTTCCCACACATGAGCATCTGATGTTTTTTGTGAGCATTTGCATTCTGAAATTGTTTACTTTTGTGACTTATTTTACCACTGATCATTTATGATCAGTGGTGAATAACTGTTGACAGAGCTGCACATACAGTATATGCATACAAAATGCCTGTAAAAACCTGTGTGAATGAACCCCAACAAATAAGACCTCATTCACACTTCCATGGTTGTGTTTCGATTGTTTGGGCTTTTAGGGCTTAAAACAGGTGGTGAGAAGGCAACATATTGCCTCCACAACCTGTCAAATGCCATATGCAAAATTAATCAATGCAGATTGCTCTTCAGAGTGCACTGCACATGTAAAAGAGCCCAACGAAATTCTAATTTGATTTATACTTGTAGCTAATATGTTCAGATTTTAAATGTATGTGCTGCCACCTACTGATAACATGAAGAAGTGATATTCTACTTATTGTTATAGGAAAGATATATTTTCCATCAGTGTGACCCTTGCACAGTAATACACGGCAGTCTCTTCTGTTTTCATGTTGTCCATTTTCAGAGTCAGCTTGTTATTGGTGTCCTCTCTAGTGACTGTGAATCTCCCTTTAACATCATTATGATAGTGTTTGTCCCCACCGCTACCAATAAAACACAACCATTGTAACTTTCCATCAGAGAACTGTCTGAACCATGCCATAGTATTGCCAGCAATGTTGAATCCTCCTGATCCCTGACAGGTCAGTGTATGGGAGTTCCCCGGCTTTATCACGGCTGGATCAGACTGGACAAGTTGGTTAGAAGACAGGACACCTGGAAAATATACAGTGACAATAGGAAATAGCATTAGAACTAATACATACACTCAGATCTATTAGGAGGAATATTTCATCTGAGGGATCCTGTCCTATGAAGTCTCACCTGACAGCCATGATAATGATATAAACAGGCCTATTAGGGTCTTCATGATCTCTCTGTTTAATTTCTATCTATACACTTCACAAATAACCTGTAACAAGTCTCTCTTTATATTATATGAGAGACTTTAAAGTAGGACGTGATGTCATGTCATTTGCATAGTAAATCAAATATCTACACAGGGCCAGCCTTTGGGGTGTGCGGGATGTGCGGTCGCACAAGGCGCCATGGCAACATGGGCGCCTGGCGACCGGCACAAATTCTCTAATATCGCCCGCGTTCTAAGTAGTGGGCGGGGGGCGTGCCTCGCCCCCCCCACCCCCACGACCGAAGAGGACTTTGGGCGGCATGGCATGGTGACAGGCGCCTGGCTTTGCGGGGGTGCAAGCAGGAACCCGAGCGAGCCGTCGGCACACCCGGGACAGGGCCGCAATGATCCCCCTTCCCTGTGCAGCACCGAAGGTCTAAGTCTCGGCTGCCTGTCTCACAGTCACAGGCACCCGAGCAGTGAAGCCACCTCCCCCTTGTCTGTACAATAATGTAAAGGTTTGACATCTGTTGATAAGGGGGGATTAGTACAGACTGTTACAGACTGTGTAGTGTTGTCTCTGTTCCGGTGGAATTATATATCTTAAATAGTTTCTTTCAAATATCTGAACAATATATTTGTATTAGTACTTCATATATAAACTGGGTAAATACATAGATATTATTATTGTTAGAAAGCTGCAGGTATATGTGTGTGTATATATATATATATATATATATATATTTTATGATCTGTATTTGTAAAATGTAAGCCGAGAGTTATATTGCTAATGATTCTGTTTTGACAAATTTCCCAAACCATTAGCTAATGATTCGGGGTAGTGTTGATCATAAACATTATCTCAACTATAAATTTATAAGAAGAGCCGCAATGTCTGGGGATTCTTGACACGGAATTGTCAACCCTCACAAAATGAATAGTACTTCACTAAGCTAGGGGCAAAGGATGTGTCAATCAACATTAGAAATGATTCCTTATACACCACCGCCCCTACAGGTTAAAAATGATATTACTCAAGATGGCCGCATACTTGCATGCTATGGCAACCTACCTAAACATAGCATTATTTGACGTCGTTAGTTACCTAGTAATAGACCCACACCCACTTTTGGGAGTAAGATAAAAGTAGCAGCTGATATAGCAGTAGGGATCTCTCACTCGATGTCTGAAGGCACTCGCTCTCTGAAGAGATCTCTCTCGGGGGTCTACATCTGAAGGAAGCTGGAAGGAGGAGATCTTGAACGCAAACATGTAGAGGTTAGAAGAGGAGTCCTTATGGGACTCATCATTACTTTACGGGAAGCTTCTCAAACAGATAGAACTCTAAACTACTGGTAATGTATTATTTTATTTACCTTTTTTGGTAATGAATGGTTCTGCATATAAATCAACTAAAACCAATTAAATATACATAGCAGGGCAATTTGGAGTTAAATTATTTTTAACTGCAGCATGAAATAATTATATTCCAAATATTAAAAGACATACAGTTTCGTCTGTCTTTATACAGCTAAAGCTAGTTTGTATAATGGTTTTATTATGAAGTATGTGTACAAATAGACTCATTCTAAATTCAACATAAGCCTTGATCAAATTATCAAGCCATTGTATAATATAACATTTTGTTTATGCATTTAAGAGGCTAAGAGATGATCTGTTTGTTTTTGAGAAAGATAACTTATGCCTAGTTTCCACTGAACGGAACGGTTCGGGTCGGTACAGTTTGGAGCGCTTAGAATGGTCCGGTCTATTCTGGTGAGCGTTTCCACTGCAACTCAGACCATCCGGGACCATACAGGGTTTAAAAAAATGCCTAGCACGTCCACCAATCAGAGGAATGTATTGTAGCTCTGCCCTAACCAAATAATTCTATTTCCTATGGCCCCACATCTGAAGCAGCACCCAGAATGGTCCGGTATGATTCTTTTTATTTTTGTTAGCACACTTTCATAATGGAAACACCCAAAATAGCGTACCGTACCGAACTGATACGCTCAGAGGAAACGAGGCATTAGTGTCAATTTAAACAAGAGCATTTATCTAAAGTCACGAGAAGAGTATTTACATGAAGCCGTGAAGTCACGGAAAGGTTATTTTACAAGTTACCAGGTTTTAAATATATAAGGATGATTTAACCACTTAAAGACCGCTGCACGACTATGTACGTCCACAGAATGGCACGTACAGGCAGATGGGCGTACATGTACATCCCTGCCTTCTAGCGGGTCGGGGGTCCGATCGGGACCCCCTCCACTGCGTGCGGCGGTCGCTAAGTGTCTGGGAACGATCCGGGATGAGGGGGCGGCTGTTCGTTTTTGTCCGCCCCCTCCGGATCGCTCCCAGCCTATCAGCTTCCTCCTCTGCCTGTTTATCATTCAGATATAACTGCAGAAAGTCGAGGACTTCATATGACGTCCTCGGTTGGCAAGTGGTTAAAAAGAGTAAACACGGAGGGGTGTGTCCTGGGGCTCTAACAGAGTGGACATGCCTGCTTAGAGCTCCGCTTCACGGGACAGGAGCCGCAGATAATTCGACTCAAATCCAGCCGCAAAACATATGAAAATCAGCCTTATACCAGCTGGAAGGTGAGAGGACCACAAAAAAACAAAAAATGGTGCTGGGAGGCTCGAGGAATAGATCCAAAACAAACCCCTCATGCAGCGCTCAGCTGACTGGAAGCATCGCTAGGAAAACACAGCTCGCCTCAGAGCAGCTCACCTCAGGGAAACAAAAGAAACAAAAGGCAGCTAAAGCAGCCAAACCTGACAACCTAATGGCAGCACTTTCTAACATTTCCTCAGAAAATGAGGAAGAAGAGGCCAGCACAATATCACAAAGGGATATTGGGGACAGTGAAGTCCCCTCAGAACTGCTCAAGCAGTTTGAAAGGATGCTCCGCAGAGCCCTTAAACAGACCTCAGAGCAAATCACCTCAAGTCTCACTAAGGAAATAAGAGAAGTGGGATGCCGCACAGATGCCCTGGAAGCCAAGGTAGAGGAGATTGAAGTTTACACACAGGACTGTATATCTGAGATTGACGCACTTAAAGAGGAAAATGTCACCTTACAGAATAGATTAGAGGACTTTGAGAACCGGGAAAGGAGGTCTAACCTAAGATTTAGGGGCATACCAGAGTCTGTAATGGACCTTCAATCCACCGTCTTAGCTCTATGTCAAGAACTACTCCCAGGTATTCCTGTTGAACGTCTAGAAATGGACAGAATTCACAGGGCACTTACCCCTAAAAAAACAGATGGTCCTCCCAGGGACATAGTAGCCAAGTTCCACTACTATAAGTCTAAAGAGCAAATTTTGACAGCAGCAGGGGAAAAAAACAACTTGTCATTCCAAGGCTATAATTATCAAATTTTCGCTGACATCTCACAATTAACCATCACTAAAAGAAGAGCTATGAAACCCCTCCTAATTGAGTTGCAGCAACAAAATGTTAAATTCCAATGGGGTTTCCCCTTCTCCCTTCGGTTCACGCTACAAGGAACGAAAATAGTCTGTAGAACTCCCGATCAACTGCACCAAGCCCTGGTTGACTTCAAGCTAATCAAGCAACCCTCTGCTACTTCAAAATGATTTACTAATTCATAAGTCATTCCGACAAGAGTCACTCCTAGCCACAGTTTGCATGATCCCGAAACCACAATCTGCCAATTCCCTGTGTGAAAATTTTCGCCCCATTTCAATGCTAAACACAGATATCAAAATTCGAGGGAAAATCTTGGCGATCCGCCTAAACAAAACAATTGGATCCCTGATCCATCATGACCAGGTTGGCTTCATCCCTAACCGTCAGGCGGGGGACAACATAAGGAGGGCAAGTTTGTTGGCGCACTTCGCAAAAAAGAGGGGTATCCCTGCATGTTTCCTCTCCTTGGACATAAAACAGGCATTTGACTCTGTATCCTGGTCCTATCTAAAATTTGCATTACAAAAATGAGGCTTCGGACCTAATTTCATGACATGGACAAGGAAATTATATGATAGGCCTGTGTCAAATACGCAGGATACAGATCAGACTCGTTTTCCATTGAGAGAGGCACAAGACAGGGGTGCCTGCTTTCCCAGCTCTTATTTGCCCTCCTCATAGAACCACTCACGCAAAAGATAAGGCTGGACCCCAAAATCCTAGGCATAGAAGTAGGTGGCCACAAACATAAACTATGCCTGTTCGCGGATGACATCCTACTCTTTCTCGCATCTCCCCAAGTAACGGGCCCTAATTTAACATCCCTATTAAAACAATTTGCATCTCTTTCAGGACTAGCTATAAACCCCAAAAAATGCTTAGCACTCAACATATCCCTCTCACCTATGGAACTAATTGCAGCTAATCCCTACCCATTGAGAACGTCCCTTTGATGACGAAACGCGTCTGGGAAAGACACGCAGTGACGTCACCACGCACGCACGGAGGAAGGGCTCCGCTTTGTTTGCCGGCCGGCGACTTGTTTTAAATGTTTGTGATGCTTTTACTAAATGTGAGTATCATTTTTATGTTTTAATAAACCTCTTTTGTAAAACGGAATTACACTATTGGTCCATCCTTCTCTCTCCACCCATATTCCGTGAGCACCGCTATACCTTGGTATTTGCTGGAAGTTGCACCCAGGAACCATACAGGATTAAAGGCCGCGGCTGGGCTAAAGCCAATTGCTTCATTGAGCTTGCCCTCTGGTAAGCAGCCCCCCCTTATTCTGGTGAAGGGATCACTGTATCATTAACATCTCGTCACCGTGGTGGAGTGAACCATTATGATCTGTTGTTGTTTTGCCTCCTGACACTCGGTTCTTCAAGCTTTATTCCTGTAACAAGGACTTTATGAACATTTATGTTATTTAGGATCTGTGTTTTTTTTTGTATTTTTTTCTTTTTGAGGTTTTATTTCTATGTCAACTTGTATACTAATATATACTACTTTGTGATGTTTCAAGCTACACCATTGGCTACAACACAGGAGATTACTGCTTAGCAGTCCTCATTCATACATATATTTTTTATCTTGATGAGCGCGGCTTTGCTATTTTGTAATTGCAGCTAAATCCGGTCTTCCTTTCCAATGGTCAGACAAAAGCATCCCATACTTAGGAATCAACCTCACAACTTCCTTTTCAGATGCATTTTCATCCAACTACCCCCCCTCCTAAAACAAATCTCAAACCTCCTAAATTCCTGGGCCCACCTACCTTTGTCGTGGATCGGTCAATTCTACCGAAACTCCTCTACTTCTTCAGAGTACTCCCTGTACCAATTCCTTCTTATTACTTAAGGCTGATACAAAAAAGAGTTTCCAACTTTATATGGGGGTCCGCCAGACCGAGGATTAAACTCCAAATTTTACATCTACCAAAAGCTAATGGCGGACTGGGGCTACCCAACTTCATGAACTATTATAGAGCAGCGCAATTAACTGATTTCGTGAAATACCACGCCACACGAGATCCACCCCTTTGGGTATCAATCGAAGCGGTGGACTGCGACCCTATTTCAATTTCAAACATATTATGGATCCCCCCCAAAACGCGCAAATCTATCCACAACCCCATCACTAAGCATTCTCTCTCCCTTTGGGACAAATTGAAGACCAAAAACAAACTTCTATCCCCTCATATTCCACTTTTATCCTTTCACAAAAACCCGGCATTTTACCCGGCTTGGGTATATCCCAACTCATTTAAAGAATGGGCCAAGAAGGGCTGCACAAATTTATACAAGCTAATGGACTCGTCGACGTTTAAGTCCTTCCCCAATATTTGCGATACATACAACATACCACAATCTGAACTATTCAAATATTTACAAATAAAGAATTTCTTCAAGCCATATGTTGATTCCGCATCCCACCCCCCTCGCCTAACTGCCTTTGAAAAGCTTTGTACAAATGACCCCCCCACCAGGGGTAGGATCTCAATAGTATACGCTCAATTCCACAACAGAGAAACTTTCCTACGTAAGCAAGTGGGAAAAGGGACCTTGATCAAGAACTAGAAACATCAGATTGGAATCAAATTTGGAGCAACACTAAATCAGCGTCATTAAATGTAATAGCGTGCAAAACTAACTATAAAGTACTTACAAGGTGGTATCTAGTTCCTACCAGAATTACGAAGTTTGTACCAAACTACCCTGATCACTGTTTCAGGGGTTGCTCATCCCCAGGAACGTTCTTTCATATCTGGTGGTCGTGCCCAACAGCACATTCATTCTGGTCGAAAAATTTAAAAATAATAAGACAACTCACGGGAACCAATGTTCCAATTGATCCTAAATTAGCATTATTGAACCTGAAACCGGGGAATATCCCACACAAACAATTTAAATTAATCTTACAGCTTACCACAGCCGCAAAACAAACAGTGGCTAAAGCGTGGAAGTCCCCTTATCTACCCCTCAGCGAAACAATAAACAAAATGAATGTAGCATCGGCACACGCCAATATGATGGCAATAGACCAGGACACGTTAGCCGGATATGAAAGTTCATGGAAACCTTGGTTGAACTACGTTCTACCCAGTGTAAATACTGATGCTGTTGTATTGCCATGGTAGCCCAGCCATCCTTAGCAAACCTCCACTTACTATAACAACAGACAACAAAATCCGGACCACTCCTGCAGACACCCCTCACCCCCCTCACCCCCTCCCCCCTTCCTACCCTCCTCCCGTCTCCCCACGTTTTGGACAACAGTCTGGAAAGATATTGTTACTAATTTTATTAATATTGTTTTATGAGTAGGTACTGTTGAAGCTCCCTGATGTACGCATTGGTACACTTGCATGAACTATAAGCCCTATCCTTTCCAGGACTGCTCATGACAAATGAGGCACCTTATAGCAGGTCAGGCATAAATAACCATATGGACTCAACATACTTACCCATTTATAGACCACTGGAAAAATGCCTCATCAGATGTACAATGTTCTTGTCTACATTTTTTATGCTTTTTATGTATTCTATCTACTCACTGATCTTGTACGAACCATTATCTTCTCAATAAAGATATTTTGACAAGGAAAAAGAGTAAACACAGTTGACTGATAATAAATGGCATCAGCCAAACACTAACCATGAGTGAAAGAATAGTTTTTGTGTTATCATCCATATTCTCTGAAAAATTTACAAGAAATCATAAATTCTGCCAGGGTATGTAAACTTATGAGCACAACTGTATATAGAAATAAAGTCCACGTTGCAAATCTGATGTTCTTTACAGGCTTGTTAACTGTAATCTAATTTGGTATGGTGGGAGCAGTAGAAATCTTGTAATGAAGCATGGTAAAGAATGTCTAAGCAGTGTTTAAATAAATGCAGTAAAGTATTCCTGAACTAAAGATGTCTGTGTAAAGTGTCTTGAAGTAGCAATGACAAGAATGGGTAAAGGTCGAGCGATTTGCCCTCTCACCAACGAACAGATCGCACCAATGTCTTCCGGACAAGAACCCGTGTAGCGACACTGGTACAGCGGATCTGCTGTCTTGTTCTCCCAACGTGAAGCTTGACACACACCGACAGGCAGGCGACCTGAGTGGTTTTATAAGTACAAATTATAATCAGCAAATCTCATTGAGACTATAATAAACGTGTCCAACGTCCCCCCCAGGAAACAGAACACGTGTCCACCACGTACCATACCATCAACCCCCCCTCCCCTATTTTTCTTTTGTTTTTTTTCCCTCTGCAAAATGAATCAACACAGATTGCTCTTCAGAGTGCACTGCACATGTAAAGGAGCCCAAAGAGATTAACATTTAATCTTAAATGTATGTGCTGCCACCTACTGAAAACATGAAGAAGTGATATTCTACTTATTGTTATAGGAAAGATATATTTTCCATCAGTGTGACCGTCTTGCACAGTAATACATGGCAGTCTCTTCTGTTTTCATGTTGTCCATTTTCAGAGTCAGCTTGTTATTGTTGTTATCTCTAGTGGCTGTGAATCTCCCTTTAACATCATCATTATAGTGTGTGTCCCCACCGCTACCAATATAACACAACCATTGAAACTTTCCATCAGAGAACTGTCTGAACCAGTGCATGTAATTGCCACCAAATGTGAATCCTCCTGATCCCTGACAAGCCAGTGTATGGGAGTTCCCCGGCTTTATCATGGCTGGATCAGACTGGACAAGTTGGTTAGAAGACAGGACACCTGGAAAATATACAGTGACAATAGGAAATAGCATTAGAACTAATACATACACTCAGATCTATTAGGAGGATTATTTCATCTGAGGAATCCTGTCCTATGAAGTCTCACCTGACAGCCATGATAATGATATAAAAAGGCCTATTAGGGTCTTCATTATCTCCCTGTTTAATCTGTATCTATACACTTCATTAATGTCCTGGAAAGCAAACTTCTCTATCTTTATATTATATAAGAGACTTTAAAGTAGGATATGACATCATGTAATTTGCATAGTAAATAAAATATCTACATGACATGAATAGCTCCTAGCATGCTTGTCAGAGCATATAGTCAGTTAAAGTACATGAATAACAAGTAGTAATTAACCACTTTCGCCCCTTCCTGCCTAGGACAATTTTCAGCTTTCACTTTGAATGTCAATTGCGTGGTCATGCAACACTGTACCCAAACTAAATTTTTATATTTTCTTCCCACAAATAGAGCTTTCTTTTGGTGAGCACTTATTGGTAGTTGTTCGGCAGATCTTAGGCCTCGTACACACGAGCGGATATGTCCGCTGAAAACGGTCCGATGGACCGTTTCAGCAGACATCTCCGATCGTGTGTATGGGCTAGCGGACAGATTTGTCCACCCGACAGATTTCAAAGCATGCTTTGAAATCTATCGGGTGGGAATGTGTCCGCCTGACATGTCTGCTGGTTAGTACACTTACCAGCAGACATGTCGTCCCGCACCGCCGCCGCACCGCCGCCGAATGGATTCGGCGCATGCGCGGAAGTGTTTTACTTCCTGGTGCGGTGACGTGGCGGCGTCAACGTCACCGCCACGTCACCGCGCCGTCCGCCGGTGGGGAATTTGATCCGATGGTGTGTACACGCCATCGGACCAAACTCCAGATCGGACATATCCGATGGAAACGGTCCGCGGACCGTTTTCATCGGATATGTCCGATCGTGTGTACAAGGCCTAAGGGGGCTGTGCTGATAATCAATGTGCTGCTTATCAGCAAAGACCCCCCCACCTTCTGATAGAAAGAGCCACCGATCGTCTCTCCCTGTCAGCGCAAACTGAGGAATAACCTTTACCGGCACTTCCTGGCTCATTATCACTATCAGAGATGCGGCGTGTCAAACTGACACGACGCACTAGCGATCGCCACGCTGCGTGCCCCCACGGGCATGGGCTAGCATGTTAATCTGCCCGACGTCATATGATGCCCAGTCAGGATAACAGAACCACTTCCCGGCCGTCAATCTGCTATAGGCCACACGGGCAGTGGTTAAATTTACCTTCATTCCATTATTATAATTTTCTTTCAATTTTTTTTTTTTTTATTTAATACAAGAACATGAAATACACTAACCACTTGCTGTCGCAGTTTTACTGTGGCAGAATGACTTGGCTGGGCGAAACTACGCTGCAAGCCACCGGAGCCGATGCACGGTCACTCGTAACCCAGTTCTCTTAGGGGAGAAATGATTGATCGTCTGTTCATACAATGTATGAACAGCGATCTGTAATTTCCCCAATAAGTCCCCTCTCCCTTCAGTTAGAACATACAGAGGGAACACAGTTAACCCCTTGATCAACCCCTAGTGTTAAACCCTTCCCTTTACAGTAATCAGTGCATTTTTATAGCACTAATCGCTGTAAAATTGTCAATGGTCCCAAAAATGTGTCAGAAGTGTCTGATCTGTCCATCATAATATTGCAGTCCCGATACAAATTGCAGATCGCCACATTACTAGTAAAAATAATAATAATAATAAAAATACAATAATTCCAACCCCCTATTTTGCAGACGCTCTAACTTTTGCACAAACCAATCAATATACGCTTATTGCGATTTGTTTACTAAAGATATGTAGAAGAATACATATCCGCCTAAACTAAAAAAAAAAATGTGTGATATTTTTTATAGCAAAAAGAAAAAGATATTTAAAATTGTCGCTGCTCTAATCCACGATTATGTCCCTAGGGGAATTATCCTTTCTGGGGGGGTTCCAGGGCCCTGTGAGCTCTGTCCAACTCCAGGCGGTGAGGAGGGGTATTGGGGATTAGATTCTTGATGAGCTCCTGGACTGTTGAGGAAATATCCATGATGGTCTCCGAAAGGCCCCCGATTCTGAAATTGTATCTTCTGGACCTATTTTCCAAATCGTCAATTCTGGAAAGGTCCGTTTCAAGCTGTTCCTGGAGGACGTAAAAGTTGGCTGAATTCTGGATACAGTGATGTCCAGTTTATTTTCTATGGCCTCCATTCTGGTTAAGAAAATCAGATTTAATGTCCCTTGTGATTTTAGCCGCCGTGCTGGCCAGCCCCCTCTGAAGGAGGTCAGAGAGCTTAAGGAATAGGTCTGATGTTTGTGTAAGCGGGTCCTGGCCTGGGAAGTCTGGGGATGGGGTCACACGGTGATAACCTAGAATAGGCAGGACTGGAAAAAACCTGTAGTCCTCCATGGATCGGCTCAGCAGAAACTCTATGGAAGCTGGTGAGGTTGCCAGGGGGAGCAGTGTACTCTCATGGTTGTAGGTGAGGGTTGCTGTGGCTAAGGCCTCGTACACACGAGGGGATATGTCCGCTGAAAACGGTCCGATGGACCGTTTCAGCAGACATCTCCGCTCGTGTGTATGGGCTAGCAGACAGATTTCTCCACCCGACAGATTTCAAAGCATGCTTTGAAATCTATCCGGTGGGAATCTGTCCGCCCGACATGTCTGCTGGTTAGTACACTTACCAGCAGACATGTCGTCCCCCACCGCCGCCGCGCCGCCGCCAAATGGATTTGGCGCATGCGCGGAAGTGTTTAACTTCCTGGTGTGGTGACGTGGCGGTGACGTGGCGGCGTCAACGTCACCGCGCCGTCCGGCGGTGGGGAATTTGATCCGATGGTGTGTACACGCCATCGGATCAAACTCCCGATCGGACATATCCGATGGAAATGGTCCGCGGACCGTTTTCATCGGATATGTCCGATCGTGTGTAGGAGGCCTAAGACGTGCTTTTGTTCCAGGGATCCCTCTGTGTAGGCCGCATGTGGCTGTGCTTCTGCGGCGGCTGTGGCCATCTTTGTACACCCACCACACGCTGACTAATCCAGGGGTGTACTCAGGAGTCTCAGGGGCTAGGATGCCCCATTGTTGTCGGTCCTGGGTGGCTGTGAGCAGTGCTATTAATGCTGCTGGTCCAGGGTGGTCCAGCCATCTAGAAGCTCCCACACATGTGCACTCCTCCTATTATTTTAGTTTATGATCAACAGAGACTTTTTAGTACATTAAACCGTACAGTTATTTTTGCTACTTTACCAAACAAGCATGGACTTACCATGAAACTTCGGGAGGACTGACAAATACACAGTAAAAATACATACAGTATCTCACAAAAGTGAGTACACCCCTCATATTTCTGTAAATCTTTTATTATATATTTTCATCTGAAAACACTGAAGAAAATACACTTTTCTACAATGTAAAGTATGTCAAAAGGAGTAGAAGGGGGAGGGGGAGGGAGGGAGTAGCCTATAGTTAGGCAGGCTGAAAGGTGTTACTTTTGGCAACAAATAATGATCTGGGCAGCAATAATCCAAAATTGATTATGTGTATTCCAATATCAAAAATGTAATATATTAAGAAATAAAAAGTGCAGTTATAAAGAACCTTTGAGAAAAATTGAATCATATAAAGATTAACCCCTTAAGGACCGCCGCATGTACATTTACGTCGGTAGAATGGCACAGACAGGCACATCAACGTACCTGTACGTGGCTGCCTTGACGTGGGTCGGGGGTCAGATTGGGACCCCCTCCGATACATGCAGCGGTCCGGTTTGCTGTGGGAGCGATCCGGGACGAGGGGGTGGCGGTTCATTTTTGTCCGCCACCCCTCTGGATCGCTCCCAGCCAATGCGCGCGCTCGCCTGTGTGTCACTTCCTCCTCCTGTGTAAACACAGGAAGAGGGAAGTGATGTGATCTCTGCTCTCGGCGTTTTTTTTAACCGCCGCTGAGGAGAGATCACATCACATAGTAAGTCTGCACAACACTACACTGACACCAGTACACGCAGGCACACTTAACCCCTTGCGATCCTTACCTGCATTTTGGTACGGGTCTTAAGTGGTTAATTGCCATGGACATAAATGACAAACAGGACTCACAAATGACAAAACATAAACACAGCACTAGTTTTGGTCCAGCCACAAGTTATGGGCACCCTGTTCTAATTGAAATAATAATTTAGCCCTCAAAGGGAAGAATTCATATGGTTAGTAGATAAATACTTAATAGAATCTCCCTTAACAAAGCCAATGAGTGTTGTGGGGAGGAAAAAGGAGCAAGGGGAGGTAAGGCAGGAAGCATCATTCATTGCCTAGAAACATATTGAGTTTGAAATTAAGGCAATAATTGTGATAAAAAAATATGGTAATATATATTACCTTGATGGTCCCAATTGCTAAGATGGCAAGAAAGTGAGCTAAAGAATGATAAATCAATTGTCCAGGAGAGACCAACAGTATTACTGATTTAGCAATTTAAATTATTGGTTTTTATTCTTGTTTGTAAACATCCTGTAGATTAGAGTAATCTTAGTCCATCAAGGATCTGTTTGAATAATAAGTTTCATTCAAAAAGTCACCTGTCATGGGGTATTCAATTGACAAAATGCCCCTAACCAGGTGTAGCGGGGTATCACTCTTTCAATGTGATATAAAAGACTACCATTGCTGATCGTGAAGAATTTCTGCTCCCTCTTGTGGCCGAAATGGGTTAGAGCCATCTGTTGTTTACATTTTGTTCTGGTACCGCAGAGAATGTTGGGGAACTGAGTTCAGGAGGAGAATAGACTCTATTTGCCCTGACCTGTAATAAACTTCATTACCCAGAAAGCAGCTGTATAACCCCAAGATGCTTTGCCTTCCGCGCAACCTGCTGGGGGAGGGAATTTAAGGGAGTGTTTTTGCTCTCTCTGGACCGCCTCTTCAACACAGGAGGACACTGCCAGAAGTGTCTCCATGGGGAGTAGGCCACAGCTGAAGATCATTCCGCAAGTTCCTGTATTGATCATACCGTAATACTTTACTATTTTAAATACCCTTTGAATTACAAACAAGTTAAAGTGCACCAACGAGTTTGCAATAGATTTCAACAATGAGGAACATTCTGAAGTTATCTGAGCCAGGCCTGGCCGAAATTGCTAGCAACTGTACTCAAAGTAATTGCCCACTAGGGGAGCTTGCAGGCATAGACTACTTATAGCCATTTGCAGATTTTATAGTATTTTAGCTTTGTTCTTTGTTGTTTTTTTTTTTCCTTTTGACTCGCGCAAAGGGCTCTTTGCGGAGTCAGCTGTGTGTATATATATTCGTAACCTGTTGTATGTTTTATTTTATTTCTATTACATGCCAAGTAATGTTGCTCTTGGTTTTCTGTGTTCATTGTGTGGGGTGTGTTTGCTCCTGAGGACTACATTCAGAAGAAGGTAACAACATTATTGCATGTCATTGTAAATTTTACATGTGTTATTGGGGTCTTAGCCAGGGATGTATTCTGGCCTAGGCCAACAAGGCCCAGGCCTAGGGCGGCACTTTGTGGGGGGCGGCCCTCTGTCCTCTTCCCACGGCATCCCTCCTCCTCCCAGGGCATCCCTCTCTCCTCCTCCCAGGGCGTCCCTCTGTCCTTCTCTCTCCCAGGGCGTCTCTCTGTCAATCTCTCTCCCAAGGCGTCCCTCTGTCCTTCTCTCTCCCAGGGCGTCCTTCTCTCTCCCAGGGCGTCCCTCTGTCCTTCTCTCTCCCAGGGCGTCCCTCTGTCCTTCTCTCTCCCAGGGCGTCCCTCTGTCCTTCTCTCTCCCAGGGCGTCCCTCTGTCATTCTCTCTCCCAGGGCGTCCTTCTCTCTCCCAGGGCGTCCCTCTGTCCTTCTCTCTCCCAGGACGTCCCTCTGTCCTTCTCTCTCCCAGGGCGTCCCTCTGTCCTTCTCTCTCCCAGGGCTTCCCTCTGTCCTTCTCCCAGGGCGTCCCTCTGTCCTCTTCCCATTAATATGACAGGGATGTGGCTTTGACAGGAAGGGGTGGGTCATATTTAAATTAGAGTGTGCGCAAGTTTAGTCAGGCCTAGGGCAGCACAAAACCTAAATACACCTCTGGTCTTAGCCAAACAAGACTCATAATACATTTGCAATTGCTTGGTGTGCCAAGGGAGGATTCGAGCCACTTTAAGGGGTGGATAGGTCAGAGAATAGACCCAAAAAAAATCAGCAGCCCCTTCGGGGGTATTGCTATACATATGTTAATTGGTTACAGCAACAACACCCAACAGGGTATATGATCCATTATAGGTACTCTTCAGGCCTTGTACACACGAGGGAATAAATCCGCTGAACATGGTCCGACGGACCATTTCAGCCGAAAAATCCGCTCGTGTGTAGGGGCAAACGGACCGTTCTGGCCGCGCTGTCCGCCGGTGGGGAATTTGATCCGATGGTGTGTACAGCTACCGGATCAAACAGCCCGGCGGACATATCCGATGGAAACGGTCCGTCGGACCGTTTCCATCGGATATATTACATCATGTGTACAAGGCCTCACTGTATACCTATATATTAGTGGTGAACCTTGCGTTCCCTTTCCCCATTATTCCCCTAATTTTGTATACAATGTAAAGTAGTGAGTGTACAGCTTGTATAACAGTGTAAATTTGCTGTAGCCTCAAAATAACACACAGCCTTTAAAGTATACACTCACTACTTTACGTTGTAGCAAAGCGTCATTTCCTCAGCGTTGTCAGCATAAAAAAATATATAATAAAATATTTACACAAATGTGAAGGGGGGTACTCACTTTTGTGAGATACTGTACATACAATTTAACAATATAATGTTGCCTGTACAAATAAAATGTAAAGTTACAGGCATTTCACTGTGCTAATCTTGTGCTGCCCTCTACTGCCATAACATTACAAGCAGTTGTTACCGTAGTTTTTGTTAAACTGAAAATATATATCCTGTCAGTGTGTGTCTCGCACAGTAATATACTGCCGAGTCTTCCGTTTTTAGACTGTCAATTTTCAGATTTAATATGTTATTATTGTGTCTGGAGGCTGTGAATCTTCCTTTAAATGCGTTATTATAATTTACAGTACTTCCAGCAGGATTAATCTCACACAACCATTGCAGTTGTCCATTAGGAATCTGTCTGACCCAACTCATCCAGCGGTCGCTAAAAGCAGGTCCAGAAGGTTTACAGGTCATTGTGTGAGAGTTCCCCGGCTTTATAACTGCTGGCTCTGATTGGGTAAGTTGTTCTTCAGACTGGACACCTAAAATACATAAAAAGTAGGATGAACACATATCGTTACATTTGCACTAAAGTAAATTCTTTAGAAAATGAACAATGGGGTAAATTCTTATTTGAGGTCTAACCTGATAAACATATTAGCGATATAAAAAGGCTCAGTACAGTCATCATTGTCACTGTGGAGATGATTTGTAAATGATCATCTCCGCCTATATATTGTAGAAGAGATTTCAAAATGTAAAATGACGTCACATAATTTGAATAGCATTACTGATATATCAGTGGCTGTGATAAGTATAAACATGCAAAATGAATGAAATCATTTTATGTTTCAATGTTTTTATTAGAAAAGACATAAACAGACAAGAAGCGTATCTAGTCATTGTACAGTCACAACAGTATTTGGGATTTCAATACCAAGGGTTTCGATACCCAGAACTCTCAATTGGGATATCATAAAAACATCACCAAAAGAAAAAGGAAAAACAAAATAATAAATCAAATAAAGAGTGCATAAACAAGCAAAAACCAAATGTTTTCCTCAGCTTAGGATGATTGACCGACAATGATCTTACAATACGAGCAAGCCAGAAAAAATGGTACCAGAGCCGAACAAACCCGACAGGGGTTTAATCCGGTCAGACTGATAGAGATATAAAAAGGGTAGCAGAGACAATGAAATAAGGGAGAGAGAATAAGATAGAGAGGAAGAAATAGGAAAGAGGAGAAAAAAAGGAAGAAAAAAAAAAGAAAAGAAAAAAAAGGGGGTAGAAGGAGGAGCCACGGATCGGCACTTCCACGCCACAGAGCTGGAAATTAGAACTAGGCCACACACATTCTGAATGAAATCATTTTAATTCCACATTGCAAATTTAGCATATTTTATTACAGTTATCAATTTGTTCTTTTACAAATAGCTTAGCTTTTTCTCTGTTCTCGTCAGGGCCGGCCTTTTGGGTGTGTGAGCTTTGCAGCCGCACAGGTCGCCATGGACAACAGCGGCACTGTACGGCCATCACAGCTCGCAGAATGTGAGTCGCAGTCAGTTACTCACATGGGACCCGATGGTACATTGCCGCCCGCCATCTGGTTCCACCGCTCCACTGAGCCGGCAAATGGCCACCAGTGTTGCCAACTGTCCGTAAAAGTCCATAAGAAGATGGCCGCAAGCCGACCATGCAACTGCGTATGTGCCATTTCGAAGCCGGCCGGGCTTGGGAAAGCTTGTATGTGCTCAGCCGGGCGGCGCATGCGCAGTAACGTAATGGCACCGCCTGGCGCCATTTCTTAATAGACGATCAGGACAGTGTCACGTATAGTGCACTCACCATAGGAGTACTCGGCCGAGCAGGGGTGAGGAGGAGGAGGGGAGTAAAACTGGGGGGATATGAAGTGAAAGGAGGACTGTGCTATGACTGGGAGCCTGGAGAGTGAAGCGGCCATGGCATGCAGGGGAGGGACAGAGACTGATGTGCTCTGTCCACAGTCCACCATCATAAAACTTCTCCTTCACATCATCAGTATGCTGTGTCCTCCACCTGTGCCCCTTTTTACCTCTCCACAGGTTAGAGCTAACCTGATGGTGGACAGAGGAGGAGGAGGCGACTGTAAGGGGGTGAGGAGGACACTATCGTATCCACAGCCTCTGTCTGGATGTTGGAGCATTTTGGTGGGCGTGATTTTTTTTGGGGGGGGCAGCATTTCATTCTTGGTACCAGGCAGCACAATGTCTTGGGGGCGAGGGGTGAAAATGGGGGAGGGGCGCCACAGGAGCCTGAACACCTAAGGCCGGCCCTGGTCCTCGTTGATGAAAAATGCCCCGCTACTGGCCAATATCTATCACACCTTTATTAAGATTTATGAGGCCATAAAATTGTGAAAAATTGGCCAGCAGGAGGACATTCTAAAATAAAACAAATATTTTGTAATAATTTAAAAGTGTCAACTTACAAATGTTGCTCCAGGCTGCTTGATCCAGTTTTTTTATCTGATTCTTCTCTTCTTTTAGGGCGTTTTTACACTGGGTCAGGGGAGGTGTCGACAGTAAAGCGCCGTTTTTTTTTAGCGGTGCTTTACCGTAGTTTTTGCAGAGGTATTCGGCCGTTGGCGGGGCGCACTTGCACTATGCACCAAATGGGTTTAGTTGTAAAGTAATAAGCACACTTGCACTATGCACCAAGTGTGTTTAGGTGCAAAGTAATGAGCACACTTGCACTATGCACCAAATGGGTTTAGTTGCAAAGTAATGAGCACACTTGCAATATGCACCAAGTGGGTTTAGTTGCAAAGTAATGAGCACACTTGCACTATTCACCAAGTGGGTTTAGTTGCAAAGTAATGAGCACACTTGCACTATGCACCAAGTGGGTTTAGTTGCAAAGTAATGAGCACACTTGCACTATGCACCAAGTGGGTTTAGGTGCAAAGTTATGAGCACACTTGCACTATGCACCAAGTGGGTTTAGGTGCACAGTAATGAGCACACTTGCACTATGCACTAAGTGGGTTTAGTTGCAAAGTAATGAGCACACTTGCACTATGCACCAAGTGTGTTTAGTTGCAAAGTAATGAGCACACTTGCACTATGCACCAAGTTGGTTTAGGTGCAAAGTTATGAGCACACTTGCACTATGCACCAAGTGGGTTTAGGTGCAAAGTAATGAGCACACTTGCACTATGCACCAAGTGTGATTAGGTGCAAAGTAATGAGCACACTTGCACTATGCACCAAGTGGGTTTAGTTGCAAAGTAATGAGCAAACTTGCAGTATACAGCAAGTTGGTTTAGGTGCACTGAGCACACGGGCAATACAACATGTGAGAATACTGCAGCTAGCACAATCAACTGCCTGACAGATTAGGAAGAACTAATCTAACTAAACTATAAGAAAACACAAAGATACAGCGCTCAGAATGTTCAGTGATGTCCATAAAATTAAGCTCAGATGTCCATGTCTATAGAATAGCAATCATATAGGAAATGATTTGTAGTGGATAACCAGGGCTGCTTCTCCATGAGTGAAGTCAACTCAAATATACATGAAAGAGAAAAGAGAAGGAGAAAAGCGCCTCTGGGTTATCTAGTAGGATTTTTAATAACAGGTAGGATGTATCTAACACTTACATGTAGTGTGATATCGGCCGGAGATGAGATGCTGGCAGTCTAGGAGAGCAGGAAGGTCTCAGGCTTATGCAGGCTGTATCGAGCGTCCAATCAATGGCTTCAGAGGTGCCGAGTGTGTCACTGCAGGAGATGGACGTGCTGACAGGGGAGCGGCTGGTAAGGAGAAGTTCATCAGGGTGTCAGCAATCCTAGGCTGAAAATAGGCTGGTGCAGAGCGGTGTCCAGGATCAGGGAGCTCTGAGAGAAACAGCTCGTGTTCCGGGTGGTGACGTCAAGAGGACAGTGGAGGACGGTGGCTGATCAGGGCCAAAAGTTCACACAACGCGTTTCAGAGCATATCGCAGGTCCATAGGAGAAACCACGCGCTCCTTTCTCAAGTGTAGGCAGGGACAGGAATGGAAAAACTTAAGAAGAAGTCATGGGGGGTTCGACGGCCAATCGGCAGCCTCAAAACACGATCGTTTTGTGTAATGAGCTGCCGTGTAAGTGAAGGGAAATTTGGAAGGAAGAGAGAAGAAGGAAAAAATGGAGCTGAAAGATAATACTAAAGAATTATAATAATAATGTTAAAAAACACATACATTTTTGCATATGTTTGGGATTAAAAAGAAAAGAAAACTGTAGTAAAAGCAGGAATGCAGTAAATGGATACATTTTATTGAATGGGTGTTGCGCCTTACATAATAACAATGGCAAAATAATCTCATAGAATTATAAACTTAGTTAATCAAGAAAAGAGATATAGGGAGAATTGATTAGTAGGTTGCCCGTTAATGTGAGGATATTCTGTACAATAGATAAGGTAAGGCTAATATGTCTATGTATATACGAACATATGTAAGATGCAAAATCATATAATATATGGAGTAGTCGCGCAATAAAATGAAATATTAATGATCGCAAAAGGGGGGCTATTAGAATAAAAAATAGAATAAAAAATATATAAAAGATATAAAAATGATGGAACATTGATTGAAAAGGGATATAAGAAAAGAAATCAAGGGGACAGTAAATTGAATAGCATATGTTATTACATCTATATTTTTGGTTTGTTTTTATTTTATGTTAATTTTTCTTTATTTTTTCTTTACTGAGATCATTATTTTCTCAGAGAATGGTATTGACGTCCAGTTCCTCGTTAAGGCCAAGTGGGGCAAGGCAATTTAAGGTAAAAATCCAGAAGGTCTCGCGTTCACATACTGTAATCGCGAGAACCGCTCGGCCTCAGATAGCTTGTTGGGTATAGATTCGATTACCCATACTCGCAAGCTGTCTGTGGATTGGTTATGATGTTGCAAAAAATGGTGTGGTACGCTGTGCTCATCACAACCAGCCTCAATGAGGCGTCGGTGAGTGCCGAAACGTTGCCTAAGGGGGTTAATAGTGCGGCCCACATATAGTAGACCACAAGAGCATGTAAGGCAATATACCACGTGATCGGTGGAACAATTATAGACATTTTTTAGGTGGTAGATTTTATCTCTATGGGTAAAATATTTTTGGCCATGAGTGACAAAATGGCAAGTTTTGCAGCGGGATTTGTTACATCTGAACATCCCTATGAGGGGGATCAGACAAATGGTATTTGTTGTTTTGAGATCTTTTAATTTGCTTGGGGCTATTTTATTTTTAAGAGTTGGAGCCCTCCGATACGTAATTTTAGGCTTGTCCAGTAAGGTAGTAGCTAAGTATGGATCTTGTTTTAGGATATTCCAATGTTTGGTCAGAATATCTTCCATTTTTTTGTGTTGTTGGTGATATCCAGTTATGAAGCGGACAGTGGGTGTTTCCGGTGGTTTTTTCTGTGTTGGGTTTTTACTCTTTAATAGGAAGGTGTTATATGCTTGGTCTATTAAAGTTTCAGGGTAATCCTTTTCTAAGAATTTTTGCTTAAGATGTAAACTTTGATTAATATAATCGCTGTCTTTCGTGCAATTCTGTCGCAGTCTACAGAATTGTCCCTTGGGTATGTTTTTAATCCATATTGGGTGATGGCAGCTATTGTAATGCAAATATGAATTACCCGCAGTGGGTTTTGTATAGTTCCGCGCAATTACGTGATTTTCTTCATGATTCAGCTCAAGATCAAGGAAGGCTAATGAGTCTTCATTCCATACAGATGTAAAGGAGAGGCCTAGTTTATTGGAGTTGCAATGTTCGACGAATTGATTTACTGTGGGTGTGGGGCCATCCCAGATGATAACTATATCATCGATATAGCGGCCATAGAATATAATGTGCTGTGAAAAGGGGTTGTTCTTCCAAATAAATCGATTTTCCCAGGATCCCATTGTCAGATTAGCGTATGACGGGGCAAAGTTGGCACCCATGGCAGTGCCATTGGTCTGGAGAAAGAAATTACCTTCAAAATAAAAATAATTATGCTCAAGGCAAAAGGCAGTTGCCTCTAGGATAAAAGCCATCTGCTTTGTATTGAGCAGAGGATCAAAAGAAAGAAACTCTTGAACTGCTGCTAAACCTATATCATGGGGTATAGATGTATACAATGAGTTTACATCAAGGGATAGCCAAGAGTAGCCTTCTTCCCAAGTGTATGAAGATAGAAGTTCCATTAGGTGAATGGAATCTCTTATGTAGGAAGGGAGTTGTTGGGCTAGGGGTTGTAAAAAGGAATCGATATATAACGAAAAACCACTGGTAATACTGTTCATGGAGGCAACAATAGGCCTCCCTGGGGGGTGCAAGGAATCTTTGTGCACTTTGGGTAAATGATAAAAATAAGGTGTGTTGTAGTATTCTTTTCGTAAAAAGGAAACTTTATTTTTATTGATTACACGGTCTGATAAAGCTTTTTGAATAAGCATCTCTGATTCTTTACGGAAGGATGGAAGGGGATCAATGGCTAATTTTTTATATGTATCAGAATCTGTCAATAGTCTTAATGCTTCGGATACATAGGCAGTTCTGTCTTGAATTACAATACCACCCTCTTTATCTGCTGGCTTAATAATGAGGTCAGGGTTGTCAAGGAAGCGTTTAAGGGACATTCTTTCTCCTGGGCTCAGATTAGAATTGTATTGTTTGTTTTTAGTGGTAGACTGGAGGCAAAGTTGTTGTAATTCTGCAAAGACGACTCTATAATAGGATTCTAGATAGGGCCCTTTAGATTTAGTGGGGTAAAATAGCGATTTTGATTTGAGTCCAGTATGTTGAGTATGGGGAGAAGTAATACAATGTTGGGTTAATAGGTTAAAATCTATATCAGAATCATATTCATCTGGATCCGGGAGCAGAATACTGCTATGAGTGGTATTGTGTATGGAAAGATCAGGGCATGTGTCAATGGTATTCAAAGATGGGAACGACTGGTCGGTGGGTGTAAGAGTTTCTTTCAGAGATTGCATATAAAAGAATCTTTTGAGTGTGAGATTTCTAATAAATTTATTTAAGTCTTTGAATAATTGAAAGGAATTTGGTTGTATAGTGGGTGAAAATGAAAGGCCTCTACTTAACAAAGCTTGGTCTTCCGGTGAGAGGACATGGGAGGATAGGTTAAACAGTTTTATCGTTTCGGTAGTTTGGCGCTGAGGGTGGTGTTTTTTGCGCCCTCCTCTGCATCCTCTTCGGTGTACTTTCTTTTTAGTCGATGTTTGTGATGTAGGCCCTTTTCTAAAAAAGGGGAAAAAGACAATGAGGCTGAAAAGGATGGTATCTCGTCCGTGTTGAGATCACCCACAATAAGATCGAAGGGAACTCCAGGGGTATCGGTGGGGCTACCAGATATATTTTTTGGATTTAGAGGATTGGGTTTAGCACCAATATCAGGCTTATTAGTGCATGATATGGGGGTTACATAGTTACATAGTTACATAGTTAGTCAGGTTGAAAAAAGACATCCAGTTCAACCATAAAAAAATAAAAAAAATAAAACAAAGTAAAACACAGTACATCCTCCCATACACCCAACTCCATACCCACAGTTGATCCAGAGGAAGGCAAAAAACCCCAGCAGAGCGATGATCCAATTTGCTACCGGAGGGGAAAAAATTCCTTCCTGATCCCCCGAAAGGAAATCGGATTTACCCCGGATCAACTTTACCTACAAAACTTAGTACTCAGTTATATTATGTGCATTTAGGAAAGAATCCAGGCCTCTCTTAAAGCAATCTACTGAGCTGGCCAGAACCACCTCTGGAGGGAGTCTGTTCCACATTTTCACAGCTCTTACTGTGAAGAAACCTTTCCGTATTTGGAGGTGAAATCTCTTTTCCTCCAGACGTAAAGAGTACCCCTTGTCCTCAGTGTTGACCTTAAAGTGAATAACTCAACACCAAGTTCACTATATGGACCTCTTATGTATTTGTACATGTTGATCATATCCCCCCTTATTCTCCTCTTCTCAAGAGTGAATAAATTCAGTTCCTCTAATGTTTCCTCATAGCTGAGCTCCTCCATGCCTCTTATCAGTTTGGTTGCCCTTCTCTGCACTTTCTCCAGTTCTCCGATATCCTTTTTGAGAACTGGTGCCCAAAACTGGACTGCATATTCCAGATGAGGTCTTACTAATGATTTGTACAGGGGCAAAATGATATCTCTATCTCTGGAGTCCATACCTCTCCTAATACAAGAAAGGACTTTGCTCGCTTTGGAAACCGCAGCTTGGCATTGCATGCCATTATTGAGCTTATGATCAACTAAAACACCCAGATCCTTCTCCACTACAGATCCCCCCAGTTGTACTCCCCCTAGCATGTATGATGCATGAATATTCTTAGCCCCCAAGTGCATAACTTTACATTTATCAACATTAAACCTCATCTGCCACTTAGTCGCCCAATTAGACAGAGCATTGAGGTCGGCTTGTAAATTGGAGACATCCTGCAAGGACATTATTCCACTGCATAGCTTGGTGTCATCTGCAAAAACAGAAATGTTACTTTTGATCTCAGACCCAATATCCATTTATAAATATATTGAAAAGTAAGGGACCCAACACTGAACCTTGGGGTACACCGATGATAACCTTGGACCATTCAGAGTAAGAATCATTAACCACAACTCTCTGAATTCTGTCTTTCAGCCAGTTTTCTATCCATTTACAAACTGATATATCTAATCCTGTAGACCTTACCTTACACATGAGCCGTGTGGGGGGAACTGTATAGAACGCTTTTGCAAAATCCAAGTACACCACGTCCACTGCCACGCCTCTGTCCAGGGTTTTACTTACCTCTTCATAAAAGGAAATCAGGTTTGTCTGACAACTTCTGTCTTTCATGAATCCATGCTGTCTGCTGCTTAAATAGTTTGTTTCCAGCAAGAACTCATCCACGTGGTCTTTTATTAAACGTTCCAGTATCTTCCCAACTATAGAAGTTAAACTAACAGGTCTATAGTTACTAGGTAAAGACTTTGTTCCCTTTTTAAATATGGGCACCACATTGGCTTTATGCCAATCCAGTGGTACTATTCCTGTCATTAATGGAAACACCAATGTTATCGGAAACACCAATGTTTTGGGCCTGGGGAGGTTCAGGTGTAGGGGTTGTTTTTTTGAGTAGACCTTTCACTGGATTCAAAATAGATGGTAGTACACTGGGATGAGCAACAAGTTTGTTTCTGGGTCCCTGTGTGAGTTTAACTCTTTGGGGTAATGGACAAGCTATAGTTGGCATAATTATATTATTGGGCATTGGTTTATCTGCCTGTGACGGTAATTTGTATGGCAGAATTTTGGAGAATGGGTCAAGAGACATTAGAGCTGGTATGGTATTAGTGCTTTTCCAAGAGAAAATCTTTTTTTGGCGATAGTCATTAATGTCCCTATGAAATTTGCCCAACTTGGTTTTAATGAGGAAATTTTCGTGGGATTTGGTGTTCATTTTAAGGGTCTCTAGCCAGGTAGGGGGAAGTTTTTGTTGGAAGGATGTAATCTCTACTGAGATCATCTGTGTTTGGTGTACTAATTCTTCATATTTAATATGTCTTTGGCTGATAAGAATCCCTATTAATTTATTAGTGCAAAATTCTGCTATACCCTCCCATTCCGAATTATGGGATGAGTCTAGAAAGGAACATGATTTTAAAATTCTAAGTCCCCTAGGGGAGATTTTATATTGCAGGTACTTTTTAAGAAAGAATTCATCCCACCATTGCGTATTGGTAGAATTTATAAGTCTTTCTAACTTTTTAAACTTGCCACAGAGTATGTATCTATCTGGGCGTGTAAGTTTGGAGGTTGTACAAAACATATCAGGAGGTAAGCTAGTGTATAAGGAATCAAGTATATCATATTTGTGAAATTCAATCTCGTCAATCAATTCCATCTTCAGGGGAAAAAAAAAAGAAGAAGGAAGAAATTTAGCAGTTAAAAGAGTACCAGGTGAACCAAGGACAGCAGTAATTACAATTATCTGTTTGTATACACAGTATCAGGCAATAGTGTGTTGAGATTGGTTAAAAGGTAGATAATCTGGAATTAGTGATTGGTTAAAACATTAAAATTAATTATAATAAATAATCTGAGATAAAAAACACAATCTAGCAGCTGTAAAGTACTTCAGAACAAATGTACAAAAACACAAAGATACAGCGCTCAGAATGTTCAGTGATGTCCATAAAATTAAGCTCAGATGTCCATGTCTATAGAATAGCAATCATATAGGAAATGATTTGTAGTGGATAACCAGGGCTGCTTCTCCATGAGTGAAGTCAACTCAAATATACATGAAAGAGAAAAGAGAAGGAGAAAAGCACCTCTGGGTTATCTAGTAGGATTTTTAATAACAGGTAGGACGTATCTAACACTTACATGTAGTGTGATATCGGCCGGAGATGAGATGCTGGCAGTCTAGGAGAGCAGGAAGGTCTCAGGCTTATGCAGGCTGTATCGAGCGTCCAATCAATGGCTTCAGAGGCGCCGAGTGTGTCACTGCAAGAGATGGACGTGCTGACAGGGGAGCGGCTGGTAAGGAGAAGTTCATCAGGGTGTCAGCAATCCTAGGCTGAAAATAGGCTGGTGCAGAGCGGTGTCCAGGATCAGGGAGCTATCTAGAATCCTATTATAGAGTCGTCTTTGCAGAATTACAACAACTTTGCCTCCAGTCTACCACTAAAAACAAACAATACAATTCTAATCTGAGCCCAGGAGAAAGAATGTCCCTTAAACGCTTCCTTGACAATCCTGACCTCATTATTAAGCCAGCAGATAAAGGGGGTGGTATTGTAATTCAAGACAGAACTGTCTATGTATCCGAAGCATTAAGACTATTGACAGATTCTGATACATATAAAAAATTAGCCATTGATCCCCTTCCATCCTTCCGTAAAGAATCAGAGATGCTTATTCAAAAAGCTTTATCAGACCGTGTAATCAATAAAAATGAAGTTTCCTTTTTACGAAAAGAATACTACAACACACCTTATTTTTATAATTTACCCAAAGTGCACAAAGATTCCTTGCACCCCCCAGGGAGGCCTATTGTTGCCTCCATGAACAGTATTACCAGTGGTTTTTCGTTATATATCGATTCCTTTTTACAACCCCTAGCCCAACAACTCCCTTCCTACATAAGAGATTCCATTCACCTAATGGAACTTCTATCTTCATACACTTGGGAAGAAGGCTACTCTTGGCTATCCCTTGATGTAAACTCATTGTATACATCTATACCCCATGATATAGGTTTAGCAGCAGTTCAAGAGTTTCTTTCTTTTGATCCTCTGCTCAATACAAAGCAGATGGCTTTTATCCTAGAGGTAACTGCCTTTTGCCTTGAGCATAATTATTTTTATTTTGAAGGTAATTTCTTTCTCCAGACCAATGGCACTGCCATGGGTGCCAACTTTGCCCCGTCATACGCTAATCTGACAATGGGATTCTGGGAAAATCGATTTATTTGGAAGAACAACCCCTTTTCACAGCACATTATATTCTATGGCCGCTATATCGATGATATAGTTATCATCTGGGATGGCCCCACAGTAAATCAATTCGTCGAACATTGCAACTCCAATAAACTAGGCCTCTCCTTTACATCTGTATGGAATGACGACTCATTAGCCTTCCTTGATCTTGAGCTGAATCAAGAAGAAAATCACGTAATTGCGCGGAACTATACAAAACCCACTGCGGGTAATTCATATTTGCATTACAATAGCTGCCATCCCCCAATATGGATTAAAAACATACCCAAGGGACAATTCTGTAGACTGCGACAGAATTGCACGAAAGACAGCGATTATATTAATCAAAGTTTACATCTTAAGCAAAAATTCTTAGAAAAGGATTACCCTGAAACTTTAATAGACCAAGCATATAACACCTTCCTATTAAAGAGTAAAAACCCAACACAGAAAAAACCACCGGAAACACCCACTGTCCGCTTCATAACTGGATATCACCAACAACACAAAAAAATTGAAGATATTCTGACCAAACATTGGAATATCCTAAAACAAGATCCATACTTAGCTACTACCTTACTGGACAAGCCTAAAATTACGTATCGGAGGGCTCCAACTCTTAAAAATAAAATAGCCCCAAGCAAATTAAAAGATCTCAAAACAACAAATACCATTTGTCTGATCCCCCTCATAGGGATGTTCAGATGTAACAAATCCCGCTGCAAAACTTGCCATTTTGTCACTCATGGCCAAAAATATTTTACCCATAGAGATAAAATCTACCACCTAAAAAATTTCTGAAATTGTTCAACCGATCACGTGGTATTTTGCCTTACATGCTCTTGTGGTCTACTATATGTGGGCCGCACTATTAACCCCCTTAGGCAACGTTTCGGCACTCACCGACGCCTCATTGAGGCTGGTTGTGATGAGCACAGCGTACCACGCCATTTTTTGCAACATATGACCAATAACCAATCCACAGACAGCTTGCGAGTATGGGTAATCAAATCTATACCCAACAAGCTATCTGAGGCCGAGCGGTTCTCGCGATTATGTGAACGCGAGACCTTCTGGATTTTTACCTTAAATTGCCTTGCCCCACTTGGCCGTAATGAGGAACTGGACGTCAATACCATTCTCTGAGAAAATAATGATCTCAGTAAAGAAAAAATAAAGAAAAATTAACATAAAATAAAAATAAAAACAAAACCAAAAATATAGATGTAATAACATATGCTATTCAATTTACTGTCCCCTTGATTTCTTTTCTTATATCCCTTTTCAATCAATGTTCCATCATTTTTATATCTTTTATATATTTTTTATTCTAATAGCCCCCCTTTTGCGATCATTAATATTTCATTTTATTGCGCGACTACTCCATATATTATATGATTTTGCATCTTACATATGTTCGTATATACATAGACATATTAGCCTTACCTTATCTATTGTACAGAATATCCTCACATTAACGGGCAACCTACTAATCAATTCTCCCTATATCTCTTTTCTTGATTAACTAAGTTTATAATTCTATGAGATTATTTTGCCATTGTTATTATGTAAGGCGCAACACCCATTCAATAAAATGTATCCATTTACTGCATTCCTGCTTTTACTACAGTTTTCTTTTCTTTTTAATCCCAAACATATGCAAAAATGTATGTGTTTTTTAACATTATTATTATAATTCTTTAGTATTATCTTTCAGCTCCATTTTTTCCTTCTTCTCTCTTCCTTCCAAATTTCCCTTCACTTACACGGCAGCTCATTACACAAAACGATCGTGTTTTGAGGCTTCCGATTGGCCGTCGAACCCCCCATGACTTCTTCTTAAGTTTTTCCATTCCTGTCCCTGCCTACACTTGAGAAAGGAGCGCGCGGTTTCTCCTATGGACCTGCGATATGCTCTGAAACGCGTTGTGTGAACTTTTGGCCCTGATCAGCCACCGTCCTCCACTGTCCTCCTGACGTCACCACCCGGAACACGAGCTGTTTCTCTCAGAGCTCCCTGATCCTGGACACCGCTCTGCACCAGCCTATTTTCAGCCTAGGATTGCTGACACCCTGATGAACTTCTCCTTACTAGCCGCTCCCCTGTCAGCACGTCCATCTCCTGCAGTGACACACTCAGCGCCTCTGAAGCCATTGATTGGACGCTCGATACAGCCTGCATAAGCCTGAGACCTTCCTGCTCTCCTAGACTGCCAGCATCTCATCTCCGGCCGATATCACACTACATGTAAGTGTTAGATACATCCTACCTGTTATTAAAAATCCTACTAGATAACCCAGAGGCGCTTTTCTCCTTCTCTTTTCTCTAACCCTGGCTTTGGCCAATTATGGCTCTCTGTTTTTTGCGTGCTGTGATTGGCCAAGCATGCGGGTCATAGTGCATGCTTGGCCAATCATCAGCGCGCAATGCTGCAGTGAATTATGGGCCGTGGTGCGTCACTCGAATTTGGCAACACGTTTTGTTCGTATTTCAACAAACGGTCGAACAGACGATGTTCGAGTCGAACATAGGCTCGACTCGAACACGAAGCTCATCCCTATTACAGAGTGGTCGCTGATCAGCGTATCTGTCGTGAGGAACTCAGGCAGACTAGGCCTGCTCGGGTGACCAAATTTTCAATACTATCTTAGCCTCGTGGCTCTTAGTGCTCCACACATCAGAATAGCGTACTGTATCCTGATTTAACCTAGAGATATAACATCTGGAAGTTAAGCTGACTTAAGGATCATTCCACAAGCACCTGTATTGATCATATCGTTATGCTGCATACACACGATCACTTTTCGGCATGAAAAAAACTATGTTTTTCATCATGAAATAAAAAACAAAGGGCCAGATTCACATACAATTAGATTCGCGTAGAGTATCTGAAATACACTACGCCGCCGTATTTTACCTGGCTCTACGTGGAATCCCGGTAGATTTTGTCCAGTAAACTACGGCGGCGTAGTGTATTTCTCCCGGCGCAAGCCATCTACGCGAGTAGGGGGCGTGAAGCATTTAAAATAGGCGCGTTCCCGTGGCGATCGAACTGCGCATGCTCCGCTCAGAAATTTCCCGCCGTGCATTGCGCAAAATCACGTCGTTACGTCATTTTTTTTTGAGTAGCGTCGTTTGCGGACATTCCTATTCCCGAACGAGTTAAGTAAAAAAAAAAAAAAATTTTAAATTCGACGCGGGAACGACGGCCATACTTAACATGGGCTACGCACCATTAGACCAGCAAAAAGCTGGTCTAACAGTACGTAGAAAAAAATAGACGAAAGCGATTGCGAAGACCGCTCGTATCTTCGTGGGTCGCCGTAAAAACTAATTTGCATATCCCGACGCTGAAAACGACGCGGACTCCTCCCAGTGACCAGTTAGACAGGCGTAATTGCTCTGTGAATCTGGGCCAAAGTTTTTCCAACTTCATCATTAAGAACGATGTTGCCCACACACCATAGTTTTTAAAAAAATTATAAACAAAGCGCGGTGACGTAGAACACTTACGACGGCACTCTAAAGGGGAAGTTCTATATGCCTTTGGGCTGCTTTTAGCGGATTCCGTCTTAGTAAAAGACGACTCCTGCTTTTCTGTCTGTTACAGCGTGATGAATGTGCTTACTCCATTATGAATGGTAGTTTTACCAGAACGAGCGCTCCCATCTCAATACTTGCTTCTGAGCATGCGTGGGTTTGAAATGTCGTTTTAGCCCACACATGATCATTTTTTACAACCCGAAAAACAACATTTTTTAAAACGTCATGAAAAAATGCAGCATGTTTGAATTTTTTTTTTTTAGTTTTTCAGAAGATGAAAAACGATGTGAAGCCCACACACAATCATTTTAAATGACGTTTTTAAAAATTTCGTTTTTTTTCATGCCGAAAAGTGATCGTGTGTCCGCGGCATTAGACTTATCTTGAATACCTTTGGATTACAAACAAGTTAAAGTGCACCAACGTGTTTACAATAGACTTCACCACTGAGGAACATTCTGGAGTTATCTAGGCCAGGCCTAACCAAGGTTACTAGCAACTGTACTTAAAGGAATTGCCCACTAGGGGAAGCTCGCGAGCATAAATTACTTATAGCCACTTGCAGACTTTATAATATTTTCGTTTTTTATTCCTTTTTGACCCTATATATATATACAGTATATATATATATATTTAATCTGTTTCTTGAACTTTTATCTTTTTTTACATGCCAAGTAAAGTTACCCTTGGTTTACTATATTTATTGTGTGAGGTGTGTTTGCTCCTAAGGACAGCCAAACAGGGGACTCACAATACATCTGCAATTGCCTGGTGTGCCAAGGGAGGGTTTGAGCCATTTAAAGGGGTGGATAGGTCAGAGAGTAGACCCAAAACAAATCAGCAGCCCCTCCGGGGCAAAAGAATAAAACCTGACAGTTAGAGATTTTACACCTTGTGTGGACATTGGAGTTCTTTTACACTTTCTTCCCCTAGACGACGAATGTTGAGGTAACGTGCAGGCCCAAAACTAACCAGCAGCTCCTACGGGGGGGGGGGGGGCTAGTGCTATGATACCATTCTGTTTCATCTCAAGAACCCTTTCTGTTACCCATGGACCTCTTCTTTTTCATGTACATTTCTTGATGTAATGTAAAAATAAAGAATGCACAATATACATAACCTTTAAACATAAAATTAGTAAAATGACAAAAACATTTTTAAAAAATGCAGCATGTTCGGGAAAAAAAATTGTCGTTTTTCAAAACCCGAAAAATGATGTGAAGCCCACACACGATCATTTACATTTTTTTGGTTTTTAAAACGTTGTTTTTTTTTCCTGAAAAATGATCGTGTGTATGCGGCATAAGACTCCCCTGATAAACACATTAGTAAAACAAGAAAGCTCTGTAAAGTCTTCATTGTCTCTGTATGAATCTATACATTAAGGAGATGATCAATAAGACATTTTTTGTGCCTATATATCTGTATGACAGATGTCAATGTACAGCATGATGTTAAATCTTTTGAATATCTTTACAACTACAGTATGTATATCTGGGGCTCTGCAAATTTGTATAAATGTGGAAATGGGCCAAAGCATTTGGATGGCACAGACACTGCATTTTTATTGGCCTGTTTTACTTATATTAGTTTGAGTTTTTCTAAAGGAAAAATATTTGTAAAGGGTTTAAGGGATAATAATTTATCAGTGCATTATGTTTCTCTCTACAATAAAGATCCCAAGGGCATAACATGTATGAGTATAGACAAACTGGAGAAGATGTAATAGTACATAATGTCAAATGGGATATAAATGTATTGAAAATAAATACAAGGTTGCAAAATATTTGTATATGTCATGTTATACCCTATTTGTTGTTTTGCTATTTATAAGGTCTATAAGTCATTATATATTTTTTACCATATACTGTTTCAATCAAATTCTGCTAAATAACGAATATGGAAAACTACGAAGATACGAAACTACTAAATGTAAAAGAACAACACAATGAAAGAAAAAAGAAACGAAAACATAGAAATAACGAAAATACCGAACACAAAAAAAAAAATCATAATTACGAAAAATAAACAAAAATGCAAACTTACTAATATTCGAAGAACGAAAAGAAAACAACCGAAATGTCGAACAAAGAATAATAAACGAAAAGCAAAACTAACGAAAAATAAATTACGAATCTTCGGAAAACGTAAATGAAATAACGTAAATTCACTTTCATTAGTACTGAGCTTCTTTATTATTACCTAGTGGCTCCTTGACCTTGTGTATTTATCTGTGTTAGACTGCAGTGCATTCCATCCAGAGTCCAGGGTGTGTTTGGGTAGGTTGCACCGGTTTTGTGGATCTGTCAAGTCAATCGCAGTAAATTATGATGTTTTACAAAATTACGACGAGTAGTGTGACGAATGCAAAAAATCTACAAAAGAACGTTGTTACAGTCAAATGAAATTAGACACGAAAATACGAATGATCATAAAGCAACGAACATTTATTTCTTATGAAAATACAAACGCGGCATGATGGAAAATACAATGTAAATACGAATATCAAAACAACGAAAAATAAACCAACGTAAAAACGAATGAACGAATAAATTCATTGTAAAAATACGAACGAGGCAGAATACAACATTTAACGAAAATACTAATCTCGAATCAACGAAAAATAAACCAACATAAAAAAACGGAAACGGAAAAAAAAGTGTTACGAAAATACTAAAGAGTACAAATACGATAACTAACGTCTTACGAAATTACGACTCGTTACGAATCACGATAAACGAACAGAAACGAAACAGAAATAAACGAAAACTTTTGTTGTGCACATGTCTACCTCTGAGCTATCCACATGGCAATCTGTAGGTACAGTATCTAGTTCAATATGCATTTAATATAAGAGTGATTGGGCAGCCTAAGATACTGCGGGAGTGTTTTTCTTGTTTGCATTGCTAGAGGTTTTTATGCATGGCACAGTTTTTACGTATGCCGGATTTCTATGTAGTTAATCTTACTTATGCCCCATATGATCTGTACCACTGGATATTTTTTTCTGTTTTGTGGTTGAAATTGAGAAACCATTCTTCATTACATGTGCAAAGTGAAAGGTTCAGTGGTTGATTCTGTGATAACTGCGGGCTGGATGTTTCACAAAAGCTCATATTAATCTCTAACCATCTGGGATCCTCCCTTCTCTTGTTTCATTAACATTGCCTTTTTAATATTTGGGATTTAATAACTGTCAAGTTCTATGAGTTTTAGTAAGGACTTTTAAAGTTTTTATTTTTAGTGTGGAAATGCTTTGAGTTTTATAATTAAAATATTTGTATATGACATTTTTTGTATATTTCTGTTTCTTTAGTGCATGGTTTTTAACGTGGACTTTTTAAATGTTATATACATTAGGATAGATTAAACATTTCCAAATGCTAAAAGTTATAATGCATGGAACCCAGACATTATTAAAGTAAAAAAAAAAAATGCTCTGAGTATCAAGGGGATTTGGGGTGGGAAAGGTCCAGAGACTCAATTGGTTAAGTAGACACATCAGAACCCCTTATCTCCCTGCTGACCGTTACAGCATTAAAAAAATAAGCCTCACAGTTCCAAACTATTAATTGTGCACTCCACAAATCTGGCACTTATACAGTAGAAGAGTGGCAAGAAGAAAGCCATTATTGAAAGAAAGCCATAAGAAGTCCTGTTTGCAGTTTGCGACAAGCCATGTTGGAGACACAGCAAACATGTGGAAGAAGGTGCTCTGGTCAAATGAGGCCAAAATTTAACTTTTTGTCCTAAAAGCCAAATGCTATGTGTGGCAGAAAACTAAGACTGCACATCACCCTGAACTCACCATCCCTACTGTGAAACGTAGTGGTGGCAGCATCATGTTGTGGGGATTCTTTTTTCAGCAGGGACAGGGAAGCTGGTTAGAGTTGATGGGAAGATGGATGGAGACAAATACAGGAAAATCTTAGAAGAAAACCTGTAAGGGCCCTTTCAGATGTGCGGACTGTATGTCTGTATTTCATCCATCCATTTTTGGATGAAATACGGACATACATGTATATCTATGGGATAGTAATTGTCCGCCTCCGCAAAGATCCGCTTTTGCAGATGGAAGAAAACCCTTTTTTTTTCTTCCGTCTGCAGAGCGGATCGGATGAACACGGACACACGGTCCGTGTTCATCCGCTCCCCCATAGGGGAGAGTGGAGAAAAAACAGGGCGGTCTCTGCACAGTGTGCGGAGACCGCCCTGTCATCCGACGGCTCAGCGGGGATTTACTTAGCGATCCCCGCTAAGCAAACGGACACACAGAGGCGGATCAATACTGATCCGCCCCGTGTGAAAGGGCCCTTAGAGTCTGAAAAAGACTTGAGACTGGGGCAGAGGTTCACCTTTCAGCAGGACAATGATCCTAAACATACAGCCATAGCTGAAATGGAATAGTTTAGATCAAAGCATATTCATATGTTAGAGTTGCCCAGTCTAAGTCCAGACCTAAATCCAATTGAGAATCTATGGCGAGACTTGAAAATTTCTATTCACAGACACAACGCTCTCCATCCAATCTGACAGAGCTTGAGCTATTTTTAAAAGAAAAATGGGCAGAAATGTAACTCTCTAGATGCAGGCCGCCATCAGGGGGGTACAGGCAGTACACCTGTAAGGGGCCTGGAGGTCCCCAGGGCCCCGGATGGCAACCTCCCATTTTTATATATATATATATATATATATATACATTTTTTTTATTATTATTAAGGGGGCCAGAGGTCCCCAGGGCCCTGGATGGCAACCCCCCCCCCCTCCCTATTTTTTAATTAAATTTTTTTAAAAAAAATTTAATATGTATATATATACTTTTTTTTATTAAAAGGCCCAGTGGTCCCCAGGGCTAACCCCCCCTCCCTGCCCCCGTTTTTTTTTTATATATTTTTTTTTTTATTTTTATTTTTTGTAAGGAGCCCAGGGCAACCCCCCCCCCTTCCATTTTTTTTTGTTTGTCAGCATCCAAAGCCCACTGACCTCAATTTGCGGCTGCAGCACCCACGCTTCTCAATTCGTGGCACCCCCCCTTCTCAATTTGAGGCGGCAGCACCCCCCACCCCCCGGTTCTCTGCTCCAGGGGGCCCATGCCTGAAGCTGTGTAAGGGGTCCCATAATTCCTGATGGCGGCCATGTCTAGATGTGCAAAGCTGGTAGAAAAAAAAATACTTGCAGCTGTAATTGTGAGGCTTAAAGCTGCTGCAGCTGAATGGGCCTGGACAGTGCACTAAGTAGTATTTACGCTTAGGGCAGTATGCGCATGGGGAAGAATGACCAGAACACATTCTGCATTTTGTCCCTATGCGTATACTGCTCTGATGCTGCGTACACACGATCGGACATTCTGACAATAAAACCGTGGATTTTTTTGCGACGGATTGTTCGCTCAAACTTGTCTTGCATACACACGGTCACACAAATGTTGTTGGAAATTCCAAACGTCAAGAACGCAGTCACGTACAACACTACGACGAGTCGAGAAAAATTAAGTTCAATGATTCAGAGAATGCTTTGAATTGATTCTGAGCATACATAGGATTCGTGTGCGTCAGAATTGCATACAGATGATCGGAATTTCCAACAAGAACATTTGTTGTCAGACAAATTGAGAACCAGCTCTCAAAAATTTGTTGTTGGTGATTCCGACAGCAAATGTACGATGGAGCTTACACACGGTCGGAATATCCGACCAAAAGCTCACAGAAATTCCAACCGTGTGTACGTGGCATTAGTGTTAGTACCACTTACCCAGTGTGTATGTGTCTACTCAGCCTTCATTTTGCCATGTTCTGTATAGGTATTGATCAGACCCCAGTAGATTCTACAGTTATTAGTTCTCATTTGTAAAATATACCATTCTGCTTTCATCTCAAATGCAACAAAGCTTTCTGTTTACCCATGGTCCTTTTCTTTGATGTACATTGTATCATTTTTTGATGCTATGTTAACCACAGAACAGCACCTGTGCGCCAGATCATGTATATATGTGATTCAACACTTCGGGGTAGGGGGCGCACATGCACACAGCCGGTAGCTTGCTTTCGCTGTGATTACACACAACATAAAGCCCATTGGTGGGCGCATGGTACCTGGTGTCCTCCTGCACCTGCCGATCGTTGGGCCGAGAGAAAGAATGGCAATCTGACTGTAAACAAGGCAGATCGCCATTCTGACAGGAGGGAAGGGATGGAATTTGTGTCCCTGCAAAGCAGAGAATAAATTGATTTCTTCCCCTAGTAAAAGCACCTCACACAGAATAGTGAAACACTGGCTAGGCACAAAGTTAACCATTTAATTGCCCATGATGTTAACTCTTTCCGAGCCAGTGTCATTAGTGTATTTCTTATCGCTGTATTAGTGTGACTGGTTCCCTAAAAGTGTGAAAAGTGTCAGTGTCAGAATGTCTGCCGCAATATCGCAGTCTTGCTATAAGTCGCCGATCTATGCCATTAATAGTAAAAAAAAAATAATTGAAATAAATAAAAATATTCCATAGTTTGTAGACGCTATGGGCCAGATTCAGGTAGAATTAGATTGCCGCAGAGTAGCAGAGATACTCTACGCCGCCATATTTTACCTGGCTCTACGAGGAATTCAGAGAGATTTTGGCCTGTAAGGTACGGCGGCGTAGTGTATTTCTCCTGGCGGAATCAAACGACGCGATTAGGGGGCGTGAGGCATTTAAATTAGGCGCGTTCCCGCGGCGATTGAACTGCGCATGCTCCGTTCAGAAATTTCCCGCTGTGCATTGCGCGAAATCACGTTGTTACGTCATTCGTTGTTTGAGTAGCGTAGTTTACGTACATTTCTATTCCCGAACGACTTACGCAAAAAAAAAAAAAAAAATTGAAAGTCGACGCAGGAACGACGGCCATACTTAACATGGGCTGCGTAACGTTACACCAGCTAATAGCTGGTTTAACTTTACGCAGCAAAAAAATGACGTAAGCGATTACGAACGAAGCTCGTAACTTCGTGGATCGCCGGAAAAAAATCATTTGCATACCCCGACGCTGAAAACAACGCAAACTCCACCCAGCGGCCGCAAAAAGATTGCAGCATAGATCCGAAGGCTTACGAAGACGTAAGCCTGTCAGATCGAAGACCAACGCCACCGTATCATGGTTTGAGGATTCAAACTAGTGATACGGTGCGCGTAATTTGAAAGTATTCCAGTCTAACACCAGTTAGACAGGAGTTACGGCTCTGTGAATCTGGCCCTATAACTCTTGCACAAACAAATCAATATATGCTCATTGCCTTTTGGCTCACACGTAGCGCTACATTACATCCACATTTGTCTGAGTTTTGTCACATTCTTGTGTAGCTGCTTCACTCCCGTTCAGGGTAGCGCACATATTTTTTCTCTTTACAATATATGCTTATATGATTTTACAGCAGAAAATATTATTTTTTTCAAAATTGTGTTTTTTTTTGTTTATAGTGCAAAAAATAAAAACTGCAGAGGTGATCGAACACCACCAAAAGAAAGCACTATTTGCAGGAAAAAAAGGACATACACTTTATTTGTATACAGTGCTGCATGACCGTGCAATTGTCAGTTAAAGAAACGCAGTGCCGTATTGCTAAAAATGGCCTGGTCATGAAGGGGGTAAATCATCCGGAGGTCAAATGGTTAAAAGAAAAAAATGCCACAAGAGATATGACCTTTGAAACTAAAATATGATTATATTTTATATGAGTATATGAGAATATAACCATAATAGGTGTCAGCCTATATGTGGAGTATCTCTGTATCATTCTCATTTTATCTCAAATGCAACTTGTATTTCTGGTACCCATGAACCCATGGTACAGATTGTATAATTTCCTAATGCGTACAATTAAAGAATACACAGAATATACATAACATTTGAAAATAAAATGAGTAAAATGACAAAGTTGCTTTGCAAATAACAGGATATTACAGATACATCACTATTGTAAATGTGTGCTGCCATCTACTGATAGAACATGAGATGCAGTGATACGTTTTTGTTAAACGCAAGCTATGTTTTCAGTCAATGTGTATCTTGCACAGTAATACAAAGCAGTGTCCTCGGTTTTCATGTTGTCCATTTTTAAATTTAATACATTATTACTGTTATCTCTGGAGATTGTGAAGCGTCCTTTAATAGAATCAAGATAGTTTTTGGTGCCACCGTCCGGGCTAATCTCACACAACCACTGGAGTGGTCCATTAGGAGTCTGCCTGACCCAGCTCATCCAGTAGCCAGCAAAGTTGAATCCAGAAGCTGTACAGGTCATTGTGTGAGAGTTCCCCGGCTTTATCACCGCTGGCTCTGATTGGGTAAGTTGTGCTGAAGACTGGACACCTGAAATGTATATGACATAATGTTATATTCAACTACCATTACATTTTATTTAGAAAATTAATACAATCAGAAAAAAAATACCACATTAAGACTCACCTGATAAACACATTAGTAAAACAAGAAAGCTTAGTAAAGTCTTCATTGTCTCTGTATGATTCTATACATTAAGGAGATGATCAGTAAAAAAAATTGTGTGCCTATATATCTGTATGACAGATGTCAACGTACAGCATGACGTCACATCATTTGAATATCATTACAACTATATATATATCTGTAAATGCTGAAATGGTCTCAAAAACTTTTCGTCCTGTTTTCCTTAGGATAGACTACTACACTGCGCAGAACAAAATTAGAAGGACCAAAACACACTTTTTTGATTAGGTGCATTGTATTACTACAACTCACAAGTGTATTTTTAATAGCACAACAACATGCTACTGTGAGGCTGCTGCTAAATAGTCTAATACTGCTGGTATTCTCATAAAGCTGTTCTCTGTTTTTGTGCTTCACGTTTTTTGCTCTCCAAACCCTCCTCTCTTCATACATAATAGTAAAAAGACCCCTGGACTAGACTTTATCATTGAGCCATTGGGACTAGTAACAATGCAAGCAGACAATGGATAGGTTTGGCACCTATTAATATTTTCTGCGGCTCTCTAGATGTTATCACTATACTATATTAGGAACGTTTGTAGACATGGTGTGGATGAGGTTGTTGGTGGGTATATGAGCAGACTAGACCACTTCATGTAAAGAGGCTACTTTTGTGATGATGCCACTGCTAATGTGGTCTAGCGGGGCACACCTACCTCAGGGTTTATGGTTTATGGTGCTAAAAGGTAATTGAAAAAGTCAATGGGAGACAAGAAGTAAGTAAAAAAAAATATTAGTGATGGGAGACTTCCTGTGCATTCAGCTGATTGATCGTATGTGTGGGGATTGCTGGAAGTTAGAGGAGATCAGCAGCAATGTGCCTAAATGCTGGCTTCCTACGGATGCACAGTAGAACCCCAAAGACATGTTTGTGGTTGGGGGGGGGGGGGGGGGGGTTAGTGGGATTCTGATACACGTGCACATGCAGCATGTAGGCAGGGCATACAGTAATGTCTATGTTGCTCTTGTATAGGTTAATTCCCAGTTCCCCTGGGATTCTTTCTATTGGAGGTGGGAGGAAGGTCACACATATAACAATGTAGTTGCACCCGGGCAGATATACAGTAATTACTCTTCGTAGGGGACCCAAATGTGGGAAAAGGACCCCAGACGATGAGCTATTGCCACGAAACGCGTCCGGGGGACTCCACTGTCGCCTTATTTTACTTGCAAGAATTCTGTCAATCCAGCCAAATGTGAGTCAAACGGAATCACGCTATGTGGCCACCCTCTTTTCTTTTCTACATGCACCATTAACAAAATCGAGCCTATCAATGGTGCTTTCAATATAACCACAGATTCCAGCTTTGTCCATTTTACTGCAAGACATCTTGATTGATCGGGCGCATTATTCCTGCCGAGAGTCGTTCATGACATCCGTCATTCAAAGCCTTGTTTGACCTCTTGTGGCATATGTCATTATTAGTCAATGCATTCTGGTAAGCCTACAATCCTTTAGGTGGTGGGACTGTCACGTTGAAGAAGTCACATATTTCACGTTCAGTCACATAGTCACTTGATTAAATCTCCAGATGAACTTTTTTGTGGCTCAGCCTCTGGCTCTCCTGGGCCGCGCCGTGATCGCAGGCTGAGTGCCCTGGCTTCCCAGGGAGTTGTTCTCCTCCGACCTTGGTTCCTCCCAGGCAGTGTGAGTCACAGGCAAACAGCCCTCCTCTCCTGGCTTTGCTACGCAGCTGCAGTTGAAGTTGAACTGAGCAGACGTCAGCACACCTCCTTTACTCTCCATATGCTCCAATGGACTGGGCTTTGGGCGAGCTGGCATGGTTAGTAAACTAGCAACGCTCCCGCTTGCCATACTTAGCAAATCAGGATACAGAGAGAGAGATCATGTGTCCTCCTTGTCCAATAGAAGACAAGGAGGACAAAAATTAGGTGGGGGAGGATATTCTGAGGAAGGGGGAGGATACAAGCATGTTCTAACGCGGCACTATTAACTGTTAGTTGCCCAAAAATATCCGATGGCCAGGACAGCCCTCAAAATTCGGGACAAATAACAGGAAACTTTATTTCCGGGACAAGGGTCCAACATCTGTGAATGTCCCAGGAGATTCGGGACTATTGGCAACTATGCTAATATGACTCAAGTGCTGACGCAGAGGAGCAGGGGAAGGGCAAACAAGTACACGTAGTGGTGCACAATGAAAACCTGTGGCTTTTTTAACTAAAAGTCAGGCTTAATCCACCCACTGGCTTGTATACAGTTTTGGGGCAATTTTTAGGCATTTTGCCAAGGCACTCCTGAAGAAACCTAAAGGCAACCTGGTTGAATAAGGCTGGCCTAAGGTATGTTGCTATTAAAGATTCTTTAATCGCTTGATGAAGAAAGAACCTTGTAACAACCATTATATTCATGAAAAGTGTTATACTGCTGAACTATTTGAGACCCATGTAAGTGCAAAAATGACAACTTCACTAAGTTCTGATTATTCAACGATGCCTGGTATGGTCACTATACCAAGGAATCAGGTGTGTGCTTCTAAAGTAAATGCCAGCGTGGAATGAAGTGTAAAATCATGGTAATAGTCCAGTGAGTATGGCTACTTTCACACTTCTGCTGCCCAAGCGTTACCGTTGTTTTAGCGCCTCTTTTCAGCCGCTGGCGGGGATCACTTTTTACCCTAAAGAAGGGGTTAAAATCGCCTGTGTTTAGGCGCTTCTGAATCCCTTTTCAGGTGCTTTGGAAGTGCTACCAATTCATTTCAATGGGCAGGGCGTTTTGGGAGCGCTGTATACAGAGCCAAAGATGCACATGACTCTTCTGCTGTGCGCTCCGTGGCCTCCCCGGAGATGTGTGAACCGGCTCCATTGAGAGTCAGGCACACCCTCCTGTCATGCAAATTGTATGCAGAGAAACCATCCAATTCACAATAATGTGAACCCAGCCTAAATATTTGGGACATTTCAAAGGTTTAGGATTGGTGAGTGTGCATTTTTTACTCACATTGTGGTGGAGCACGCATATAGGCAGGGGCAGATTGACCATTGAGTCACCCGGGCACTGCCCGAAGGCCCCATGCCACTAGGGGGCCCATCAGGGTTGTCAGGCTCAGTAAAACCAGGGACAGTATGTAAAAATCTTCTTTTTTTTTTTTTTACATCTGTCCCCGATATGTCCGAAACCGACATGCTTTTGATGTGAAAATCCAGAGATTTTAGCTGCCCCGCCTCTGCACTGCCTCCTGGCATGGTGGCCATCTGTAAGCCCGGGGACCCCATAATCTTCTATTGTCCGAGGGCCCCATGAGTTGTCAGTCCGCCCCTGCATATAGGATAAGGAGTCACACAGCACTTTAAAGCACAGTGATTGGAGGATCTCTTGAAAGATTTTTTTCATATTTTTTTGTTACATTTATTTTTTATATTTTTTGATGTTTTGATATTTTTGTTTTTTGATGATTATTTTTCACTTTATGTAGACTTCTATTTAATTTGAATCATAGTAGTGCCACAGTTTGTTTTAGTTTGTTTAAAGTGGACACTTTCACTTACTTAAAAGGGCAGCTGCTTATACATTATTCAGTCACCAATACCACTTGATTTTATTGCTGGGGACAGTGTTATCATTTATGTTTTTTTCAATGCCCACTTCCAGCCCAGCACACCAGGAAATGTGGCAACAAAACCTCTTATTCACTAAGAGGAGGTCAGGTGGTAGAAGGGTTCTACCCTTATGCATGGCTCAAATAGGGTAGCAAGTAGGCTACCCTTAAACCTCATGCTGCCACCTCTCCTGAGCAGCAAAAGTGACCAAGTGCCCACTACCTTTCCACATCCCCAAACACTTGGTAGGATGGGTAGTCACTTGTTGGCAATCAGTTATTTTTTAAAGTGATGGTAAACCTCTGAAATAAAAAATTAACAAAGCATATCCCACTATAGCATGTAGTTGCCTCTATCTAAAGCACCTAGTGTGAATTATGTCTCCTCTCTCATTCCTCTGATATCTGCATGAGTCACTTCTGACAGTCTATGCCGACACTAGACAATCCTGGGAGATGGACCTGCCCCCTCCCCAGCACACAGCAGGAGACTGACAGCCTCCTATATGTATGTTTCTCTTTGAAACTGTGCAGAGGGGTGCACTCAGGTCTCAGATTACACCCAGCTCCTTGCTCTATGCTTTGCTGTCTGTAACATCAGATACCCCCCCCCCCCCTGCTAGAGCTAAGAAATACTGTGTAAAATGTGTGTTTTTAGGAGGCTGTAGAGGTAAGAGCGCTGCAAATAAACAGGTACAACACATGTAGGAGGATCTGTTTCATTTCTGTGTATAACCTTAGACTAGTCACTTTACTGGGTATATGTAAGGGCTTACTGCCAATTTAATTTCATCATTTCAATATGTTGCACATAGGGTGATTGGTAATAAAGGTTCAATTTCTAAGTAGCATGTGATCAAAGTGGGCTATTTAATTTACCTCTAGGGAAAGCTACTGAGTAATTTAAGGCTTAAGTTTAGTGAATAAAAAAATCAACACAAGGGACGTTGCTTACCATCAATGTGATGTGTCCCTTGTGCTGCTGTCTACTGGTTTAGTGGAAATCTTCCTCCTTTGATGTCCCCCACCCCTGCCACTGCAATCTTTAATGCAGCACAGGTTAATGGAACTGGGACAGTTACTCAGAGTGCTGTCTATGCCCGCCATTTATGCCCCCCTCCTCCTTTCATAGAAGTTGTACTATAGCTTTTATAAATAAAACACTACATATAAGTGGAGGACAAAGATCCTCCTTCACCATTTATGGATGCAATAGTATTTAGGGTTGTCCCAATACCACTTTTTTAGGACCGAGTACAAGTACCGATACTTTTTTTCATGTACTTGCCGATACCGAATACCGATACTTTTTTTAAATGTCATGTGACAGTTTTCAAACCACAATACAGACTAAGGATATTTTCTTTAGAATTATGAAGAACTCTAACTCAAGACATTATAAAAGAATAAAAATGTTTTATTTTCTTGTCACGCAGTAGTAAAAAACTCAAAGAATTTTCACAGAACATGTTGATAAATACAAAAAAAGTATTCTATTTAGGTATCGGGAGCATTTGCGCGAGTACAAGTACCCCCGCAAATATTCGGTATCGGTCCCGATACCGATACTAGTATCGGTATCTGGACAACCCTAGTTTCTATGAATAGGTAAAGTGGAAGGAAATGGCATCTATTAACCACTAGATTTCAGAGGCAGGGGTGGGGGTGTCATCAGGGGAGGAAGATTTCTACTAAAATAGGAGACAACACCACACCTCCCAACATTTTGAGATGGGTATGAGGGACACCTACTAACAAATGTATGTAGGCATAGGACACGCCCCTTCCACGCCCCTTAACCACTACCCGACCAGTCGCCGTAAAACTGTTTTACGGCGGCAGGTCGGCTCGGCTGCGCGAAACAATGTAATATTACGTAATTTCGCATTTCAGTCATTAGCGGCGTGTGCACGCCCCCCTGCTCGCCCCTGGTGCCGACGCACGTGCACGGCGGGTGCGATCACCGCCGGGCACCCACGATCGCTCGTTACAGAGCGAGAATCGGGAGCTGTGTGTGTAAACAATGTATGAACAGCGATCTGTAATTTCCCCTAGTAAGCCCACCTCCCCTTCAGTTAGAACACACCTAGGGAACATAAATAACCCCTTCCTCGCCCCCTAGTGTTAACCCCTTCCCGGCCAGTGACATTTTCACAGTAATCAATGCATTTTTATAGCACTGATCGCTATAAAAATGCCAATGGTCCCAAAAATGTGTCAAAAGTGTCCCTCATAAGATCGCCGCCATAAAAATGCCATAAAACTATCCCCTATTTTGTAGACGCTAAGGGCCAGATTCAGAGAGAATTAGATTAGCGTAGAGTAACAGAAATACTCTACGCCGCCGTTTTTTACCTAGCTCTACATGGAATCCCGGTAGATTTTGTCCAGTAAACGACGGCGGCGTCGAGTATTTCTCCCGGCGCAAGCCATCTACGCGAGTAGGGGGCGTGAAGCATTTAAAATAGGCGCGTTCCCGCGGCGATCGAACTGCGCATGCTCCGTTCAGAAATTTCCCGCCGTGCATTGCGCGAAATCACGTTGTTACGTCATTCGTTGTTTGAGTAGCGTCGTTTACGGACATTTCTATTCCCGAACGACTTACGTAAAAAATAAAAAAAAATTATTAAATTCGACGCGGGAACGACGGCCATACTTAACATGGGCTACGCACCATTAGACCAGCAAAAAGCTGGTCTAACAGTACGTAAAAAAAAATAGACGTAAGCGATTGCGAAGACCGCTCGTATCTTCGTGGATCGCCGTAAAAACTCATTTGCATTTCCCGACGCATCAAAACAACGCGAACTCCTCCCAGCGGCCGCAAAAATATTGCAGCATAGATCCGAAGGCTTACGAAGACGTAAGCCTCTCGGATCGAAGCCCGAAGCTGCCGTATCATGGTTTGAGGATTCAAACTAGTGATACGGCGCGCAAAATTTGAAATTACTCCTGTCTAACACCAGTTAGACAGGCGTAATTGCTCTGTGAATCTGGGCCTATAACTTTTGCGCAAACCAATAAATAAACGCTTATTGAAATTTTTTTTTTTACAAAAAATATGTAGAAGAATACGTATCAGCCTTAACTGAGGGAAAAATATTTTTTTTATATATTTTTGGGGAATATTTATTATAGCAAAAAGTAAAAAATATTATTTTTTTTCTAAATTGCCGCTCTATTTTTGTTTATAGCGCAAAAAATAAAAACCGCAGAGGTGATCAAAATACCACCAAAAGAAAGCTCTATTTGTGGGAAAAAAAGGACGCCAATTTTGTTTGGGAGCCACGTCGCACGACCGCGCAATTGTTAGTTAAATTGACGCAGTGCCGAATCGCAAAAAGTGGCCTGGTCATTGACCAGCAAAATGGTCCGGGGCTGAAGTGGTTTAAGGGGACATAACTAAAAATAAAAAGGTTAGTTCAATTCACAAGTGCTTTGTTTATCACTAAGGCCCCTTTCACACTGGGGCATTTTCAGGCGGTACAGCGCTAAAAATAGCACTGCTATACTGCCTGAAAAAATCATGCCCTGTAGTCTTTAATGTGAAAGCCCGAAGGCTTTCACACTGAAGTGGTGCGCTAGCAGGACTGCTCCAAATGTCCTGCTAGCTGCATCTTTGGAGCGGTATAGGAGCGGGGTGTTTACCGCTCCCATACCGCTCCTTCCCATTGAAATCAATTGTGGGCGGTATTAACCCTTTTACGGCCGATAGCGGGGGTTAATACCGCACCGCTAGCGGACGCATCCCACGGCAATTCCGACGGTATAGCGGCGCTATTTTTAGCGGAGCTATACTGCCACTGCACCTCCCGCCCCAGTGTGAAAGGGGCCTAACTTTCCATTATATTGGCTTTTAAAATTGACAAACGCAGCAATTTAGTATGTGGGTGAAAGGTTTAGCACTGGGAAACATTTTTTGAAAGACAAATAGTGCATTTTATATACAACTATATAGATCAGACCAAAAGGAGGGACAAATAAGGAGGAAAGAGGGACATTGCTCCAAATCAGGGACAGCCCCTCGAAATCAGGGACAATTGGGAGCAATACAACACCACAAGGGACACATCACTGACAGTAATGTCCTTTATTCATTTATTTATTTTATTACGGTAATTTTTTGTACAAAATTTGGTTTTAATCTCTTGCTGGCAGTAGCTACTTTTTGGGGCAAATTAAAATAAAGATGTGACATTGAGGTACTTACCAGCAAATGGTGATGTAGCTTGGTGGCCTAGGATTCATAACACCCATGCTGTTTATGCTGTCATAAAACACAGCCATACAGTAGGTGACTGGGATATTGTGTCAATCTCGCTCCCTTTCTCGGCGAGATTGAGCACTTGCGAGCCCCATCGCGAGAGCCAGCGCCGAGCTGGCTTGCCGCGATGGAGACAAAGCCGTCATAGAAGCGACGGGGATCCGACGCGGATTCCCGCCAATTCTACACGTGGGCGGAGTTTGTTATGAATCCTGAAGGAGAAATCCCTGCCGGATTTAAAAAAAAAATCCGGCATGGGTTCCCCCCTCAGGAGCATAACGGGCCCTTAGGTCTGTTATGGGTTGTAAGGAGACCCCCTACGCCGAAAAAACGGCGTGGGGGTCCCCCCACAATCCATAACAGACCCGTATCCAAAGCACGCCGGCCGGCCGGTCAGGAAGGGAGTGGGGGCGAGCGAGCGCCCCCTCCCTCCTGAGCCGTACCGGGCAGCATGCCCTCAACATGGGGGGGTTAGGTGCTCTGGGGCAGGGGGCGCACTGCGGCCCCCCACCCCAGAGCACCCTGTCCCCATGTTGATGAGGACAGGGCCCCTTCCCGACAACCCTGGCCGTTGGTTGTCGGGGTATGCGGGCGGGAGGCTTATCGGAATCTGGAAGCCCCCTTTAATAAGGGGGCCCCCAGATACCGGCCCCCCACCCTAAGTGAATGAGTATGGGGTACATTGTACCCCTACCCATTCACCTGCAAATAAAAAGTGTAAACACAAATAAACCACACAGGGTATTAAAATATTTTATTAGTTGGCCGCCGGGGGGGGGGTGTGTATGATCGCTTTTATAAAAGCGCCCCCCTCCGGCGGGCTTCTGTGGGGGGTGGGTGCCGCCGTCTGGTTCTCTTCCGCCGACGGGGGGGGGCGCTTTGATAAAAGCGCCCACCACCCGGCGGGCTTCTTTCGACGTCTTCGGCGGCTGGGGGGTCTTCTCTCACTCTCCGGGGTCTTCTCCTGCTCTCCGGGGGTCTTCTCCGCTCTCCGGGGGTCTTCTTCTTCTTCAGGACTCGCCGCCGCTAACTTTGTGTGTTAGCTCAATTACTAGCGGCGGCGAGCCCCCTCTTCTGTGACGTCGTCTTCTTCTTCTTCCTCTTCTGTTCTCCAGATGTTGACGCGACGCTTCCTTCCGCTGTTATGCCGGGCGCGCGGCTCGCAGCGAATTATATAGGCCTGTCTTGTGACGTCGCAGTCCCATCATGCTCTGGTAGGTACCACGTGCTACCTACCACCTGGTACCTACCGGAGCATGATGGGACTGCGACGTCACAAGACAGGCCTATATAATTCGCTGCGAGCCGCGCGCCCGGCATAACAGCGGAAGGAAGCGTCGCGTCAACATCTGGAGAACAGAAGAGGAAGAAGAAGAAGAAGAAGACGACGTCACAGAAGAGGGGGCTCGCCGCCGCTAGTAATTGAGCTAACACACAAAGTTAGCGGCGGCGAGTCCTGAAGAAGAAGAAGACCCCCGGAGAGCGGAGAAGACCCCCGGAGAGCGGAGAAGACCCCGGAGAGTGAGAGAAGACCCCCCAGCCGCCGAAGACGTCGAAAGAAGCCCGCCGGGTGGTGGGCGCTTTTATCAAAGCGCCCCCCCCGGCGGCGGAAGAGAACCAGACGGCGGCACCCACCCCCCACAGAAGCCCGCCGGAGGGGGGCGCTTTTATAAAAGCGATCATACACACCCCCCCCCCCGGCGGCCAACTAATAAAATATTTCAATACCCTGTGTGGTTTATTTGTGTTTACACTTTTTATTTGCAGGTGAATGGCTAGGGGTACAATGTACCCCATACTCATTCACTTAGGGTGGGGGGCCGGTATCTGGGGGCCCCCTTATTAAAGGGGGCTTCCAGATTCCGATAAGCCTCCCGCCCGCATACCCCGACAACCAACGGCCAGGGTTGTCGGGAAGGGGCCCTGTCCTCATCAACATGGGGACAGGGTGCTCTGGGGTGGGGGGCCGCAGTGCGCCCCCTGCCCCAGAGCACCTAACCCCCCCATGTTGAGGGCATGCTGCCCGGTACGGCTCAGGAGGGGGGGGGGCGCTCGCTCGCCCCCACTCCCTTCCTGACCGGCCGGCCGGCGTGCTTTGGATACGGGTCTGTTATGGATTGTGGGGGGACCCCCACGCCGTTTTTTCAGCGTAGGGGGTCTCCTTACAACCCATAACAGACCTAAGGGCCCGTTATGCTCCTGAGGGGGGAACCCATGCCGGATTTTTTTTAAAAATCCGGCGGGGATTTCTCCTTCAGGATTCATAACAAACTCCGCCCACGTGTAGAATTGGCGGGAATCCGTGTCGGATCCCCGTCGCTTCTATGACGCACTCGCTGGAATGTGCTTTTACTATTCCAGCGAGTGCGAGATATCGGCAGCCTGTCGCCGAGATTCAGCGCGATGCTGTCGTGCTAAAAACACATTCTCGGCGGCAGGCACTGTAGTTCTAAAGACTACATACTGCCACCTACAGGTATAATATAGAAGTAAGGGAATGGTTTTTGTTGTTAGCATATGACTTATTTTATCACTGTGTGCCTAGCACAGTAATATTTTCCGGAGTCTTCAGTTTTCAGGTTGTCCATCTTTAGAGATGCCTGACTAATACTGTTATCTCTGGAGACTGCAAATCGATCTTTAACAGAATCATGATACTTTTTAGTGCTCCCTGTAGGTTTGCTTATGAGTGCAATCCATTGTAACCCTCCACTGGGAATCTGTCTGATCCAGTGAATCTCATAGTCACTAAAAGTAAAACCTGAGCCTGTACAAGTCAGTGTGTGAGACCCTCCCGGCTTTATCACTGCTGGATCTGATTGGACTAATGCCGCAGTATCCGACTGGACACCTGAAAAGTAAAAAGTATATTAAAGTAACAATGTTATATGGACCGTATATGGTAATAATGCTAGATAAAATAAACTATTACAAAGGATTTGCTTGCTATGCGTTTTTACCTGATAAGCACATTAGTGGTAAAAGTAGTGCAATCATGTTGCATTCAACTGTTGTTGGCGAAATATGAATGTATAACACAGTACTGGTCTGTCTTTATGTTTACTGAGACCACTACAGATAGGAAATGACGAGGCTTCATTTGCATTTTAGCTCTCCTCACTGCCCACCCACAGGGCTGTCTTAATAGTATCATGGGCCCCTAGGCAAAAAAAATTCTCTGGGGCACCTACAACAATGAAAGTGCAGATAAACAGACATCAAGTATGTAGGAGGCAGACTACCTCTCCTGTGTATCTGTCATTCTCAGTGCCATCATGGGGCCCCCAATTTTGGGGCAGCATGGGCTCAAGGACCAGCTGCTTTGGGGAAAGTACAGGGGCCCCCCATGCAGCTGGGGCCCCTGGGCAGTGCCCAGGTGTGCCCTCTCATTAAGACAGCCCTGCCCACCCATTCACTTATTAGGAATATACGGTATATAAACAATTAGGAAAACAAGGATTATGGAACATTTAGGCATTATTTGTACCAAGAGGAGGATTGAATTATGAGGACTGGGGAGGAGAAATAAAAGCTCAAACTCCTGTAAAAGCCTTATTATACCTTATTATGCTTAAAGCCTGCTACACACAATGATAATATCGGGCAGATGATCGCCCCTTCTTTTTTGCATGCTAGTCTCATATAGAAAACATGTTACTAGTTAAGAAATTTCTCGTACGACAGAATACAACTTGCGAAGTGATGTAATGTGTTGTATTGTAATGCATTCTTTCCTTTCCGAGCATGCCTGGTCTTGGTCACAAGGTCTTGGACAAATACTGTACTGATTAAATAAAAATCATTTGTTCTGTTATCGTATGAGAAACATTTTCATGTTTGTCCCTTTGAAAATTTTCACATGAACTGTCGTGATTGGCAATCAGATTATCGTTTGATCCCTCCGAAAGCAGTACTTTAAGTTTCTAAATTTTTGATTGTGTGTACTAGGTATAAGAGAGGGTTCAAACCAGTGCACTGTGGTTTGGTGCAGCGTGGTTGCATGTTCTGTTTACCCACAGTTTTATGTGCTTTCCCACTGAATTCCAATAGACTTTGCATTTTCTGAGCATGCATGCAAGATGCTGCATGCAAAAATGCAATGGGAGCGTACCTAAAACCGCAGATAAACTGCACATGCAATTGCACTGTGGCTAAACCGCAGTGCACCGGTGTGAACCCGTTCTTAAAGTGATTTTAAAGGTTCCCTTTTTTTTTTTTAAATAACAAACATGTCATAATTGCCTCCGCTGTGCAGTTCGTTTTGCACAGAGTGGCCCTGAACATCCTCTTCTGGAGTCCCTCGGGGGCTCTCACAGCTCCCCCCGCATTATATAACCCTGAGGGGGTTACCTTGCGGGGGCGCTCCTGTGTCATACACTCGGTGTTTGTAGCCACCGAATGTATGATTTGGCCCCGCCCCCCCAGCGCCCGCATCATTGGATTTGATTGACAGCAGTGGTTGCGCTGCTATCAATCTATTCAATGAAGAGCCGAAAACCTGTGGAGAAAGCGACGCGTGATCGCACCCATGGATATTCGGGGCTCAGGTAAGTAAAACAGGGGAACATCCTCTTCTGGGGTCCCTCTCTTCCGAGGGGGTTAACTTGCGGGTGCGCTCCTGTGTCATACACTCAGCATCCATAGCCACCGTATATATAACTTGGTCCTGCCCCCCAGCGCCCGCGTTATTGGATTTGATTGACAGCAGTGGGAGCCAATGGCCAGAGCCGAAAACCCGTGGAGAAAGTGACGCGTGATCGCGCCCATGGAAATTTGGGTCTCAGGTAAGTAAAACGGGGAACTGGGAGGCCAAACACTGCAAGGTGGTTTTTCACCTTAATGCATAGGATGCCCTAAGGCAAAAAGGTTTACAACCCCTTTCATCATACATCATTTTAATTAGCACTATTAGCATAATTTTGGTAAAAAAAATTTGATTACTTCCAACAATTATCAAAGGAAGCTAAGACCTTCTCTCAGTGTAGCATACAACTTTCTGAAATGATGAAGAGGGATACCTTTTAGCACACAGTATGTAGGCAAAGGACACGTCCCTGCCACAGCCCTGGTTATACCTACCAAAAAGATTTTATATACAGAAAACGATTGGCTGAACCACCCAAGTGCTTTTTTGACCTCTATTTATATTGACTGTTCAAAATAATAAATGCAGTAATATGGATGTTGGATAAAAAGTTTAGAGCAGCATAACACGTTTGGTAGTTAAATTGTACATTTTGTAAAGAGTTGTACACAATACACATCAGAACAACGAGAGGGACAACTGCGGCTGTACAAGGGATTCGGCCCCAAATGAGGGACAGTTGGGAGTGATGGTAAATTGTATTTGTAGTCCAAATTAACATTTTGTTTTTGTATTTCTGGTGATAACAGTCTAAGAAGGGATTTGCCATTACTTTGAAGGACTCTACATTCACTTCCGGTTGTGTTTCTGAGACAGAAAGTTAAGAGAAATATTCCCAATGGGACACAGATGGAAAAAAACATGTGACTAAATCATGGGCTATGATTAAGCCCATGATTAAGTCACGTGTTTAGTGACGATATGCGTGGGGGAGAAGCCAAGTAACAGGATTGACAGATGTCATCCACACAGGGCCGATCCTAGGGTCACAGGCGCCTGGGTGCAGAAATATTTCTGGTGCCCTCACATGGGCGTTGTCATTTTACTAACTCCTCCCCTTTACATCTCATTATACATCACATCTGTAGATGGACTAGGCGCAGGAATGGGCAGGGGCTGTGTATCCTATACAATCTATCATGTCATAAAACCTCTAGAGCAGGGGCAGCCCAGAGCATGTGTAAAGGGATGCCATCCCCCAGCATACAGCACACTGAACACTGTGACTCACCTTGATTCTCTCTGTGTGCAGCCTGAGATAGAGATGGGAGTGGGAGGCATTCCAACTGGAGTTGGTGGAGACAGTGCGGAATCCAAGACTCCCAGTGTTCGGAATTAATTCCTGCACATCAGCACTCAGCAGCCACTGAAAACTAGAACTCTCATGTCAGGAAGAGGAGCGGCCCCTCCCCCGAGCACTGCTAGGCTGGACGGGCTGCCCAATGGTCACACATCAGTTCTGGATAGACTCATACCTATGCTCAGAACACTAGTTCTGGACGGACACAAACAAGGAGAGAAGGAGGAAGGGGAGAACTCTGGCACTTCGGCGCCCCCACCTCTGCAGGCGCCTGGGTGCAATGCACCCTGTGCACCCTGCCTAGGATAAGCCCTGCATCCACATGAGAAGATCATCAACCTGAGCGGCAGTAGGAGTTTCATGCTTTCCCTTTCCGTGGATCCGTGAGTGCGCATTTGAACAGCTGAGTCTCTGTCCTCTGCTTCAGTTACAACATTGCACAATGATTTTTGCTGCTATTGTTTCTTCCCTTTGTCTCGTACCAGGGCTGGACTGGGACAGAAATTTGGCCCAGGACTTCATCCAGAATGGCCCACTTTGACAGGTCTCTCTCATGGCGGCCGGACAACTCCCGCACACCCCCCCTCCCCGGCCACCCAAGCCCCCTCTCCCCCTTCACTAGCCACTACTTTATTAGAGTAGAACGGCTGGTACTGGTTCTCTTATAGGCAGTACCAGTGGGGAAGCTAGACATTATTTCACCCGGGGCAAAGAATCAGTTCGGTGCCCCCCCCTTATGGGACAAGATTAGGCAGAAGGGAGAAACTCCCAGGCCATAGCTGTTGATTCAGATGTCTGTCCCTTCCCCCATGCTCCTCTGTCGTCGTCCCTGCTCCTCTGGTCCTCCCCTGCTTCTTTGTTCCCCCCAGGTGAGCGCTGCGGGGAGGGAGAGACAGAGGAGCGGAGGGGAGCGGTGGTCCACTGTCACTGAAACCGGCCCACTGAGCCAACGGCCCACCGGGAAACTCCCTGTAGTCCCAATGGCCAGTCCATCCCTGTCTCGTACTAGCTGTGCAGCCTTGAAGATTTCACAGGTGTATTGATTACAGCTACAGGACGTGCAGAGGGATCTTTTTCAGCTTCATTATAGCAAGTCCTTTTCAAGGTACCATTGCGAGCTGGTTCTCCCTTCATATGGGGTGTGCTGCATGTTTGTTTTCACAGCACTCACACTGGGATTTATCTTTTGTCTGCCTACTTTGATTAGGCAATACACTCCTACTGTGTCTTATCACTTTAGTTAATATTAGCGCATATTTTACTATATCATTATCTATTTACTGGTTCAGTTCACCTATATTTTTTTCTGCAGCAATATTATTTGGTAATTTTTGTGTGTTTTTTCTGCATATATTTTATTAAGTAGCGCTGTAGTTTTTCACTTTATTCACAATCCACTCTCGATCTCCATTCCAGCGCTGTCGGTATCCAGCGATGGTTGATCTCCTCTCCAGGCTCCAGCAAGGGATGTTCTCTTCTCCAGGTCCAGGCTCCAGCGATGATGTCCAACGCAGCGAGGAACAGCATCCGGTCTCCACTGGAGACACCCCGGGAATAACTTTGCTGCAGCCAGACAGGTCTCTTATGTAGCCGAGGATGGGGCCACCCATGACATGTCCCTGTCCCCCTCTGGCAGAAGGGTAAAACCGGGCTTTCCCAGTGACGTGATGGGTAACCCCGCCCCCTCTGATCGTTGCATCAGAGGGGGTAGGGTCACCCGTCACGTCACTGGGAAATCCCAGGTTTTTCCTTGCGTCAGAGGAGGACAGGGTCACGTGGCAGGTGGCCCCGTCCTCAGCTACATAAGAGACCTGTTAGGCTGCCGCAACGTTACCTGCATCCCCGTGACAGCACAGCCCCCCCCACCCAACTACTTCAATGTCCGATAACAATACTTTGACATCCCAATCCCCTCCGCTCTGCATATTTAATGTCCCGCAGTACAATGTTGAAAAGTTGGGAGGTATGGTATTAGAAAGTTTATATTAGGCCCCTTTCACACTGATGTGGTGCGGTTTGATGACACTGAGGGTTTAGCACAGTGTACCAGCGGGTTTGGTGCGGGTTAGCTGTGCTTTGCCATACAATTCTATAACTGTGGTTTTGTTGTGCTTTCTGAAAGCGCACCCAAACTGCAGGACATATTAAAAGTCAATAAGAAAGTGCAGCCAACCATCAGCAAACCTGTGGGTACACTGTGCTACACCCGTGTCATCAAACCACACTGCATCAGTGTAAAAGGGCTTTCTTATTGTACTGTTTTGTTTACCTACATCGATATAGATTCTAGTGGAGTGTAAATGGATGATCACCCGTTTATATCAGCCTACATCTGTGTGCATTCAGGTTTTTTATTTTTTTATTTTTTTTAAACAGAACAAGGCTGTGTCTTTTTCTGTTTAGGCACATATGAACTGATTGATGTCCTATTTATGTTTATTTTTAGGCAAGAAACATTTTTTTCTCCATTTTTGATAGAGTGAGAGAGGTTTATAACTCTGTCTGTGACCCATTAGGGAGATTTCCATCTACTTCCTTTTCCATAGCCAAAACAGGAAGTGAGATTATATACCTTTAAAGCAAGGGAATCTCTGGTTGTCATCAGATCTATTATTCCAGTTGAAATATTTCTTATCTCTTACTGCTCTGGGGTCAACTCAAAATGTGTCACTCTTTTACTTTCAATGATAATGGTAAACAGGACAAATGGAGAGGGTGAATCTCCACTAGTGCAATTTGTTATGTGGCTTTAGACACATAAAGTCGCATGATAAGTCACAGCCCAATGATTTCAATGGCACCCATTCCAATCTATGCGACTTAAAGTTGCAGCGACTTTGAAAAGGTTCCTGCACTACTTTGGTGCGACTTTTGATGCAAAACGAAACTGCCTTTTGTTATACTTAAATAATGTTTAAAGTGCAACATTAAAAATGCACTATTCCTTAAAAATCTCAATGGGTCCCCTAAACCTGCCTGTGAAGTGGCACATTCAAACAGGAGACTGGTAAAAATGGGTGGCTCAACCCCGAAGCTATCCACCCAAACTGTCCCAAAACCACCTGTCAAACTCGCCCATAAAGTTTAAGGCTGCATTTTGAATCACAGGCAAATTTTCCGTGAATCTGCCCGCTATTTGAAAGCAACAATGTGTGTATGACAAATCGCGGAACACGTATGTGAGATCTCATTCATTTAAATGACACCTCAAATCGCAGTGAGCGAGTCTGCTGGCGATTGTCGCACTGCAGTCCGCATCAGGGAATTCAGGAGATACTTTTGGGTGACATGCTTCCTGCAATGCAGGTTGCCACAATTGCAGCACGATTTATCACGGCAGACCCGCACTGCGATTTGAGGTCTCATTCAAATGAATGGCATCTCAAATGCGAGTCCTGCGATTTGTAAATAAAACATCAGCGATTTCAGATAATTATGCTAAAAATAAAAAAGGCTCTATTCGCATTAGTGCGTCTCCAAAGTCGCACAATTTCCAGTGTGGCTTTGATGCGATTTTTGATGCGACTTTGATCCGACTTTACATTCTCTGGACCAAAGTCTCATCAAATTGTCGCACCAAAAAAGTGCAGGCACCTTTTCAAAGTCGCTAAAACTATAAGTTCTACCATCTCCCTGAAGTTCGGTCCGTCTCCTTGTTCCCCGCCGCTGTAGGGAACCAGGAGTGAAGCTGGCTGGTTCCCTTACTAGGAATGGTGGCGGCTGCAACCAGGAGCCATTTAGAAGATTGGCTGGACTGCCGGCATCGCAAGCTTCCTTTACAGGTAAGTGCCCTAATATTAAAAGTCACCTTGGGTGTTTTTCAGATTTGATGTTTACAAGACTAAAACATTTTTTTTGCTAAAAAATTACTTAAAACCCCAAAGCATTATATATATTTTTTCTAACACCCTAGAGAATAAAATGGCGGTCATTGCAATACTTTTTGTCACACCGGATTTGCGCAGCGGTCTTACAAGCGCACTTTTTTTGGAAAAAATTCAAATTTTTTAATTAAAAAATAAGACAAAAATAAATTTGGCTCATTTTTTTTTATATACAGTATTGTGAAAGATAATGTTACGCCGAGTAAAAAGATACCCAACACGTCAAGCTTAAAAATTGTGCCCGCTCGTGGCATGGCATCAAACTTTTACCTTTAAAAATCTCGATAGGCGACGTTTAAAAAATTCTACAGGTTGCATTTTTTGTGCTACAGAGGAGGTCTAGGGCTAGAATTATTGCTCTCGCTTTAACGATCACTGTGATACCTCATTTGTGTGGTTTGAACACAGTTTTCATATGCGGGCGCTACTCGCGTATGTGTTCGCGAACTCGTCGGGGCGGGGCGCTTTAAAAAAAAATTTGTTTGTTTTCTTATTTATTTTATAATTTTTTACACTGAAAAAAAATAATTCATCACTTTTATTCCTATTACAAGGAATGTAAACATCACATGTGTAAAAAGCATGACAGGGCCTCTTAAATATGAGATCTGGGGTCGAGAAGTAAAAAAAAATGGAAATATTGTCAATTGAATAAATGACAACAAAAAAATGTTCCTTTAAGACGCATGGGCGGGACTGACGTTTTGATATGGGGACGGGTTTGGGGCCCTCTTGCCCTCATTTATATTCCCCACACAGCCAGCAGAAGGACCCGATAGCCTCCAACGCTACCGACGGCTCCGGTAAGCGGCGGAGGGCACAGAAAAGCGGCGGGAGGGAGGAGCCCTCTCTCGCGGCCGATAACGGTGATCTCGCGGTGAATCCCCTGCGGAGACCACCGTTATCGTAAACAGGACCACTCATGCTATAGATGGATACCTCGGTTGTGGCAGCAGCTGCTGCCGTTACCGAGATATCCATCTTTAACGTACCGACTGTCCTTAAGTGGTTAATAGTACAGAGCTGCAGCTACAAAGATGAAATGCTGCCACCTACAGGTACAATGAGGAAGGAGTGAACAGTTTTTGTTCAGTAGGGCTATACATATTTATCACTGTGTGTCTTGCACAGTAATACACGGCTGTGTCTTCAGTTTTCATGTTGTCCATTTTTAGAGTTGTCAGACTGTTACTGTTATCTCTGGAGATTGTGAATCTTCCTTTAACAGAATCATGATAATTTATATACGACCCTGAGGGACCGCTTATACCTGAGACCCACTGTAACTCTCCACTAGAAAACTGTCTGACCCAGTTCATGTGAGAGTTACTGAAATCAAATCCAGAAGCTGTACAGGTCATTGTGTGAGAGTTCCCCGGCTTTATCACCGCTGGCTCTGATTGGGTAAGTTCTGCAGACTGGACACCTGTACAATGAGAAAATATACACGTTATTTTACATAAATTGTGTTCAAGTAATAAAAGAACTGAATAACTGTTGAAGAAATCGTTTTCTGTGAGGTTTTACCTGATAGGCCCAGAAGACATATTAATAAGCCTAATATTATCATTTTTCTTGTATCCAGCAGTGTGCATACAGAAGGAAATGTATTAAACTGAACCTGTATATGTGATGTGATGGCTACAAATAAGAAATAGCAGCTCATTTGCATTTTACTTCATTTGTATTTTACCGCACATAACTTCCCGCCCCTTCACTTCATATAAGTATATGTACAATCCACATCCGTGATGGTGACACATTTAGGGATTATATACAGCTTATAGTCTTGATTTTATGGTTAAACCTTTCAGTTAATTGAAGCAGAGTAGAGAACGGCAGTCTGCCTATGTAAACAAGGCAGATTGCAAAGGAGGAACATGGATACATGCCTTCCCCTAGTGAAAACACCTCCCACACAGTACACAAACACCAGCTAGGCACACAGTTAACTCTTTGATTGCCCCTGATGTTAACCCCTTCCTTGCCAGTGTCATTAGTACAGTGACAGTGCATTTTTTAGCACTGATCACTGTATTAGGCCGTGTACACACGATCGAACATGTCCGCTGAAACTGGTCCGCAGACCAGTTTCAGCGGACATGTTCGATCGTGTGTACGGCCAGTTTCCAGCGGACAAAAGTTTTCAAGCTTGCTTGGTCGGACATGTTCAATGGTTAGTACACAAATCATCTGACCAAAATCCCACGCATGCTCAGAATCAAGTTGACGCATGCTTGGAAGCATTGAACTTCGATTTTTCATCACGTCGTTGTGTTCTACGTCACCGCGTTCTGGTCCGAGGGGATTTTGGTCCGATGGTGCGTACGCACATCAGACCAACAGACCACTTCAGCCTGGTCCGATGAAAACGGTCCGTCGGACATGTTTCCTCGGACATGTCTGATCGTGTGTACAGGGCCTCAGTGTCACTGGTTCCCCAAAAAATTGTAAAAAATGTGTCAGTTTGTATCTGATTTGTCTGCCACAATATCGCAGTCCTGTTATAAGTCGCTGATTACTTTAAAAAAAATTACTTTTAAAAAATAAATAAAAATTATATAAATATATCACAACGTTTGTAGACACCGTAACATTTGCACAAACCAATCAATATATGATTATTGGGACTTTTTTTTTTACCAAAAATATGTAGCAGAATACATAGAGTGGCCTAAATTGATGAAGAAATTTGATTTTTTTAATTTTTTTATAGCAGAAAGTAAAAAAAAAAAAATATATATATATATATATATATATATATATTTTTTTTTCAAAATTGTTGGTCTTTTTTTATATATACTGTATATATATATATAGTGCAAAATGTAAACTTTTGATCAAATACCACGAAAGAAAGCTCTTTTTGTGGGGGAAAAAAGGACATCAATTTTATTTAGGTACAGTGTCACATGTCTGCGCCATTTCTAGTTAAAATAACGCAGTGCCGTATTACAAAAAATGGCCTGGTCATGAAGGGGGATAAATCTTCCAGAGCTGAAGTGGTTGGTAGAATGACAACTATTTTTATAAGACATTACAAATAAATGAACTGAAAGTTATCACCTACAAAATACTGTGCATCAATGAGTATGGCTTGTCTAATGCTATCTGTCGATTCTAACTGCTTAGCTGTGGTGAACATATCATTTCCTTTAGATGCCATTGTTTTGCTTAGTAGCTGTTTTATCCAATGGAAACATGTCATACGGGGCATAATTGATGACCTCTTTTCCCAAAAAAATACACATTTTCTGGCTGTCACTAGCATTTTACAAGGAAAAAGATGCAACTGCTATAGTCAGAGTGGAGTCAGTGAGTTGACTTAGAAATGACTGAAAACAAAGGATCAGTATGACAGTCCTTTATCTAGTGTTTTCAGAAGAAGTCAGCAAAGTATCCCTCACATTTCTTTCATGGCAGGTTCCTAAAATAGTTTAGTGATGTTTTTTGTTTTCTCAGCCCTGGCAATGAACTTCTTTATAAACTGTGCTGCCACCTAGTGACAGAAAATGGAAGGACTTGGTGATTTTTGTATTAGTAAACCATACTCTATGTCAGTGTGACTCTCTAGTACATAAATAAACAGAACTATCATCTGTGACCATATTGTTCATCTGCAGAGATACCATATTATTACTGTCATCCCTGGAAATTGTGAATCTTCCTTTAATTGCATCTGCGTAGTATGTGGTTGTGCCATGTATTTGACACAACCATTGTAGTTCTTTTCCGGGGGTCTGTCTGACCCAATGTATCCAGTAGCTGCTGACAGAGAATCCAGAACCTTTACATGTCAGTGTATAGGAGCTCCCAGGCTTTACTACGGCAGGATCTGACTGCAAGAGCTGTTGAGCCAAACAGACACCTGAAAAAATAAAACATCATCAATATATCATCCACACATATCTTACAAAATAAATATACTTGTAGTAACCTCAATAAAATGTCCTCAGAGCCCTGCGGGTAAATGTTCAGTAACTTCCTACCTGTTAGGCATGTCAGTATTAATAAATGTCCAATAAAAATCCTCATTTTGGGAACAACTCTGCAAATTTTAGAATTGATTTCTAGACCTGGGGCCGCTGTACTTTTATTCTGGTCAGTGCTGTAATACTTGGAAATGATGGAGAATTATTTGCATATAACAGCAGATATCTTCACCACTGACTGCTAATACTGGTCTCATACTAATGACTGGGAATCGGGAGGCGAGGTTCCCGATCAACTGATGATTGTGACAGCCTCTGATTGGCTATCACAGTGATCAGTCACAATTCTGTGTCTTTTTCTCCTCTTAATCAGAGAGAAAGATGCATTGATTGATTGATTAGAAACAAAGAGGTGTGTGTGTAAAAAAAAATATATATATATATACATAAAAAAGGGTCTGTTTTAGGTCAGGGTTTGGTTAAAAGATCATGGTCAGCATCAAAGGTCAGGGTCAGTGTGTTTTAGGATAAAAAAATATTTTTTATTTAGTATCAGTGTCACTTAGTGATAGTGACAATATCGGTGTCAATATGTTTTAGGAAGGATAGAAAAAGCAAAATGTGCATCTTCTTGGGCCCTTCTACTGGTACAAACAACAAATATACACATATGTGGTACCGCTGCGATCGTCAGGAAGTGGAGAGCAGTGTTGTAAGTAACAGAGTTACAATAAACGCAGTTACCTAACGCAGCCCCTTTTGAGGGTAACGAGTAATCTACCTGATTACTCTTCCCCTCACGGTAACGCAGTTCCCATTACTTGGGCGCCATTACTGCAATTACATCTACCGCCACTAGATGGCAGCAGAGTAATTGCTTCTGCGGCGCTGTGAACATAAATATGGGTGGAATTCCGCTTTAGAATCATGTGACCGTTGTGATTGCCTGTGACAGCGGTCTGAAAACTCCCAATTGCAAGGAGCCCTGGATACAATGAGCCCCATCCGCCTCACACTGACCTATCACCGGGGAACAACTCACATCGATCACACACACTGTAAGCGCAACCTGATCAATGATCCGGAGAACACATGGCGGGAAACAAACGTTCCCTATACAACACAGTGTACACAGCGACATCTAGTGGTCAACATGGTAAGTGCAGGACACCTATACAGACCAATGATCAGCAGGTTATTTTTGGTCAGTAATTTCATCTCTTCATCAGACAACAAAGAAAAATCTGACATCCCCATTCTAGATCCCTTGCATCCAATAAACCTTATATAAGATAAATAAAATAATAAACAATAAACTATACAAAATTCTTATAAAGCCTAATATAAGATTTTAAATTACAGACCCTGTAAACGTCAAGGGAATGTATATTATAAACATACATTTTAATCCAGCTTATAATTTGGATGTAATATATAGCAGATGGATAAGGGTTTTAAGTCCTATTAGCTGCACATACATGGTGGGACGGATGCACCTAGACTGGGATATACACGAGATCACCATTTGTTTCCGGTTTTCTTCTCTCAAAGATCTGGCATTCTTTTGTCTTGGAGTATTAACTCACTGCTCCCTGGCAAGCGCCGTCATCTGCTTCTCAACAAAGCATTGTAGAATATTAAAAAAAAAATTCAGTTACTTTGCTGAGTAACTAATTACTTTTTCAATGTAGTAACTGAGTCACTAACGCAATTACTTTTTCGGAGAAGTAATTTGTAACTGTAACTAATTACTTTTTTAAAGTAAGATGAGCAACACTGGTGGAGAGCTTATTTGGAGTTGTTTTTTTGGCAGTAGGGATAATGTATAAGTTTTTTTTTTTTACATTTTTTAGCTTTGGTTAGAGTGAAGTGCAGGTTTAATTTCTGTCTGTGTCCCTGTTAGGGAAATTCAATTTATTTCATTGTTCTGTTTACAATTATCATCAGATGTGAAAGTAAAAAAAAAAATCTAAAATTTGGGTTGACATCAGAACAGTAATAGAGGAGATATCTTCCAATGGAGACACTAGTTCTGGTGGTCCTGGGGATACACTACCTCTTTCCTCTCACTTCCTGTTTGATGACAGATGGCCAAAAAAAGACAGGGGTTATAACCCTCCCTCACTCTATCCAAAATGAAAAAGTTATACCTTAAAGCATTTGTAAAGGTACTTTTTAAATAACATTTTAAAAAGCATGTTATTCTTACATGCTCTACACAATGGTTTTGCGCACAGCGCGGCCTGAATCTCCTCTTCTTTGGTCCCCCACAGGGATAGACTGGCCATTGGGACTACAGGGAGTTTCCCGGTGGGCCGATGGCTCAGTGGGCCGGCTTCAGTAACAGCAGACCACCGCCCCCCTCTGCTCCTCTGTCTCTCCCTTCCCATAGCACTAAATGTGTAGGAAATGTGTAGCGCTTAAAGTGACTGTCTATTAATGACAGTCAGAAGCACAAAAAAAGAATAAACAAATTTTGTGTAGAGTAAAACAAATAAAGGACCCTGGGAGATCCAGGGACAAGTACTGTATAACTCGTGCGTGATGAACAGTGTGAAAATGATCTATTAGTGAGATGACACCCGTTGTTGAATACAATTAATCACATATAGAAACATATATACATTGAAAAACAACAGTGATTGTTCAATTCTTCAGAAAAACATGTGTAAAATATTGGCCACTGACTGCCAAGTGCAATAATGTCCCGTGAAAGGAAAATAAAACAAATCCTGATATAGATAAGTAATAGTCAATCTGATGATTGGTGAATAACAAATAACAAATAATAAGTAACTTCTCCACTGTGTTGTTCACCACCGAAAGCAATCAGGCTTACCAGAGCCAGTTGACTTCAGATGGCTTACACCACTGAAAGTCAAATTAGGCTTGTAGTGGCTGAATCACAATGGGCTCCTTGGCACTTTGAAGCAAGAACTCCGTGGGATGGATGGATGAAGCAGGGAATGTGGATATTATTTTAGCTGAATAAAAAATGCTTTATTAGGTAGAACGGCTGGTAATGTGCTTCCTCTTTACGCCGATAATGCAAGATTGGAAAAACATCCAGTCGTCGGCGTAATCACACCGGCATTATGTTAAGCATGGACGTCAAACAGCGTCGATTGTACGTCGTTTACATCGTTTGCGTATCGTACGCAAAGAGGGCTGTGCGTAGTTGTTCACGTCGAGCATTGAATTTGCGACGTGTTTCAGAGCATGCGCACTGGTCGTTCGGCATTAATGGTGTCACGGTTCATTACCTATCACGACCACCTTCCACCTACTTTGAATTACGCACACGCCGGCCCAGTCGCCGTTGTATGAGAACTTGTTTAAGTTGCTAAAAAAAGATATGCTACGCCGCTCTAAAGATACGCAAATGTATCTGAATCTGGCCCACTAAGTAGTTTTAAAAATATGTAGAGTTTAAGACTCGGTTCACACTGAAAAAGTACGTGACTTTGCTAGGCGATATGTGACTTGAGTGCAACTTAATGCCACTGAAGCGACTGTCATGTGTATTTGTATTGTATTTTCGAATGACAATTGTACTGATTAAATGAAAATCATATGATCTGGTATTTTTTCGTGCTTGTCCGATCGGATAATATCGGATGAACTGTCGTAACTGTCTCTCGAAAGCTGTGTACTAACAATCCAATTATCGTATGATCAGTTAGAAAACTGTATTTTTCGTCCAATTTTCGGATTGGGTGTAAGGGACATAATGGAGATAACACAAATGATTGCTGTAACGGTCACCACTGCTTACGACCTTCCATCCAACCACGACAAGCTTATCTGACACACTGCAACAATACTGCATACACGATCCATATCAATTCCCAGAATAAGACGAGACTCGAGAGCTCCGTACTTGCTTCCAAAGATATGACCCATTTATTGATATTTTCTCAGCTTCTTATACAGTTTCAAGCATAATGCAGTTAATCACAGGACAATGTAGTCTCCACCCCCCTTCACACCATGGGGGGCTTCAATAACCTTAAAAGGCATTCAGGTAAGCTAATTATGTAAACACGTCGGCACCGCATCATCAATAGAGTTAACTCAGAGAGGATGACATCAAAACCAAATACTATCACACCTGAGCATTAATACATTCCTGTATGAATAGAATTCAATTAACCTTAAATAATAACACAATAGGGTAAACAGAGAGCTTCACACAAAGAAAGAGTCTTTCTTGCAATTAACACCTTTCCAACAGAATGTGTCTTTCACATTGAAGAGCCAACCTACTTAACATTTCAATAGTCGGTTACACAGAGAGATGTGTCACTGTCTTGGTAACCTGGTCTCAAGTCCACATGAACCACTTTTGTAATATTCCAGTCCTGCAATATGAATTATTATTAATGTCCCATCTCATGTCATATATGAATTATGATTCTTTGTCACCCTATGGCCCTAGTGGACATAAGGTGACCCTAGACATAGGAATATCTCAGTCTGTCACGGTTCATTCCGTTACAATTGCAAAGACAACAAATTAGCCAGGCTAGCTACCACCTAGCACAGCTAAATTTAATAGCAATCCTGTTTAGGACGAGGGTGCCACACTGCTATAAAACATACCGTATTTTCCGGCGTGATAAGACGACTTTCTAGCCCCTTAAAATCTTCTTAAAAGTCGGGGGTCGTCTTATACGCCGGTAACCTAACAGCTTACCTTACCAGAATCGCGGCCGTACGATTTTTCAAAAGCCGCGCCTCCGACGTCTTCTGTTCCGTGATAGGCGGAAACAATCAGCTTCCCAGGAGGCACTGTGTTCAGTGTCCGCCTATCACGGAGGCCCTCTCGTCCTGTGTTTGGTGTCCGCCTACCATGGAGGCCCTCTGGGCCATGTAATGGGGCACCGTCTGGGCCATGTAATGGGGCACCGTCTGGGCCATGTAATGGGGCACCGTCTGGCCATGTAATGGGGAACCGTCTGGCCTGTAATGGGGCACTGTCTGGCATGTAATGGGGCACCGTCTGGCATGTCATGGGGCACCGTCTGGCATGTCATGGGGCACCATCTGGCATGTAATGGGGCACCGTCTGGCATGTAATGGGGCACCGTCTGGCATGTAATTGGGCACAGTCTGGCATGTAATGGTGGCACCGTGAGGCGAGGCATGACTAGTAGGAAGGGGGTAGTCTTATACGGAGAGTATACCACAAAACCAACATTTTGGCTGGAAAATTAGGGGGTCGTCTTATACGCCAAGTCGTCTTATACGCCGGAAAATACGGTATATGCATTAAAAGAAATCTAATCTTCATAAATTTAGGCCAAACTTACTGCTATATGTCTTTGGTTAAAAAAAAAAAAAAAAAATAATTGTATTTTAATTGCTTATAGCATCTACATCTATACTGTATATACCAGAATTTGTATTCATTTATTTTTTTATACTAGTAATGGCGGTGATTTTGACTTGTGAGAACTAGTGAAGCGAGCAATCTGAACCAGGAAACAGGCAGCAATTATATTATGTGAGTGCAATCTTTTATATGCTTTTAATAAAAATGTTGCACTATGAAGTTCTTGTGACCTTTTCTTTCTTATAATGGTTGATGGAGAGTGATAAGTGGAGTATATGACTGTTTTGGGGAATCAAGGCATGTCAACTACATACTATGTGCTGTCTGACTATCTGATACAATTATGAGGTCACATTTACGGTGAGTGGATCACTGATTGGGGTAGGATGACCACGTGTCCCAGAATGCCCGTCTGTCCCGGGCACATTTATTCCAGGACAATACACATTGTGTCCCGGAATGAAACTGACACAGCCACCCCCTATCTGATGCCCCCAAAAAAGGCACCCACATTACCTCTTTACTCACTGACAGTACTTGCCCTGGCCAATATTGCTTGAAGGAGCACAATCCCCCCCCCCCCCCCCTGCTTGTGATTGGAGAAATCATAAATCCTGCCTCTTGTGTCCAATCACTGTGCTGTGATTCGTTACAGCACAAGCTAATTTTTAGGAAGGGAGGGTGTCCCTGAATGGTAGTTTGGAAATGTGGTCACCCTAGATTGGGGGTGTCTGGGGAAAGGATCAAGTGAACTGCATAAAGGAGGCTGTCTCCCATATTCTATTGTGGAATAGATTCAATCCTTTACTTTATATACAAACTGTGCTGCCACCTAGTGACAAAAGAGAGAAGGACTGGGTGGTTTTTGTATTAGTAAAACAATATTCTATGTCAGTGTGCTTCTCTAGTACAGTGATACACAGAACTATCATCTGTGACCATATTGTTCATCTGCAGAGATACCATGTTTTTACTGTCATCCCTGGAAATTGTGAATCTTCCTTTAATTGCATCTGCGTAGTGTGTGTTTGTACTGTGTATGCGACACAACCATTGTAGTCCTTTTCCCGGGGTCTGTCTGACCCAATTAATATAGTAGCTGGCGACAGAGAATCCAGAACCTTTACATGTCAGTGTATAGGAGCTCCCAGGCTTCACTACGGTAGGATCTGACTGCAAGAGCTGTTGAGCCAAACAGACACCTGAAAACGACACATCATCAATATATCATCCACACATATCTAAGATAAGAAAAATACTTGTAGTAACCTCAATAAAATCTCCTCAGAGCCCTGTAACTTCCTACCTGTTAGGCATGTCAGTATTAATAAATGTCCAATAAAAATCCTCATTTTGGGAACAACTCTGCAAATTTTAGAATTGATTTCTAGACCTGGGTCCGCTGTACTTTTATTCTGGTCAGTGCTGTAATACTTGGAAATTACGGAGAATTATTTGCATATAACAGCAGATATCTACACCACTAACTGTTAATACCGCTTGTATGTTCAAGTCAGAGATGACTATAGATCACACTACAGTACAGTCTGTCTATTGAAATATGCAGTCAATATACATGCACTGGTATGGATGAAATTATCTAATATACTGGTAATTAGTATTATTGGTTTCTCAAACTTCTCTTTCTTCACAAATATACATTTCATAAATGCTTTGTGACCTAAAGTGTTTCTAAAGGTAAAACATGTTTTACCATTATTGCATTTCCTGCATTAACCACTTGCTCTTCAGAAGATTTTACCCCCTTCATGACCATTTTTTGCTATTCATCACTGTGCTACGTTAACTGGTAATTGCACAGGCATGCAAAGCTGTACTCAAATTAAATTGATGTAATTTTTTTTCACACAAATAGTTTTCTTTTGGTGGTATTTGATAACCACTGTTTTTTTATTTTTTTTGTGCTATACATGAAAAAAGACTGACATTTTTGAAAAACATTTTTGAAAAACACTCCAGGGGAGCCCTGCCTAAAGCTGTGTAAAGAGCACCAGAATTTGTGATGGCTGCCCTGGTTATAGCGTCTACAATCTATCTTTTTTTTATACTAGTGATGGCGGTGATCAGTGATTTATAGCGGGACAGTGATAGTGTGGTGGACAGTCTGGCACTAACTCACACTTTGTGGGAACTGGCTTACTGCCACTGATATCTCAAGTGACACAATTACAATAATCAGTACTAATAATATGCACTGTCACTGTACTAATGATACTGGCTGGGAAGGGGTTAATATCTGGGGCAATCAAAGGGTTAAATGTGTGCCTAACCTCCAGAATACCCAATGTTATTAGATTTTCCTTTGATTCTTATATATTGTATTGTCTCGCCTGCTAAGCAAGTCACTGCTATACAGATGCCCGATAAAGTCCATATTGTTTTACTAGAAAGGTGCATTCACACTTGCGGATGCACCTTGCCTGCAGTGCTATATATTTAATATGCGAGAACCCCAGTAGGAGTTCCCATAATTCGTTTTTGAGAAATGGGAGGCTGCCAGCCAAGTTAGTCAACCGTCAGTAAATTCAGGGGTGATTTGTAAAATCAGTGATTTTTACATCTGTCCGTGAATGTCTGTTATCCATTTTTTTCCTAAGCCTATTTGTTGCTTACAAGTTAAAAATCTATATTTTTTGCTAGGAAATTACCCCCGAACATTATATATATATTTTTTAGCAGAGACAATAGAGAATATAATGGCAATTGTTTATGTCACACGGTATTTGTGCAGTGGTCTTTCAAACGCAATTTGTGGGGAAAAAATACACTTTTGTGAATTTAAAAAAAAATGTGTAAAGTTAGCCCAATTTTTTGTATAATGTGAAAGATACGGTACCTAAAAATCCCCATAGGCGACGCTTTAAAAAAATGTAAAAGTTAGCACGTTACAGAGCAAGTCTTTTGAAGAATTATTGCTCTCACTCTGATGATCATGGAGATGCCTCACATGTGTGATTTGACCACCGTTTACATATGCGGGTGCGACTTACTCATGCATTTTCTTTGCTACGTGAAAATGTGGGGACAGGTGCTCTTTACATTTTTATTATTTTTTTCTTATTTTTTATTTTTTATTTTTTTACACTATCCCTTTATTTATTTTTTAAATTCTGATCACTTTTATTGCTGTCACAAGGAATGTAAACATCCCTTGTGACAGTAATAGGCGGTGACATGTACTCTTTATGGAGGGATTGGGGGTTTAAAAGACCCCCAATCCCTTCTTTGCACTTAAACGTATTCAAATCGCCAAAAACAGCAATTCTGAATGCTGTCATGTTTTTAAAATCTGCGCCATTGGCAGCCGAGTAAACGGGAAGTGATGTTGTGACGTCGCTTCCAGGATTTTACATAGGAGTGGTGGAAGGCTGCAGGAGGGAGGACAACCTCTCCTTTAGGATAACAGTCGAGTGGGAGCTGAGTCCCTCTAAAAACAGGGGCCCAGATTCACAGAGCGATTACGCCTGCGCAACAGGAGATGCGCGTGCGTAAGTCTAAATGTGCGCGTGCGTTTCGTTGCGCGGCATCCCCAGAACGAGATATGCAAAAAATCGAAAAAAATTTTGTCCCGCGTAATTTCGTTAGACTGGCGCATCCTTCCGCGCAAAAGTTTGATAGACACACCATTGATTTGCTAGTCAAATATGCTAATGAGGGACTTACGGGGATCCACAAAACAACGTTGGGGCAGCGCAGGCGACGCAGTGTGCGCAACAGCAAAATGTCCTGTCTAAAATTAGAGCTGATAAAAGCTGGTCTAAAAAAAGAAAAAAAGTCTACTTGTTAGATAAAGCAACACTGTTAGTGAGGAGCTCAGCAGTCACACGTGTTGCACAACAATCTGTATGCCAACATGCCAGGGGCATCGCCGCGCATAGCTATACTACTGACTTTAGATGAACAAAGAAGGAGGAGGGCACGGAGGATGGCACGGAGGATGGCATGGGAGAGGATATACCGTACCCGCATAGACCTGTTTGGCATGAGTGATTCTGAGGTGTATCGCATCTTCAGATTCACCCCTCATGTCATCCTGGAATTAACCACAACCCTGCAGGAGGACATCACCAGCCCAACACAACGCTCACATGCAGTGCAGCCACTGGTCAAGGTACTGGCAACACTCCATTTCCTTGCCAGTGGCTCTTTTCAAAGAACAAGTGGAGTGGTGGCTGGGATGTCACAATCCTCCATGAGCAGATGTGTGCACCAGGTTGTCCCTGCAATACTCAGACGCATGGCCAACCAAATCATTAAACCCACCACTGAGGAGCTGCGACTGAAGGCAATGACAGATTTCTACAGAATTGCCAGATTCCCACGCACTGTGGGGGCCATTGATTGCACACATGTGGCACTCCAGCCCCCCCAGGAGACAGAGCACATGTACCGCAATTGGAAGCATTGGCATTCCATCAACGTACAGGTGATAGTGGATGCCCAAGGCCTCATATGGCACGTCCGTGCCAAACACCCAGGGTCCAGCCATGACAGCTACATATACAATCAATGCCACATCCGAATGGAATTCGATCAGAACGTGTATGGGGACACCAGGCTGGTTGGTGAGTGACATGGGTGGCAGGCATGACTATCCCCTCCCATGATGCACATCACAAGGGGCACATGCATGACTAACATCCTCCTGTCTTTTCCCTTACAGGTGACTCTGCATATCCACTGGGACCCCATCTCATGACTCCTATCCGGAACCCCCAAACCCCAGGAGAGGAAAGATACAATCAAGCACATGCCCAAACACGAGCAGTGGTGGAGCGCACCTTAGGCCTCCTAAAGTCACGTTTCCGATGCCTGGATAAGTCTGGGGGTACCCTCTTGTATTCCCCAAACTTCGTGTGCCAGATCATCGGTGCATGTTGCATGCTGCACAACTTCGCAGTGAGAAAGGGCCTGCAGATTGACCTACGTGATGACCTGATCCCTGAACCAGACAATCCCCCCCTAACCGAGGCTACCCCGTCTTCTGAGGGAAGAGCAGCCAGGAGACAGCTCACATTGGGCATCTTTGCACGTTAAACATACACATTAATCATGGCACAATGAGAATGCATGCATGCACACCACTGTGGTCCCTAGCACACACACCCCACATCCACATCAAATTGGATTGGCACCAGTCCACCATGAAGGACTTGTGAGCAGCAACGCCACGCCAAGGCTCCAATTATGTCACTGAACATTCATACACCAATCACACGGACCTGGGGATCACTTCTCCCTGGTCCTGGGGAACCCTTCTCCACCAAAATAGAGGGTGACACCCCTTTTCCGGCAGGAATGTCACCCCCACATTCACACAGCATTCACAACACAAAAAAAAAAAATGACCAGCAAAAGCAAAGAATTTCCAGCAAAAAAAAAAAAATGACAAAAAAAAAATGTGAAAAAAAAATGGGGGAAAAACAAATTACTGCCCTCTGCGTGAGCCACGCCTGGGGCGCCCCCGGCCACGGCCCCGGCTTCTCAGGGGAGACTCATGGGGAAGGGGTAAAACCAGGGATGGAGGATCAGCCCCTGATCTCTGCCCACCTGGTGGCCTGCCCTCCAAGGCCACGGCAATTCTGTCCAGGGCAGCACCAACTGTTGCCGTGTTGGCCTGGATAGCCAGGGTAAGGGCCCTCACATCCTGCCCAACGCCTGCTGATGTCGTCTGCAGTTCGTTTAGGCAGGTTGTGAAAGCCCGGGAGTGGGAGTCCAGGTTCCCCAGCGTATCCTTGATGGAGGACAGGCTCTCCTCCATCCGCACCAATGTCTGGCTGACCTGTCCCAGATGGCGGGTCTGGAGGAACTGGTCCCTTCTCAGAGTGGCGGGCAGGAGATCGGCCAACCCCCTGGTGGTCTGGGATGACATCCTGCCTCCAGCTGATGCTTGTGGCCGGGGAGAAGGGGAGGCCCTTGTGAGGGGAGCCATGTTGGGGGAGGAGGGGGGGGGCTCCCCCTTAGGGAGGCCTGCCTGCTGGCAGCCAGAGGGGAGGAGTCCTCAAAACCCAAACGTCCAGTGCCTGACATGGACTCCTCCTCCTCATGATTCTCCTCCCCCTCATGATTGTCCTGCTCCTCATGATTGTCCTGCTCCTGTTGAACCTCCTCCGCGGACTCCGGCCTTGTTGGGGGGGCCTCATTAGGCTGCTGTCCTGGGGTTGGTGCGGTCAGGCCAGATGGCCCTGCACCCTCCTGCACATCTGTGGATGACACAAAACATTCACAGGTTGGAGGATCCACACACTTGCCACATATTCCCTTTCACCCCCTCCCCCACACATGCTACACACCTGATATTAAAAAAAATAAACTTACCTGGCACCACGGGCTCCGGACTTGAGTCAAAGCCGACCCTCAACTTTTTTACAGGGTATAAAAGAGAAGAGAGGCGCCTCTAAGTGTAGCAATAAGTTGCTAAATGTTGTACCTTCATTAAATGTAACCATATTGCTACACTTAGAGGCTCCTCTCTTCTTTTTTTATACTCAGTTGTGACATGACGCTACTCTTATATCAAGACATCGCTTGTATATCAAGGCAAAATGTATTAAAACATTTTCCTTGTCTTGCGAAACGCTCTCAAACCAAGTTACTCTCAAACCAAGGTTTTACTGTAATATATTATTTCTTAGGATAAAAATGTGTGTTTGTGTGTATGTCAGCTTCCTTCAATGTCCCCCTGTGTTTCTGTTTCTAGTTTTTACTCTTAAAATCTGACCCCTCCTTCCTAAAAAGCTGACTTAAGGTTACTATTTGCCTTGCAGTTCTATAGAAAATGACAGGCTTTAACCACTTCAGCCACCGGACCAATATGCTGCTAAATGCCCAGAGGCGTTTTTACAATTCGGCACTGCGTCGCTTTAACAGACAATTGTGCGGTCGTGCGACGTTGCTTCCAAACAAAATTCACGTCCTTTTTTTCCCACACTTAGAGCTTTCTTTTGGTGGTATTTGATTGCCTCTGCGATTTTTATTTTTTGCGCTATAAACAAAAATAGAGCAACATTTTTGAAAAAAAACCCAATATTTTTTACTTTTTGTTATAAGGAAAATCGAATAAACTGAATTTTAGTCAAACATTTAGGCCAAAATGTATTCAGCCACATGTCTTTAGTAAAAAAAATCGCAAAAAAATAAAAACTAGCTACCTAGCGGCAACAGTGACACTAATACAGCGATCAGAAAAATGATCGCTTAGTGACACTGGCAATAGGGGGTGAAAGGGTTAACTAGGGCGGTGATCAAGGGGTTAAAACTTTATTAGGGGGGGTACGGGGCTACCCTGGACCTAAAACGAACTGCCTGTCACACTAACTGTCACACTGACACTAAATGCAGTGATCAGTAAATATATGATCACTGCAATCAGTGACAGTGTTACTGGGTGATCTGAAGGGGTTAAATGTGCCTATGTGTGTGGTGTCAGTGTAGTGTTGGTGCGACTTATTTGTGATGTCTTCTCTCCTCTCTCGGATTGAAAATACCGCCGAGAGGAGAGCTGACATCACTTCCTCTGCCAGTGTTTACATTACACAGGCAGAGGAAGTGCAGGGCGGGGAGGACACGGATTGGCAGGGAGTGATCCGGAGGGGGCGGACAAAAACGAACAGCCGCCCCCTCATCCCGGATCACTCCCACAGCAAACCGGACCGCCGCAAGTACCGGGGGGTCCCGATCGGACCCCTGACCTACGTCTAGGCAGGGACGTACATGTATGCCAATGTGACTGTACGTGCCATTCTGTCGACGTATATGTACATGCGGTGGTCCCCAAGCAGTTAACCACCTCATGTAATGATGGGGGTTACTAAGTCTCTATGCATTGACATTCCTGAGGAGTGGGCAAGAACAATGTGTGAAAGCATTAAACATATGCAATATAACATATGTATTAAATACTACATAAATAAGTATGTATATTATATTCACTGAAAACCCAATGTCCTTGTTAATATCCTAATCAAGAAATATTATAGTATAGAGAACTTAAATTCTTACTAACATACTTAGGGCCAGATTCAGGTACATCTGCGCATTATTGGACCGGCGTAGCCGCGTAATCACCCTATTCTCGTAGCTTTTGCGCAGAAAATTGCGCATGCGTAACGTTATTTCAGAGGCGTAAGGCGGAGTAATACAAATTGGGAAGGACGTGGGCGTGTTATATTGAAATGAGCCATGACCCCATGCAAATGAAGGGCCGGCCGGCTCGCGCATGCGCGCTTAAAGGAGGCCATGGTCAGCTCCGCTGTGCGCATGCTCACAACTCGGGAGTGGCGCAATCAGTGAAATTGGAAATGGACTAAGGACTACGCAGACAGCATAAATAGACAGACACAAACGCACTTGCATTGCAAAAGTACATCCCTTTGTCCCTTCCCATTTAACCAAGTGCTTTTGTCCCGTTGTTCGTTGCGTTGTGTTTTGTATTTGTCAGATTAGTGTACTTTGTGATCAAGTGTTTGTTAGTAGATCTTTGAAAGTGTTTTTTGATAAGTGTTTGAGAGACTGTTTGTTTGATATATTTCTGCTCGTTTGTTTTCTTGCTTAATTTTTGCTGTTTGTTTTTGTGACTGTTTTTTGCTGAGTGCTTGTGTGATTTTTTGGGTGTTAGTTTTCTCTTTGTGTGTGTTCTTGCTTGATTGGTTGTGCTTGTTTTTGTGACTGATTTTTGTTGACTGGGAGTGAGTTTTTGTATGAGTATGACAGAGAGAAAGCGAAAACTACATTTTACTTTGGGGGAAAAAATAATTCTTGCCCGGGCCATTAGCGATTATGGGCGTTTCCTCCACGGCCCGGACAGTGCCAACACCACCCCGGCCAGGAGGAGGGAGATTTTGGACCTCATCACTGAGCAGGTCAATTCAGCGGGGGAGGGGGAGACACGGACCCGGTCTGGGATTGACAAAAAGATTAATGACCTCCGGCGTCTGGTCAAAAAGAAGTTGGCCAAAATGCTTGCCCATGCCAGGGGCACAGGAGGGGGCCCACCATGCCGTATTAGGCTGACAGCGGAGGAGCGTGCGGTGGCCCTGACCTTTCATCGGCATGAAGTTGAGGGCCTGCCCGGCTTTGACTCAAGTCCGGAGCCCGTGGTGCCAGGTAAGTTTTTTTTTTTAATCTCAGGTGTGTAGCATGTGTGGGGGAGGGGGGAAAGGGAATTTGTGGCAAGTGTGTGGATCCTCCAACCTGTGAATGTTTTGTATCATCCACAGATGTGCAGGAGGGTGCAGGGCCATCTGGCCTGACCGCACCATCCCCAGGACAGCAGCCTAATGAGGCCCCCCCGAACAAGGCCGGAGTCCGCGGAGGAGGTTGAAGAGGAGGAGGAGGAGATTGAGGAGGAGGAGTTTCATGAGGAGGAGGAGTCCATGTCAGGCACTGGACTTTTGGTTTTTGAGGACTCTTCCCCTCTGGCTGGCAGCAGGCAGCCCTCCCTAAGGGGGAGCCCCCCCCCTCCTCCCCCAACATGGCTCCCCTCCCAAGGGCCTCCCCTTCTCCCCGGCCACAAGCATCAGCTGGAGGCAGGAAGTCATCCCAGAAGACCAGGGGGGTGGGGAATCTCCTGCCCACCACTCTGAGAAGGGACCAGTTCCTCCAGACCCGCCATCTGGGACAGGTCAGCCAGACATTGGTGCGGATGGAGGAGAGCCTGTCCTCCATCAAGTATATACGCTTGGGAACCTGGACTCCCACTCCCGGGCTTTCACAACCTGCCTTAACGAGCTGCAGACTACATCAGCAGGCGTTGGGCAGAATGTGAGGGCCCTCACCCAGGCTATCCAGGCCAACACGGCAATACTAGGTGGTGCCCTGGACGGAATAGCCGTGGCCTTGGAGGGCAGGCCGCCAGGTGGGCAGAGATCAGGGGCTGCTCCTCCTTCCCCGGTTTCCCCCCCCCCATGAGTCTCCCCTGAGGAGCCGGGGCCGTGGCCGGGGGCGCCCCAGGCGTGGCTCACGTCAAGGGCACAAATTTTTTTTGCTGTACATTTTTTGATTTTGCTGGTCATTTTTTTTTTTTGGGTTGTGAATGCTGTTTGAATGTGGGGGTGACATTCCTGCCGGAAAAGGGGTGTCACCCTCAATTTTGGTGGAGAAGGGTTCCCCAGGACCAGGGAGAAGTGATTCCCAGGTCCGTGTGAATGGTGTATGAATGTTCAGTGACATAATTGGAGCCTTGGCGTGGCGTTGCTGCTCACAAGTCCTGCATGGTGGACTGGTGCCAATCCAATTTGATGAAGATGTGGGGTGTGTGCTAGGGACAACAGTGGTGTGCATGCATGCATTCTCATTGTGCCATGATTAATGTGTGTGTTTAACGTGCAAAGATGCCTAATGTGAGCTGTCTCCTGGCTGCTCTTCCCTCAGAAGACGGGGTAACCTCGGTTAGGGGGGGATTGTCTGGTTCAGGGGTCAGGTCATCACGTAGGTCAATCTGCAGGCCCTTTCTCACTGCGAAGTTGTGCAGCATGCAACATGCACCGATGATATGCCACACAAAGTTTGGGGAATACAAGAGGGTACCCACAGACTTATCCAGGCATCGGAAACGTGACTTCAGGAGGCCAAAGGTGCGCTCCACCACTGCTCGTGTTTGGGCATGTGCTTGATTGTATCTTTCCTCTCCTGGGGTTTGGGGGTTCCGGATAGGAGTCATGAGATGGGGTCCCAGTGGATATGCAGAGTCACCTGTAAGGGAAAAGACAGGAGGATGTTAGTCATGCATGTGCCCCTTGTGATGTGTGCATCATGGGGGGGTACAGTCATGCCTGCCACCCATGTCACTCACCAACCAGCCAGCTGGCCCCATACACGTTCTGATCGAATTCCATTCGGATGTGGCTTTGATTGTAGATGTAGCTGTCACGGCTGGACCCTGGGTGTTTGGCACGGACGTGCCATATGAGGCCTTGGGCATCGACTATCACCTGTACGTTGATGGAATGCCAATGCTTCCGATTGCGGTACATGTGCTCTGTCTCATGGGGGGGCTGGAGTGCCACATGTGTGCAATCAATGGCCCCGATGGTGGGAATCTGGCAATTCTGTAGAAATCTGTCATTGCCTTCAGCCGCAGGTCCTCAGTGGTGGGTTTGATGATTTGATTGGCCATGCGTCTGAGGATTGCTGGGACAACCTGGTGCACACATCTGCTAATGGAGGATTGTGACATCCCAGCCACCACTCCACTTGTACGCTGAAAAGAGCCACTGGCAAGGAAATGGAGTGTTGCCATGACCTTGACCAGTGGCTGCACTGCATGTGAGCGGTGTGTTGGGCTGGTGATGTCCTCCTGCAGGGTTGTGGTTAATTCCAGGATGGCATGAGGGGTGAATCTGAAGATGCGATACACCTCAGAATCACTCATGCCAAAGAGGTCTATGCGTGTGCGGTATATCCTCTCCTGTGCCATCCTCCGTGCCCTCCTCCTTCTTTGCTCATTTAAAGTCAGTAGTATAGCTATGCGCGACGATGCCCCTGGCATGTTGGCATACAGATTGTTGTGCAACACGTGTGACTGCTGAGCTCCTCACTAACAGTGTTGCTTTATCTAACATGTAGACTTTTTTTCTCTTTTTAGACCAGCTTTTATATGGTCTAATTTTAGACAGGACATTTTGCTGTTGCGCACACTGTGTAGCCTGCGATGCCCCAACGTTCTTTTGTGGAACCCCCGTAAGTCCCTCATTAGCATATTTGACTAGCAAATCAATGGTCTGTCTAGCGCAGTTTTGCGCGGACGGATGCGCCTGTCTAACGAAATTACGCTGGACAAAAAAAAGTAGATTTTTTGCGTATCTCGTTTCGGGGATGCCGTGCATCGAAACGCACGCGCACATTTAGACTTACGCACGCGCATCTCCTGTTGCGCAGGCGTAATCGCTCTGTGAATCTTAGCCTTAAACTTTTGCATCTTAAGAAACCTTTCTTCCTAATATGTGATGGGGGGAGGTGAGGGAAATCAACTCAAGATTCCTAAATACTAATGCGTTTCGTCACAGTTTTTTTTTTAATGATAATTTTGCTTGTACTTTTAAGTTTGTATCACAGCGCTACTGTGAAGTGAACGCTTTGCACTTGGATGTTTTCATTTTATGAATGAATAAGGTGTCAGCAGTGATATGTGATTAACATTATCACTTTTGTGTAATTTCTGTTATTGCTATAATAATTTTTTTTGCACTTTTAGAAGGCCTGGCTCACAGTCTGCACTCTAATTCATCCCAAAGGTGTTCTATTGGGTTGAGGTCAAGACTCTATGCAGTCAAGTTCCTCCACCCCAAACTTGCTCATCCATGTCTTTATGAACCTTTTGGAAGAATGATCAAACATCTTGTGGAGCCTTCCCAGAAGAGTTGAAACTGTTATAGCTGCAAAGGGTGGGCCAACTCAATATTGGACCCTACAGACTAAGACTGTGATACCATTAACATTCATGTGCATGTAAAGCCAGGTGTCTCAATACTTTTGGTAATATAGTGTGTATGTGTATATGTGTATATATATATATATATATATATATATATATATATATATATATATATATACATACATATATATATATATATATATATATATATATATTGTCAGGATGGGACCCTGTCCGGGGAAAGAAATGGCTACTTTACGCCAGATTCTCTAAAGAAACACATGTTAATGGGTCAGCTGTGTTTTGGGCTTTTTAAGGCTCACCTGAACAGTATTCAGGGCCCCACCCACAGACAGGAAGTCTGGTCCCTGGGAGCCAGGTGAGCTCCCAACTCTCTGAAAGGAGTCAGAGAGAGCCTGCATGGATTGCAGCTAGTGTGTGCAGATCTGCAGGTTGCAGATGCCGCTTTATGTTTGAGCAGCAAGTCGCTGACTAGGAGAAAAGCAAGGATTGAGCTTATCTCTGGGAAACGCTGTGTGTTCTGAGGAACAGAACTTGGGCTTAGGCTAGAGGCCTGAAGCCGTCTGATGCCAGGATTGAAAGCCAGGAGGCTAAGCTCTTTAGTTTGTACAATGCAGTAATGGTGAAAACCCCCTGCGAGGGATGCTATTGCATATGTGAACCTTTTGTGAGTTTTTAAATAAAAGTGGGCTACCAAGCCCTTAAAAACGCACCTGCCACTGGAGTCTGATTCCCCAAATCTTACAATATATATATGAAAACAAATGTTTGCCCTGCATTTATCTTAAACTGAATGGGCTGTTACAAGGAATGGTTTTACCATTAGAGAAAAAATGGAAAGGTGAACTAACACACCCCTGGCGATGTTGATCTGTCTGAGCCCACGCAACCTCTCGAGCAGTGGGGATTTGAAATTTCCTGTGCAGTGCTTTCTGGGGACAGATCAAAATGATTCTGATTGGCCAATGCCTGCACAGTGAATTTCTCTGGTCCATCCTGGAAGTGCTACACAGAGAAGAAGAAGAGTGTGGATTTCAAATCCACATACCGCTGGACTGGCTGCATGGGCTTTGGCTTTAACCACTTTTTGACCACCCTATTGTAGATTTAGGCCTCATTCACATGGACGGACCGTTCGGGTCCGCCTGTCAGTTTTGACGGCGGACCTGAACGGGCGCTCCATGCTTCCCTATGGAGCGTCGGATGTCAGTGGAGACATGTCCGCTGACATCTGACCCTATCCAATCCGCTAAAAACAAACGTATGGGGGGCACGTACCCATCCGTCCATGCGGATCGGATCGGGTAAGATCTGATGAAAACGGACATGCTGTCCATTTTCATCAGATCGCTTTATAGAGGACAGCTGTGCCCGACAAGCCCCTCCCCGCTCAGTGAGCAGAGAGGAGCTTATCATCCGTCGGCTCAGCGGAGATCTGCGGACTGATCTCCCACTGAGCTGGCGGGAGCAGGCGGACTCCGTCGCGACGGAGTGTGACGGAGTCCGCCTCGTGTGAATGAGGCCTAACTGCTACAGGGCAGATGTTGTGAGCAGGATCACATATATATACTATATACTTCTGGGTCGTGGGCACGCTTGCTTGTCACTGATGGCTCACTCCTGCTGTGATTGTGCTGAACGGGAGCTTATCAGCAGGTACCACAGACTCAATGGCCGCCAGCACCCGCCAATCCATCGGTCCACAGGCAGAATGGCAGTCTGACAATATAAACAAGGCAGATTGCCGTTCTGTCAGTACAGAATACATGGATTCTGTGTTCTGCATCGCCCCTGATGTTAACCCCTTTCCAGCCAGTGTCATTAGTACAGTGACAGTGCATATTCTTAGCAGGGCTGGACTGGGACAAAAATTTGGCCCTGGACTTCATCCAGACTGGCCCACTTTAATAGGTCTCTCCCATGGCGGCCGGACAACTCCCGCACCCCCCCCCCCCGGCCACCCAAGCCCCCTTTCCCCCTTCACTACCCGCTAGCGGTTCTACTTTATTAGAGTAGAACGGCTGGTACTGGTAGTACCAGTGGGGAAGCTAGACATTATTTCACTCGGGGGAAAAAAATCAGTTTGGTGCCCCCCCTTATGGGACAAGATTAGGCAGAAGTGAGAACCTCCCAGGCCATAGCTGTTGAGTCAGCTGTCTGTCCCCTCCCCCCATGCTCCTCTGTCATTGTCCCTGCTCCTCTGGTCCTCCCCCTGCTTCTCTGTTCCCCCCAGGTTAGTGCTACAGGGAGGGAGAGACAGAGGAGCGGAGGGGGGAGGCGGTCTGCTGTCACTGAAGCCGGCCCACTGAGCCATCGGCCCACCGGGAAACTCCCTGTAGTCCCGATGGCCAGTCCATCCCTGATTCTTAGCACTGATCACTGTATAAGTGCCACTGGTTCCCAAAAAGTATCAAAAGTGGCAAATAGTGTCCGATTTGTCCGATGCAATATCACAGTTCCACTATAAGTCACTGATCGCCACTATTACTATTAAAAAATATACATAAATAAAAATCCCATTAAACTATCACATAGTTTGTAGATGCTATAACTTTTGCACAAACCAACTAATATATGCTTTTTGGGATTTATTTTTTTTGTTTAACAAAAAAAAATGTAGCAGAATACATATTGACCCAAATTGATGAAGAAATTTGATTTTTTACATTTTGTGAGTGGATGTGTTTAATAGCAGAAAGTAAAAAAAAAATATATATTTTTTTTTCCAAATTGTCAGACTTTTTTTTATATAGCGTAAAAGGTATAAAATGCAGAGATGATCAAATACCACCAAAATAAAGCTTTATTTGTGGGGGAAAAAAGGACATACATTTTATTTTCAGCTAAAATAACGCAGTGTCGTATCGCAAAAAATGGCCTGGTCATGAGGGGGAGGGGGGTAAATCTTCCAGAGCTTAAGTGGTTGGTAGAATGACAACTATTTTTTACTAGACATTGTGAATAAATTAACTGAAAGTTATCGCCTAACAAAATACTGTGCATCAATGAGTATGGCTCAGCTTATATAATGCTATCTGTCTATTTTAACTGCTTAGCTGTGGTGAACATATCATTTCCTTTAGATGCCATTGTTTTGCTTAGTACTTGTTTTTTCTTATTTAATGGAAACATGTCATACTGGGCATAATTGATGACCTCTTTTTTTTTTTTTTTCAAAAATACAAATTTTCTGCCTGTCACTAGCATTTTGCAAAGGCAAAGATGCAACTGCTATAGTCAGAGTGGAGTCAGTGAGTTGACTTAGAAATGACTGAAAACAAAGGATCAGTATGACAGCCATTTATCTAGTGTTTTCAGAAGAAGTCAGCAAAGTATCCCTCATAGTTCTTTCATGGCAGGTTCCTAAAATAGTTTAGTGATGTTTTTTGTATTCTCAGCCCTGGCAATGAACTTCTTTATAAACTGTGCTGCCACCTAGTGACAGAAGAGGGAAGGACTGGGTGGTTTTTGTATTAGTAAAACCATATTCTATGTTGGTGTGTCTCTAGTACATAAATAAACAGAACTATCATCTGTGACCATATTGTTCATCTTTAGAGATATCATGTTATTACTGTCATCCCTGGAAATTGTGAATCTTCCTTTAATCGCATCTGCGTAGTTTGTGGTTGTGCCATGTATGCAACACAACCATTGTAGTCCCTTTCCGGGGGTCTGTCTGACCCAGTTCATCCAGTAGCTGCTGACAGAGAATCCAGAACCTTTACATGTCAGTGTATAGGAGCTCCCAGGCTTCACTACGGCAGGATCTGACTGCAAGAGCTGTTGAGCCAAACAGACACCTGAAAAAATAAAACATCATCAATATATCATCCACACATATCTTACAAAATAAATATACTTGTAGTAACCTCAATAAAATGTCCTCAGAGCCCTGCGGGTAAATGTTCTGTAACTTCCTACCTGTTAGGCATGTCAGTATTAATAAATGTCCAATAAAAATCCTCATTTTGGGAACAACTCTGCAAATTTTAGAATTGATTTCTAGACCTGGGTCCGCTGTACTTTTATTCTGGTCAGTGTTGTAATACTTGGAAATGACGGAGAATTATTTGCATATAACAGCAGATATCTTCACCACTGACTGCTAATACTGTATGTACAGTATATTCAAGTCAGAGATGACTAAAGATCGCACTACAGTACAGTCTGTCTGTTGAAATATGCAGTTAATATCCATGCACTGGTATGGATGAAATTCTCTAATATAATTATTTAATATTATTATTATTATTATTATTATTTTTTTATTATTATATTATTATTATTATTATTATTATTATTATTATTATCATAATACAGTGCTAACAGTTTGCTCAGCCCTTTACAAAATTAAATATGATTCGCATTATTTTCTCAAATTCCTCTTTTTTTCACAAAGAAAATAAATCGTAAATCCTTTGCTTAGGCTGTGTTCCTGATTTAGACTACAAACACCTCTCCTTCTCCTCAACTACATAACATCGAAGACAAGTGCTCTGTAGTTCACAGAAGAGACCTGGGAAATCTGATAACATTGTTTGAGATTACAGCTCAATGCACAGAATGTTTTACAAGCACACTGGATTTCTGGAAGGATCAGTGAATTTTTTTATGTATTCACCTTGAAAAAAGAATGCAACCACTATATGTGGGGCTGGTAAAATGCAAAATGCTACAATATCATTCTTGGGTTTAGATGTACTTTAACCCCTTCCCACCAAGTGTACACTTATATGCGGCCTCGCTGAAGTTGGTTTTCTTCTGTGAAACTGCATACTGTATATGCATACTTTTGTTTGTGTTGGTGCCGCATGTTCCCAGCACAGAGAATTGGCAGGCTTTCACTAAGAACCCCTGGTCCCATACTAACGACTGGAAATCGTGAGGCTAGGTTCCCGATCAACTGATGATTGTGATAGCCTCTGATTGGCTATCACAGTGATCAGTCACAATTCAGCCTGTGTCTTTTTTTCCTCTTGAATATAGAAAAATATGTGTTGTATGTTTTTCTCCTTGATAGAGAAGAAAAATATAAACAAAGAAAAGTGTGCATAAAAAAAAAAAAAAAAAAAAAAAAACGTAAAAAAAAATAAATACAAAAAAAAATAAAGAAAAAAAAAATAGCTAGATCAGGGTCTGTTCTAGATCAGGGTTTGGATCAGTGTTAGGGACAAAGATCATAGTCGGGTTCAGAGTCAGTGGGGGTTATTTACAAAAGGCAAATCCACTTTGCACTACAAAGTGCAAACTACAAGTGCAAACTACAAGTGCACTTGAAAGTGCAGCCGCTGTAAATATGAGGGGTAGATCTGAAATGAGGGGAAGCTCTGCTGATTTTAACATCCAATCATGTGCAAGCTAAAATGCTGTTTTTTATTTTCCTTGCATGTCCCCCTTGAATCTACAGCGACTGCACTTCCAAGTGTACTTTCAGTGCAATTCCAAGTGCACTTTGTACTTGTAGTGCAAAGTGGATTTGTCTTTCATTAAAAAAAAAAAACTCTTTGTTTTAGATAGGATGGAAAAACATGTTTAATTTAGTATCAGTGTCATTTAGTGATAGTGACAGTATCAGTGTCCATATGTTTTATGTAGGATAAAAAAAAATGCAAAATGTGCATCTTTTTGGGCTCTTCAAATGGTACAAACAACAAATATACACATATGTGGTATCGCTGCGAGAGTGGAGAGCTTAGAACAGTAATAAAGGAGATACAGTATCTTCCAATGTGAACACTAGTTCTAGTAAGCCCAGTGACACACTAGGATTACCTTATCTTGGAGGGATTTTGTCTCACTTCCTGTTTTGACCATGGGGCAGGAAGTGAAGGGAAATCTCACTGATAGGACACAGATGCCAAAAAAAAAAGAAAAGAAAAAAAGACAGGGGTTATAACCCTCCCTTACTCTACCCAAATTGAAAAAAAAAAAGAAAAGAAAAAAAGACAGGGGTTATAACCCTTCCTTACTCTACCCAAATTGAAAAAAAGTTTTGCCTTTAGTTATACCTTAAAGCGTTTGTAAAGGTACTTTTCGAATAAAATAAAAAAAACTTGTTATTCTTACATGCTCTGTGCAACCCATTTGCTATGGGGGAACACCTACAGACTCATTCCCAAGCAGGGCTGTGTGTGTCTATTGGCACACATAGCATGGCTCAGCTCCACCCCCCACTTTCTACTTACAGTATTTGATTGACTGCAATAAGAGCCAATGGGAACCCTGCACCAAAATAAAAAAAAATGGCGTAGGGGTCCCCCCAAAGATCCATACCATACCCTTATCCGAGCACGCAACCTGGCAGGCTTTAGGAAAAGAGGGGGGACGAGAGATCGCCCCCGCCCTGAACTGTAACAAGCCACATGCCCTCAACATGGGGGGTAGAGGGGCGCTCCCCAAAGCACCTTGTCCCTATGTTGATGGGGACAAGGGCCTCATCCCCACAACCCTTGCCCGGTGGTTGTGGGGGTCTGCGGGAGGGGGCTTCTTGGAACCTGGAAGCCCCCTTTAACAACTAGACCCCCAGATCCCGCCCCCCATGTGAATTGGTAAGGGATACATTGTACCATTTCACCAAAAAAAGTGTAAAAAATTGTAAAAATGGCAGGAGACACTTCGGGACAAGTCCTTTATTAAAAAATTCAATAAATTAAAATGTCCGGCAAAGTCCATTCATCTTCTATTCCACCGCTAGCGCCCAAAAAAAGCTGCAACAGCTCTGCCTCCATGGGCGGCTCCCGCCGAGTGAAGCTTCTCTCGCTTTGACAGCTGTTATATAGCTGAGGGTGGGGCAACCCAGTGGCGTATACGGGTGACCCGCCCCCTCTGACACCACGGGGGTCACCCGTTTACGGCACTGGGTGGCCCCGCCCTCAGCTATTTAACAGCTGGAGACACGTCAGTTGGCCATGGAGACAGAGCTGTTGCGGCATTTCATCATACAAATACAAGATAGTCAAAAATAAACATTAATTGTGGTACAACTATTTATGTCTATATTATTTGTTTATTATATTTACTTATTAGAACAATACAGTAAATAATGTGGTAACATCAATAATAAAAAGAATAACCATCAGTTAAAAAAAAAAATCTACATGGATGATTCTATTTAAATGTTTATTGGAAGTTATTAATATGCTACAAATTGACTATGTTTTTTTTTTTTTTTTAAATGTCTATGCTCTATTCACATCAGCATGTCTCCAAAGTCGCACAATTTCTGTGACTTTGATGTGATTTTTGATTTTGATGTGACTTTGATCTGACTTTACATTCTCTGGACCAAAGTCTAATCAATTTGTCGCACCAAAGAAGTGCAGGCACCTTTTCAAAGTCGCTAAAACTTTAAGTCGTACCAAGTTGAACGGGTGCCATTGAAAAGAATGGGCTGTGAATTGTCATGCGACTTTGATGTCCAAAATTTGCAGGATAAGTTGCTCAAGTGTGAATGAAGCTTAATATACAATAATAATTAGTATGGTTGTCGTCATCAGATTCATAATTATTAAAATTATTATATATAGTTTAATATAACTTATGCTACTGAGCTATTGAGTTTTTTTTGTTCCTTAATAGGACAGAGCTGCTGCTACAAAGATGAAATGCTGCCACCTACAGGTACAATGAGGAAGGAGTGAACAGTTTTTGTTCAGTAGGGCTATACATATTTATCACTGTGTGTCTTGCACAGTAATACACGGCTGTGTCTTCAGTTTTCATGTTGTCCATTTTTAGAGTTGTCAGACTGTTACTGTTATCTCTGGAGATTGTGAATCTTCCTTTAACAGAATCATGATAATTTATATTCGACCCTGAGGGACCACTTATACCTGAGACCCACTGTAACACTCCACTAGAAAACTGTCTGACCCAGTTCATGTGAGAGTTACTGAAATCAATTCCAGAAGCTGTACAGGTCATTGTGTGAGAGTTCCCCGGCTTTATCACCGCTGGCTCTGATTGGGTAAGTTCTGCAGACTGGACACCTGTACAATGAGAAAATATACACGTTATTTTACATAAATTGTGTTCAAGTAATAAAATAACTGAATAACTGTTGAAGAAATTGTTTTCTGTGAGGTTCTACCTGATAGGTCCAGAAGACATATTAATAAACCTAATATTATCTTCATTTTTCTTGTATCCAGCAGTGTGCATACAGAAGGAAATGTATTAAACTGAACCTGTATATGTGATGTGATGGCTACAAATAAGAAATGGCAGCTCATTTGCATTTTACTTCATTTGTTTTTTACCGCACATAACTTCCCGCCCCTTCACTTCATATAAGTATATGTACAATCCACATCCGTGATGGTGACACATTTGGGGATTATATACAGCTTTTGGTCTTTGATTTTATACCTGGAAGAACTTAAATTAATCAATTTAATAAAATAAAATGAAATTGTCAACGGTAGAAAATCTGTAGTGACATGCCACAGCGTGTGTCATTTCCCTAAGACTGCCATATTGCAACTTTTAACCACTTGCTTATGGGGCACTTAAACCCCCCTTCTGCCCAGACCAATTTTCAGCGCTGATGCACTTTGAATGACAATTGCGCGGTCATACAACATTGTACTCAAATGACATTTTTATAATTTTTTTCCCACAGATAGAGCTTTCTTTTGTTGGTATTTAAACCCCTCTGTGGTTTTTATTTTTTGTCAAAAAATAAATAAATACCGAATTTAAAAAAAAAATATATATATATTTTTATATTTTATTATAACATTTTGCAGGGTAATTTTTCTCCTTCATTGATGTACGCTGATGATGCTGCACAGGTGGGCATCGATGGGCTGCACTTATGGGCTGCACTGATAGGCACCGATGAGCTGCACTGGTGGGCACTGATAGGCGGCACTGAGAGGTGGCACTGATGGTGGCACTGAAGGGCACTAATAAGTGGCACTGGTGGGCGCTGAGAAGTGGCATTGATAGGTGGCAGTGATGGGCACTGATGAGTGCCAGTAATGGGCACTGATAGGCAGCACTGCTAGGTGGCACTGATGAGGCACTGATTGGCACCACTTGTGGGCATTGATAGGTGGCACTTGTGGGCATTGATAGATGGCACTGATGGGCACTTACAGGTTGCAATTGCAGATGACGCTGGCAGGGGGTACTGATGGCACAGAAGAGGCAGAATTTCCTCCTTCCTCTTTGTGACTGATGTGATGTCCCTTACACATAACCCGGTGATCGGCTTTTTTTCTCCTCACGCTATCAGCGTGAGGAGAAAGAAAAACGATTACCGGCTTTTGTTTACATCACGTGATCAGCTGTCATTGGCTGACAGCTGATCACGTGGTAAGGGTCGGGACCGGACAGTTTGGACAGTTGTTTACCATTAGGACACTCTTCTTTTTCTGGCTAATTAAAATTACAGCCACAGTCTTCAACAAGAAATCTGGGCTACTTTGCTTATTTTATAGGGTATCTAGAGGAAGATTTGATGTTTTTAAAGTGGACACTCAGTAATTTTTCATCTTTCCATCTATTAAATCTGCCCTTGTTGTTTTAACTTTGGATAGTAAAACATTTTATTTTCCTGCCAGTAAATACCTTATGCAACCCATTTCCTCTTTCTAGCCTAGGCTTAGGACATCATGTAGACATGTACATCTCTCTCTTACTCTCATGAGAGTTTCCCAGGAAGGGAGCGTGTAGTCATGAGAGGGCCAATGAGAGCTGCAGGCAGACAAGTGGTTGGAGGGATGCTCCAGAATGGCAAAGATGTTGTAGCGCCCCCTTTGAGTGGGAGAGTTACTTTGCTCCCGGTCGTGATCTATTGAAATTGATGACCTGTGTCATTCTGTAAAGGTCCACTGGCTCGGACTGCATTCCCGGGGATGTGAGTTCATCCTTGGCCGGCAGTGGGAGCCAGAGGGATTTCTGGTGGATGGAGTCTTCCCCAGCAGCCAATTGGAGAGGGTTTTTCCCTGCTGGGCAAGCTGGGGAGGGGTATATCTGGGATGGAGGTCATGTGTTTGGGGTTCTTTTTCTTTGCCTGCGCGGGGTCGGGGTGCGGCATCCACCTTCAGGGTGTGCGCATCCATGGACCCAGCCGGCGTGGCCCACCTGGCCAAGTTTCTAGGCCTTGCTGAGTCTCAACCGGAGACGAAACAAAAGAAACCCCAGTGACTTACTGGGTTCCTGATGCCGTAGAGAAGATCCGGCGCCCGGGGAATAGACAGGTAGGCTTTGCTGTCACCCGGTGATCTATTCTGAGAAAACTACTGGGAGGATTTGCTCTATTCGGACATTCACAAATCATCCAAATTTAACTGGCCTTTGGCAGAGGCCTAGAGTCGGGTCAGTGAGAGAGACCCGTTCCTCCCAGAAGTTTGGGGTAGCGTCTTGGCTGCCAGGCCTGTGAGAGGGACCTGTCCGGGAAGCACCTTGCCCATTCAAGCATGGAGTGGCGACGCGTGTAATTTGTACTTTCAAGAGCTGATCTCTGCTGCACATGTATCCAGGCCTGACTTCTAGAGTTTGAAGGATTGGAAGCTGCTGGCACAAAAATACAACCAATCTTGTACCACAATGGGGATTATTTACGAAAGGCAAATCCACTTTGCACTACAAGTGCACTGCAAGTACACTTGAAAGTGCAATTGCTGTAGATCTGAGGGGAAGATCTGAAATGAGGGGAAGTTCTGATGATTTTATCATCCAATCATGTGCAAGCTAAAATGCTGCTTTTTATTTTCCTTGCATGTCCCCCTCAGATCTACAATGACTGCACTTCCAAGTGCACTTGTAGTGCAAAATGGATTCGCTGTTGGTAAACAACCCCCAATATATCAGGTAATGCAGCGCTGAACTCAAATTGAATTTTAAAGGGACAGGGCTTCTTGTGGTGAGCTCTTTTCCATTTAGGACATGTTGCCCATCTACATCTGATTGACATATGAGATCTCAGTGTCAAGACTAAAGCTTTGTGTAACAGGCGCATTAGATCTTTGGCTCTGGTGAGTGCATTGTGGTGGTGTGGCACCATTTGTACCTGACTGTTTGGAAATAGTCATCACGGTGGTTCATACATGGACTTGGATTAGCATTTGGACTTTCTTTGAATGGTTGCTCTATTGAATCAGTATTTGGATTTAATATGAAAATATTGCTTGGACATTTTATGACATTAGCGAATAGATGAAATTATGTAATTTTTTTTACATGAATATTATTAGTTGGATATAACCTTATTGCATCAGGGTGAAATCCCTTTCTCCATAGTTTTTGCACTGTCATTTTAATTTTTGCACTGTCACTTTAAAATTTGTTTGAGTTCAGCGCTGCACTACCTGATATATTTAGCACTTTATATTTTCTAAAACAATTGCATTTCCATGTTCTGTGTACTGTGGGAAAAATGTATAGTAAATGCAGGGTCCTGGGTTTAGTAACACTTTAACCCCAAACCCTAATATTGACCCCCTAATTCTAACCCTAATATTAACCCGAAATCCTTACCCTAATATTTACCCATAATCCTAATATTAACCCATAACCCTTATCCTGACCCCCTAACCCTCTTATCCTAATCCTAATATTTACCCCTAACTTTAATATTAATCCCTAATATTTTCCCCATATCCCTAATCCTAACCCCTAACCCTAATATTGACTCCTAACCTTAATATTAATCTCTAACTCCTAACATTAACCCCATATCCCTAATCCTAACCCCTGACCCTAACCCCTGACCCTAATATTGAACCCTAATCTTAACCCCCCAATTATAATATAAACCCCTAGCCTTAATACTAATCCCTAATCCTAACCCATAAGAGTAACGCTTTACCAACCAGCATTCGGTTGGAGGAGAACCACTTGGCCTTTAGAAGAAAGGCCAAAACTCATTTCTTTTGATATCAAAGGAGACAGGAACAACGAGCGCCCAGAGGCGATTAAGTTCACATTTGATGCGCTATATAAGTTCTTCACACACTCACTCACTCACTCACTCACTCACTCACTCAGTAACCCTGTATCCCTAATCCTAACCCCTGACCCTAATATTAACCCCCTAATCCTGACCCGTAATTTTAACTCCTAACCCTAATATTAACCCCTAATCCTATATATATCGCGCTTGTAAATTGCATTAAAAAATTGTTGCTCAAATACTGTTTGACATAACAAATTGAACGACTAATATTTATCCAGCGATACATTTTGGGGTAATAATTATTTCTCCTAAAAAGATACTGGGATAAATCTCATATTATATTTTCCCAGCTTACTTCTGAAGTATCATATTATTAAAACATTAAATTTTCCTATTTTAAGTATCACAATAATACATATACATGATCCTATACATTGTCCAGGGATAAAATGTCTTTGACATAAAGTGATATTAAAACTTCAATGTTTTTGTTATTAAAATAATAAGCATGTCATACATCAGTACATGCATACTAAAGCAACGGCTCATTCGCGCTGTCGCTTCAGCTGCCGTGCCGCTACTGGTGGCTCCAGACAAGTAACTCAGGGAGACAACCTCTTTAACAGCTTGCCTACCTAAAACCTTAAAGGGGTTGTAAAGGTCTGTCTTTTATTTTCTCAATAGGTTCCTTTAAGCTAGTGCATTGTTGGTTCACTTACCTTTTCCTTTGATTTCCCTTCTTAATGTTTTTTTTTCTTTGTTTGAATTTCTCACTTACTGTTCCTACTCAGTAAGCTTTCCACCATTATCTGAGTGGTGGAAAGTCATTTAGAACAGCTTACTGAACACCTTACTAAGGAGGAACAGGAAGTGAGAAATTCAGACAAAGAAAACAAAGGGAAAAAAAACATTTAGAAGGGAAATGGAAGGAAAAAGTAAGTGAACCAACAATGCACTAGCTTAAAGGAACCTATTTGGAAAATAAAAAACAAACTTTTACAACCCCTTTAACACCTTTCCCACAATATCTTGCCAGCTTACCTCTGCATACACATATTGGAACAAGCTTGTATAAGTTACATCCTTCCTGACGGTATCTCTGAGGCCGGGTAGTAAGCTCCCTTTGTGCCCACACATGTTTCAACATCAGGTGGTGGTAGAGATGCTCCACTTCCACCTCTAAGCTTTCAGCAGCCAGCACTAGAGGTACTGAGCGAGAGCGCTGTAGAGTGCTTGGGGGAGATGGAGGGGGAAGGAAGAGCAACAAGGATTGAGTGAAGCTGTTGGCGGTGCCCGGAGAGGAGTGCTGTCACTTGTGGACACAGAAGCTGGGCTTTTCTGTTGACACTTGTGAGCTGCAAGCCTTGGGCCAGCGTTGGAGGTGGCCAAATTTCATTCTGCCAAGTTCTGGTTGAAAAAAAGCCCTGTATAATATATGGCCCTTGACTTGCAACTTTCAGCTGGCTAATTTGCAGGATCCAATCTTTATCTGTATCGTCCCAACAGAGAAAAAATACTAAATCTCAAAGCCCAGAAAAACTTGACTCTCTCCTCTCTTTACATGCCTTGCTTCCTGGGGATTGTAGTCCATCTTCTATCCACTCCCATGGCAAAGTCCTTACCGACTGAAACTCATATGATCCAGCACAGTTGCATCATAGTGGTTCTAGTCCTTCCTGCTCCTCCGACTTTCCCAAGTGTGCAGAGCTGAGACAGCATTGTGAGTGAGATATGGAGATGTGAACGAGCAGGAGAAGACAGCAGTGGTGTCTGTGTACTAAACAGAGGACAAGACAGCACTTTCTGTGCCAAGCTGGGAATGCAGCCCCAGTCAGCATCTCCTCATCAGCCTCCACTCGCCGACAGCAGGGCCCCTGGCTACATTCTTTTTTATATAGTAAATTTTTTATATATACAGTATGGGGCAGATTCACAAAACAATTACGCCTGTCTAACTGGGGTTAGACAGGAGTAATTTCAAATTTCGCGCGGCGTATCACTAGTTTGAATCCTCAAACCATGATACGGCGGCTTCGGGCTTCGATCCGAGAGGCTTACGTCTTCGTAAGCCTTCGGATCTACGCTGCCATCTATTTGCGGCCGCTGGGAGGAGTTCGCGTCGTTTTGGTGCGTCGGGATATGCAAATGTGTTTTTACGGGGATTCACGAACATACGAGCGGGCGTCGCAATCGTTTTCGTCTATTTTTTTATACGTAATGTTAGAGCAGCTTTTTGCTGCTCTAACTTTACGTAGCCCATGTTAAGTATGGCCGTCGTTCCTGCTTCGAATTTATTTAAAATTTGATTTTGTTTACGTAACTCGTCGGGACGTGGATCGCCCGTAAAGTATGCTACATAAACAACGAATGACGTCACAACGTGATTTCGCGCAATGCACGGCGGGAAATTTGCGAACGGAGCATGCGCAGATCGATCGCCGCGGGAACGCGCCTAATTTAAATGTTTCACGCCCCCTACTCGCGCAGATGGATTGCGACGGGAGAAATACACTACGCCGCCGTCGTTTACCGTAGAAAATCTACCTGAATTCCACGTAGAGCAAGGTAAAAAACGGCGGCGTAGTGTATTTCTGATACGCTACGATAATCCATTTCTCTGTGAATCTGCCCCTATATATTTATATAAATATATATATATATATATATATATATATATTTATATTATTATATTTATATTATTATTATAATTATTATTATTATTATTATTATTATATATTATTATTATTATTATATTAATATTATTTATATATATATATATATATATATTTTTTTTTTTTATATAGAGGGGTCAATTGTACAGTAAATAAAACAGTTTCACTGTGGTATCTTCTGCTAAAAATGCAAAACTGCTTCAATGCAGCGTTTTTACAGATGTCCAGATTAGAGAGAGTGGATCGCTTTGCTAAGGGAATAAAGATTGTTCACTTATCAAAGGGAATTGTTTATTTTTTGTTAAATATAATACTTTGTGTGCACCAAATGCCTTTGCATACCCAGATATGAATTTGTAAAAGTAGCATGTGACATCATCACTGTGCAAAGAAGAAAAGCTGTGGGAGGGGCCATGCACCTTCAGCCCCTACAACAGGGGTAGGCAACCTCAGCCCTGCAGCTGTGATGAAACTACAAATCCCATCATGCCTCTAGGAGTCATGCCTGTGATTGTTAGGGTCTCAAAAAGTCTCATGGGACTTTCAAAACAGCTGGAGGAACAAGGTTGCCTACCCCTGCCCTAAAAGCTGCCTGGGGAAACTTCAGGAGGGGGTGGAGACAAGTCACCCTGCACCAGGAGAGAGAGCAGTAGTAACCGGTCTTTGTTACAGGAAGCTCTTGCACAAAGAAACAAGTATTCACACTTTATTACCACACAGATCTGGAAGAAATACAAAAAGCACATTAAGATTTAAGAATAAACAAACATGACTCTAGACTAGGGTGACCAGACATCACCAGTTTCAGGGGACAGTCCCCTGATTGAGGAGACTGTCCCTGGACCAAGTCTGTCCCTGGTTTTGTCCCCAGATTGGATTTAATAGGGGGCAGAGGCAATTTCAAAGACAGTCAGTGCAGAATTAAAATAAAAAAAATTGAATTACATTCAACCCCCCCCCCCCCCCCCCCGGTCCGCCGCGCCTACTAGCATAGGTGGTTGTATTTTTCCTATTATCTGTGCCCCTTTCTGATGATCATGTGCTGGTCGGAGTGAAGGGAATATTTCTTCAGTTTCGGGTGCATGCCCATTTAGCTTCGCTCGCATGTTCTTCTGCCTTTGCTCAAATCCTGGCCAGCCACCTGCCTGCCTATCTCATTGTCTTCCCTGGTGTAGTGATCTTCCTCCGCTCCCCATCCAATAGTAGCCGGGGTCTGAGACTTGAGAGTCTGTGAGGCGGGGCGGCGATGGGCAGAGAGGCGCTGATTGTTCCTATTACTAGTAAAGAAAAAATATGTCCCCGGATTTCATTTTAAAAATCTGGTCACCTTACTCTAGACAGTGGAAAAGAAATGGACTTTGTAGGCACCAGTTATAGAAAAATGAAATTTTTTTAATTTATATAAAAATACATAAAAAACTCCAGTACATCAACACCACACATATTGATGTGTCCTGTATATTAAAAACAACAAACTGTAATTGTACAGTGATAACAATGTCAAGAAAGAAAACATCACAATAAATTTCTACTATAATAACCAATACAGAGCAGATAGGGGGGGTTGATCCAACCCAGAAGAAACTGCTTTGTGTATCGCTGAGTAGTCTTTATTCAAGTCTTGACATTCATGTGATTTCCCTTGGAATTGCTCTACATGTTTCGTGGTTTTACCCACTTCATCGGGAGCATGGAGAAATAAACTGCACAGATAAAACAAAAATTACAGTGAACAAACAAAATAAACACAACATATTGTAGCTCATCATATGCCCATCAATGGATGGGTGAGACAATGTGCTTGGTAAACTTACCAAAAAACATTAATGGTATATATAGAAAACCAGGGGAGATAGGTTGCGGTTACTCAATAAAGAACATCAAGGCCGTTGGTATCCCCTAATGGGGGAGCAGCGTTGTTATTGGGGTGAGATGAGATGGACAGTGTGAACACCCTGGTCGCTCAGAGATGAAGCCTACCCCCACCCGAAGGGGGTGCTGTCAAACCTATACAACAATTGGGAGATGGTTTGATAAAATTTGCGAATATTTTAGCATATATTAGCAAAGCATAAGGGCCTATATAGATGTAATTATGTATATATCTAAATGTGTATTGGTCCAGTATTGCAACCTGGGCTGAGTATATATTTGGAATACTATGGTACATGGCCAGTACCAAGATTTTCCGGTAAGCTTACATGTAACCAAATTGATAGTGTTAATATAGCTAATTATTATTATTGTGGCTAGATGTAATTGGCAAAGATGCCACTAGAGGGCGCATAATGCTAGAGAATATGTTGTAATAAACTTTAAAAAACAACAGGTAGATCAAAAATCAGCAGGTGGCTAAAGCGGCCACAAAATGCTATATAAGATAATTATGCTTATTTATGGGACCAATTTTTTTGGGGACTGGGACCAGCTAGGATAGCATATATAGATGTATATATAGTAAAGAAAACGGGAGATTTATTTACCTTGCCTAAAGAATGCTGGACTTTTTCTTCAGTGTGTCAGTTTGAATTCACATGGGTGTTTTGCCAATAAGGTCTCTGCAAAGAGACAGCAACAATGTGTGGCTAGACCGAAGTTACTTATACACATTGGCACAGGTAAAGTAGTACTGCGGTTTAAATGGAGTCTCTTACCTTGCTTGTCCTAGCTTGAGGTTTGCAAATCTTTCTCCAGTGTTGTATGTGGCAACACCTGGTCTTGCATAGACCATTTTGTGTTGCCACTGGTTTTTAAAGGCTCCCCCGACTCGCGCGCGTCAGAAACATCTGACGTCACGCGCGCGGACTTCGGCGCATGCGCCGAGGAGCCGCTAACGCTGCCCATACCAAAGATGGTGGGGTGGGCGCGCGAAGGGCGGAAGTCCGAAAAAGAATGCCATTGGTGGATGGATCAAGGCCTCCCCCTAGTCTGTGGGGGCATGCCCATCCATATATACATCAATGGCTTACGTGGCCCACAGGTGAGGGATGTATAGCTGTCACTCGGGTAGAGGAGGGGGCGCTCCACAAGACACACTCATCCACCCATAAAACAAGGCAGGCATGAACCAATGCATGCCGCGGGCCGTGGAGCTCAGTATAGAGTAACCGCAAAAACTTTTAACCCCTGTGGTAACATGACAGCAGCATATGAATTAGACCAAAACTGGAAACAATCGCTGTCTGTAGTAGCCTGTTACATTTAATATTGACTTTAATTAACAGTAAAAAATGTAATACTTATTAAGCAATAATGTACCTATTACATTACAACATAAATGGTGTATATACAGTCTCTTTGCAGATCCCCTTAAAGGGGAATGCATACATCTGAATTTGATGAAGGTTTTTATATAGATAATTGCCTGCCTTTGCAGGGACAGTTAGCATATATATATGCGCTATGCCTGGGCGCATGACATGCTCATGGCCTGCATATGTCTGTGCTGAACATGTATCCAATATATGCATAGTGTACCTGAAAAACCTAAAGCTATTTGATCCCCAGAAAGTTGACAAAAACATGTTCACAGAAAGGGTCGATATGTCAGTATTTCATTGATGCCAGGTGGAAAAGTAGCTCCTAATCTTTCTATCCATAAAGTCTCTTTCTGTAGAATCCTTTTGTCCCAGTTACCTCCTCTCGGATCCTTTGGAACAACTTCTAATACGATAAATTTGATAAACAAAGTATCAAACCTATGGTATAGTCCGAGGTGCCTGCTAATTGGTGTAATCATCTTAGCATATTGGGAGTAATATATGTGATCATATATTCGTTGTTTGAATTGGCGGATAGTTTTCCCTACATAAAAGGCTTTACATTTACATTGCATGAGGTATATTACACCTTCTGTGTTGCATGTGGCATGGAATCTTGGTTTGAATATTTCACCATTTGGTAAATGGAAAAGAGTACCTGGTTGTATCCATGGGCAATAAGAACATTGTCCACAGATTTCTAGTCCTCTATGAAAATCGCTGTCTTCATTTGGTGGTCTATATTCACTCCTGGTAAGCTTATTACCTATAGAGGGACATCTACGAAATATAATCTCAATATTTCGTAGATGTCCCTCTATAGGTAATAAGCTTACCAGGAGTGAATATAGACCACCAAATGAAGACAGCGATTTTCATAGAGGACTAGAAATCCCCACCATCTTTGGTATGGGCAGCGTTAGAGGCTCCTCGGCGCATGCGCCGAAGTCCGCGCGCGTGACGTCAGACGTTTCTGATGCGCGCGAGTCGGGGGAGCCTTTAAAAACCAGTGGCAACACAAAATGGTCTATGCAAGACCAGGTGTTGCCACATACAACACTGGAGAAAGATTTGCAAACCTCAAGCTAGGACAAGCAAGGTAAGAGACTCCATTTAAACCGCAGTACTACTTTACCTGTGCCAATGTGTATAAGTAACTTCGGTCTAGCCACACATTGTTGCTGTCTCTTTGCAGAGACCTTATTGGCAAAACACCCATGTGAATTCAAACTGACACACTGAAGAAAAAGTCCAGCATTCATTAGGCAAGGTAAATAAATCTCCCGTTTTCTTTACTATATATACATCTATATATGCTATCCTAGCTGGTCCCAGTCCCCAAAAAAATTGGTCCCATAAATAAGCATAATTATCTTATATAGCATTTTGTGGCCGCTTTAGCCACCTGCTGATTTTTGATCTACCTGTTGTTTTTTAAAGTTTATTACAACATATTCTCTAGCATTATGCGCCCTCTAGTGGCATCTTTGCCAATTACATCTAGCCACAATAATAATAATTAGCTATATTAACACTATCAATTTGGTTACATGTAAGCTTACCGGAAAATCTTGGTACTGGTCATGTACCATAGTATTCCAAATATATACTCAGCCCAGGTTGCAATACTGGACCAATACACATTTAGATATATACATAATTACATCTATATAGGCCCTTATGCTTTGCTAATATATGCTAAAATATTCGCAAATTATATCAAACCATCTCCCAATTGTTGTATAGGTTTGACAGCACCCCCTTCGGGTGGGGGTAGGCTTCATCTCTGAGCGACCAGGGTGTTCACACTGTCCATCTCATCTCACCCCAATAACAACGCTGCTCCCCCATTAGGGGATACCAACGGCCTTGATGTTCTTTATTGGGTAACCGCAACCTATCTCCCCTGGTTTTCTATATATACCATTAATGTTTTTTGGTAAGTTTACCAAGCACATTGTCTCACCCATCCATTGATGGGCATATGATGAGCTACAATATGTTGTGTTTATTTTGTTTGTGCACTGTAATTTTTGTTTTATCTGTGCAGTTTATTTCTCCATGCTCCCGATGAAGTGGGTAAAACCACGAAACATGTAGAGCAATTCCAAGGGAAATCACATGAATGTCAAGACTTGAATAAAGACTACTCAGCGATACACAAAGCAGTTTCTTCTGGGTTGGATCAACCCCCCCTATCTGCTCTGTATTGGTTATTATAGTAGAAATTTATTGTGATGTTTTCTTTCTTGACATTGTTATCACTGTACAATTACAGTTTGTTGTTTTTAATATACAGGACACATCAATATGTGTGGTGTTGATGTACTGGAGTTATTTATGTATTTTTATATAAATGAAAAAAAATTCATTTTTCTATAACTGGTATAACTGTTTTTTCCACATAAAAATTCTCTAATACAGTAGGACATGGCACTTATAATACTAAGGGTGCTGATTTTCACCCAGGGGCACAACAATCATTCTACAAAAATTACTCTAGACAGTGTTTATGTAGTCGAGAGCTCAGATTTAACTTAATGGATAAGGTGGTATTGTGTCTAGAGTTGAGCGGACACCTGGATGTTCGGTTTTCGGGAACCCGAACCCGGACTCCGAACCCCATTGAAGTCAATGGGACAGGAACTTTTAGTAAAAAAAAAAAAAATGCGCGGGGGTCCCCCCAAATTCAATAACCAGACCCTTTAGGTCTGGTATGGATATTAAGGGGAACCCCGTCGTCAATTTAAAAAAAAAAATGACGTGGGGTTCCCCCCAAATATCCATAACCAGACCCTTCAGGTCTGGTGTGGATTTTAAGGGGAACTCCACCCCAAATTTAAAAAAAAAATGACGTGGAGTTCCCCCTAAAATCCACACCAGACCCCTTATCCGAGCACGTTGACGCAGAAAAGAGGGGGGGACAGAGTGCACCCCACCCTCTCCTGAACCGCACCAGGCCACATGCCCTCAACATTGGGCACCCCAAAGCACCTTGTCCCCATGTTGATGGGGACAGGGGTCTCATCCCCACGACCCTTGCCCGGTGGTTGTGGGGGTATGCGGGCAGGGTGCTTATCAGAATCTGGAAGACCCCTTTAACAATGGGGACCCCCAGATCCTGCCCCCCCCCCTGTGTGAAATGGTAATGGGGTACCCCTACCATTTCACGAAGGAAGTGTAAATAGTAGTTTTCAGAAAAAAACATACACCGTAGAACAAATTACTTTATTAATTAAACCAAATAAAAATCCAGCGGTGAAAATAGACGATCGATGCTGCTCCCTGCTCCAACGTTGTCTTCTCTCCAGCGCCAGGTGATCTCTCCAGCGACGGGTGATCTCTCCAGCGACGGCCGGTTGGTCCAGCGATGAGAAGATCCATCCATTCAGAGCACAGCTCCGCGAATCAGGAGAGGGGGGGCCCGCACTCTGTCCCCCCTCTTTTCTGCGGCCGGCCAGGTCAACGTGCTCGGATAAGGGTCTGGTGTGGATTTTAGGGGGAACTCCACACCATTTTTTTTTTAAATTTGGGGTGGAGTTCCCCTTAAAATCCACACCAGACCTGAAGGGTCTGGTTATTGAATTTGGGGGGACCCCCGTGCATTTTTTTTCCCGGACCCGAACTTTCACCAATTATTCGGGTTCGGGTCCGGGTTCGGGAAAAACCCAAAGTCCGTATCGAACTTTACAGTTCGGGTTCGCTCAACCCTAATTGTGTCCTGTTTATATAAACCAATCACATGCAAGAAAAAATAACCTATGCACATGAATAGGCATTCAAAGTGAACACAGCTCCACTTTATTTACCAAGCTAAGTGACCATTCACTTTACAAAACAAACACCTTTGGTCTTTTTAATAAATACAATTCAGTGAGTTTGAATAAAAGTACTCATCCATAGAAGCATCTGCTTCCTGGTTACTCTCTGATCATCTCAGTGATACTATACAGATATTGCACGACGACTGCACTATTTCTGTCAGTGTGCTCTAGCACACAAATATGTGGCTGTATGTTCAGTAACCAGATTCTTCAGTTCCAAAAAACACACATTCTCCTTGTTGTTCCTTGTTATTTCTATGCGTCCTTCTAAAGATTTGGCATACTCTGTTCTACTGGCATCATACCAAATTGCTCCTATCCATTCAAGACCTTTCCCCGGAGCCTGACGTATTCAGTGCATTCCATACTGACTGAAATCAAATCCAGATCCTTTGCAAGTCAACTTGAAAGACTCATTTGGCTTTCTTAACAACTGTGAGTCTGTCTGTGTGAGCATGGGATCAGACTGAATGCCTGGAACAGAAAATACCTGTGTGTCAGTTTGACTGGCTTTTATATTTAAAAAAACATAAAGTAACATAAATCAATAAATAAAGATATACATTATAAAAATTGCTACATTAATGTGCGTACCTGGTACAAACATTAGGAGACAAGACCATGTTAATAAAAGACCCATGGTGGTGTGTTGTACAAAAGACTAGGAGATAGCAAGTAAGACCCCAGGGTGGAAATTATATTCAGACGAGCGAGGTCCGATTTGAATAGTAGATTTGCATCTGTATTTCAAAATAAATATTGGTCAATGGTAACACCATTGACATTTCAAGCAGTGGCGTCTCCAGCTTTCATATTTAGGGGGGGCACATGGGGGGACAGGGACAAAAGTAGGGGGGCCAACTATAAAATGCAATTATATATATATATATATATCTCCTGGGGCCCTTTACTACGATCCCACAACAGGCCCTTTTACATGTTCTGCAGTGAGCTCCCTTCCTACTATACTGGGGCCCCCCAGGGTGGCGGAAAACAAGAGATATATGTCACCAGCACACCAAGAAAATATAAGGGTCCAAAGCAGTGGGAGAACTTTTAGGGTTGCAAAGGTTGTCTTGCCACCGAGCCCTGGTGTTCTGCCACTGTGGGGTTCCCCAGCTGTCCTGTCCCTGCTATTGACAGCGCTGGTCTGGCATCTGTCTCCTTGGCAGCAGCGGCAGTCCATTAGGACCTAGTGCTGGTGACATTATGGGTGCATGCAGGGGAAGGCTGGCACTATTAGTTATAGAGAGCTGAGCCCCCAGCTGGTCACCTAGCAGCAGTAATGCTGTATAACAAGGATCCTCAAACTACAGCCCTCCAGCTGTTGTAGAACTACACATCCCATGAGGTTTTGTAACACACTGACATTCACAGACATGACTGGGCATGATGGGAATTGTAGTTTCTGAACAACTGGAGGGCCGTAGTTTGAAGACCCATGCTGTATAACCTTCTCTGTTGACATGCTGATCGAGATGTGATCCAGGTAATGCTCCCAGTCAGATCTAATAAATACAGTATTTATTAGCATCAAGAGTACAACCACATATATATATATATATATATATATATATATATATATATACTGTATGTGTATATATATATATATATATATATAATCAAACGTGTGTTCTGCAGCCGTGTGGGCTCTATGCCTGTAAAGTGTGGGGTCTATGCCTGTAAAGTGTGGGCTCTATGCATGTAAAGTGTGGGCTCTATGCCTGTAAAGCAGGGGTGTCAAACTGGCGGCCCTCCAGCTGTTGCAAAACTACAAGTCCCATGAGGCATTGCAAGGCTAACAGTTACAAGCATGACTCCCACAGGCAGAGGCATGATGGGACTTGTAGTTTCGGAACAGCTGGAGGGCCACCAGTTTGACACCCCTGCTGTAAAGTGTGGGCTCTATGCCTGTAAAGTGTGGGCTTTGATCAATAAAATCTCTGATATTTAACACTAGGATTTGACTGGGAGCATCACCTGGATTGCATCCCGATCAGCATGTCAGAGAAGCTCCACTGCTGCTAAGCAACCTGCAGGGAGCTCAACTGTCTACAACCATTAGAGATGGGCTCAGGTGTGTTTGAAATCCCACATGCCCAATCCCGCCAGGAAGCCCACACTCCACAGTGCTAATCACAGGCAGTGAGACATTTCCTGATCTGTGCAGAGCTGCGGACCGGGAAATCTCTCACTGCCTGTGATTAGCGCTGTGCAGTGTGGGCTTCCTGGCAGGCTCTGGCATGTGGATTTTTGAACATGCCCAGCCCATCTCTAACAACAAATTGTGCTGGCCCTCCTGTACATCAGCCCCATAATGTAACTAGCACTGGGTTCCAATGTGCTGCCGCCGCTGCCAAGGAGACAGAGACCAGCGCTGTCAATAGCCGGGACAGGACAGCAACTCTGGTTATTCCAGCACTGGTCCACCCTGGGAGGATTCCCTCATCCACCTATAATGTGTAGATGGGGGAATCGGATAATTTCTTTATTTTTTTTCATTCAACCTAGTAGTTGAATGAAAAAAAGTGATCAATGTATGGGCTGCCTAAGCGCTAAGACCAGCCATAGACAGTTTAATACTCAGCTGGTTCAGATGTGGCTGAGATTTGAACCATTAATGAGCAGATTCTCTTATGATTATCACTAGTGGTTGCTGTATAGCCACTAGTGAGAATCACTGTTTGTCGGGAGAATACAATTGCTGGGCAGGAGGGATATTCCCCTGTCAGCACTGTCTGTTGATGGGGGAATCATGCAAGTTTCTTTCCTGCAATCTGTGGATGTAGGAAAGAAATTTGCACTGTATATTACCTGCCTAACTGAAAGTGAAAGTGTAACAGAATGGCCCGTGACACCCAGAGACTTTTGAAGGATGGGTGGTACTCCTGTGCCAGCATCACTAATGACTCTTGGGTCATCTTGTGCCCCTTTTGGGCATAGGGTGACTGAGAAATGATAATGATAAATGACATGGGATGGGACATTCCTGATAATTCATGTTTTGCAGGATATCTTTAAATATTACAAGTTGTTAAAGTCTGACTCAGACAGGTCAATAGAGTGTTTTCATTCAATGTGGGGACACATGCTTTTGAGGTGTTAATTGAGTCTGCTCCTAGACATTCCATTGTGGGATGCTAATACTGTTTTGTGTCCATTGTGCTAATTAGGTCTACTCCTAAGACCTGTTCATTGTGTATGCTAATGACACTGTTAAGATGTGGAATGTGACTTGTCAAGCTGTAGTAATTAACCCCCTCTAAATGCGGAGCCAGACCGTCTGGGTAATGAGTAGTAATTAACTCATCGGAATGTCATTATCTAAAAGAATGTGTATGAAGCCCCCATTGTGTGATGTGTGGGTGGAGTGTGTCTTTGTCCCTGTGATTAACTGTAACATGCTTGTACTGTATATAAAAAAGCTAAGTTACTATTAAAGGATTCATTCATTCCTTTTGGAACCAGTACCAGAGCTTGTGTTGTCTCGGTTATTCTGGGAAATGAAATGGGTCGTGTCTGATGTCTGTTGGACTGTCGGATAAGCTGTCGTGGGGCGATGGAATGGATTATCGTAAATGGTGGTGACCGTTACAGAAAGTAAATTGTGAATGTCTTGAAAGAACAGGAGAGGGGAGGGAGACAGATGGGGGAGAGAAGGGATGGAGATAATGCAGTTCAGTGATTACAGTGTACTGCAGTCTGCAGTGCACACACTTACCCATGGTCCAGGCTAGAATCTCAGGCATCATTCACACACATGCTCCTGATTTTCATATTTCCTGAACACACATCCCCTCTCTTCAGATACAGCACACCGAGATAGTGTGGGCGGGACTGAAAGGAGGAGGAGGAGCTGTATTCCTCCCTGCTCGTATGTGAGGAGAGTGGGGGGGAGGTGGCTGGACTCCATGGGCTGTAAAAGAGTGTCATAGACTGACACTTGGCTCAGCTTGCAGTCACCACTCTCGGAATTTACAGGCTGGTTCTCCTGTCCTAAGGACGGGAGAAATCAGTCTGTTTTTTCAGTAACTGAGATAAAAGCTTGGGCCCCCCCTCCCCACAGTGCTCATGGAGTCCTTTCTGCAACTCGCTCTTCTCCGTGCCAATGAGGATGAATGGGAAGGAGCAGATTCGGCGGGTGTGGTTCTGTGAATGCTTGCATTATGCAGTGTCAGCGAGCAGAGGGAGGGGGAGGAATGCCCTGCAGAGCTGACTGGGGACGCTCTTCCTCTCAGGAGAGACTGTTACTCCAGAGGAGGGCAAAAAAAAAAAAAGCAAAAAAAAAAAAAAATTTTTTTTTTGGGGGGGCACATGGTGGGGCACAGAATAATGTTGGGGGGGTCAGGGCCCCCTCTGGCCCCCCCCTAGAGACGCCTCTGATTTCAAGTGAGTTCAGTTTGACAGTTGTGATCTATTACAAATTATGTAAAGAAGATACAAATATTACTCCAAAAGTGAGGGCAACTTTGAGAGGAATGTGGGCACTCACTTTAGTCTTGTGGAAATTCTTGGTGGGAACTACACTTTTTCTATTCAAGTATAGAAAGATAGCAAAGGTTGATTTACTAAAAGAAAATAGACTTTTCACTTTGCAAAGGAATTTACCCTTAGCTTAGCAAATTAGGTGAAGATGAGCTAACTTCCATCATCCTATAATGTGAAAGCAAATATACTTTATTTTTTATTTTTCTAGCACCTGAATGGGTATTCTATGCCAAGTGAATGTTTACCACATTAACTAAGCAAAGGGAAGATTACCTTGCAAGGTGCAAATTCCCTTGCAAAGTGAACAGCCTAGTTGCTTTTAGTAAATCGGCTGTAGTTATGTGTGTGTTTATTTACCCTTTCCTTTTTTTCTGAATTAGTAAGGGTACTATGTACCTCTTACTCCTTCACATATGGAGGCATTATCTGGGGGGCCTTTATTTTTAAAAGGGGCTTCCAAATTCAGATAACCCTCCCACACACGGACCCACACAACTACTGGGCTAGGGTTGTGGAAAAGAGTCCCTTGTCATCTCTGGTAAGGTACTTCCCTATGTGGTCTGGTATGGTTCAGAATGAGGGGCACACACTAGCCCTCTCCTGGTTAGTCAGGCTGCATGCTTAGATAAGGGTCTTGTATGATGTTGCATAGTGTTTCCCCTTAAAATCCAAAAATAAAATAAAAAATGGGGTTATACCCATACAATTTTTTGTGGGGTCCCTCTTAAATGCATACCAAAACTAAAGGGTCTGGTATGAATTTTGAAGCTGTGAATCCTTGACTAATAGCTAAACTAGGTTTTCTGTTTGAAAAAAAGATCAAAGCCTGGTGGGACGTCACGACTTTTGAACAATATATCCGAGATGGATTTGTCCCAAGACGTCTAAGATGGGACGTCCCACCTAGCGATGGTCTAAATGATGATGAGTCTCTGCAGGAGTGGTATGATTTCTTTAATAAGAAGGGCCAAGAATTATGGAATTTCTTCTACGAAGAAAACAGAGAAAAATTAAAACTATTGAGCATCAAATCTCTGATATAAAAACTAAAATGGAGTTACATAAAAACCATTCTGAATTTCCTAAATTGTCAGGTGAATTGAAAAATAAACTGACAAAATGGGACCATGACATCCAAAATAAAAAGAAAGGAAAATATATTAGAGATTCGGTCGATTTTTCACGGAAGGAAGTGTTCAAGTGGCAAGCAAATGCAGGCCCCTCTGATCCAACTTTACCATCCACTTCCAGTGATTTGACACCTGTTACTCCTAATACCACTACCAATACCCCCAGAATCAATACCCCACATTATGACCATCAATCTAGTCGTCCTCCCAACCCTCCGAGAGGGAGAAGGGGTAGAGGTCGAGGGGATAAAGGCAGAGGGAATTTTCCCACACCTCACTATCAAGCTCAAACATATGGGAACTATTCACATAACACCAATTTTAGGGGTAAACCTAATTTTTATCCCAATTCCAGAGGTGGACACCCTCAAAATTATGGTTGGGTGGAGAATTATCAATATGGTAATCCTGTACCAACAAACAATCGTTTTGCCCCTCTATTGAACCGAGACGAACCAGAGGGGTTTTTTTTAGGGAACCCTCCCCCTTGGTGGGGCCCACACTCAGGCACTCCAACGGGAAACAAGGGGGGCAAAAGAAGGGAAAGAGAGGGAAACGGGCCGGAAGACGAACAATCAAAAAGGATCAAGTCCCACTAGGCACTGGTATATTTAATATCAGTGGGACTACCCTTAATGACGATGAGTTACGTATTCTGGACAAGGGTCTTAAATTTGCACCTGTTAGGAACTTTAATAAGTTTCAAACGTATGTTAATATTTCCAAGTTTGTTAGGACCCTTAATATTAAAAAATACTTTCTGTCCAAACCGGCCGAAAGATCTTCCCTTATACCTATTGGAACCCATTCCAATCTCAGGACTAAGAGTGTGTTTAACCCTTCTAATTTAGACACCAAACACATTGATGTGTTTAAAAATATGGTCTTAAATGATTTAGACCAAATGAAGGTTAGAAAAGTTAATGACCCACTCTCTGTCAAAAAAGGTATAGCATCACTGGAATCCAAGAAGGATGTGGTCATACGCCCCTCAGATAAGGGTGGAGGCCTAGTGGTGATGTCTAAAGAATACTATAAAGATGAGATGAATCGCCTACTCAGTGACAACAACACGTACAAACTTTTGAAAAGTGACCCTATTTTTCAGTTCAAAAAAGATTTGACTGTTCTGGTTAAAAAGGGACTGAAACGTAACATCCTTTCTAAAAAAGAGGGAGAGTACCTTGACCCCAGGGCATGTAGAACACCTATTATTTATTTTTTGCCCAAAGTGCATAAAAATGCAACCCACCCGCCCGGAAGACCTATTGTCAACGGGATAGAATCTGTTTCATCAAGATTGGGCCAATATATTGATTTTTTTTAAAGCCTATAGTTTCTCAAACTAGGTCTTATCTGAGAGACACAAAACAATGTATTCAAATTTTGGAGTCTTTATCGTGTACCCCGGAGAGTTTGCTCATTACAGCTCATGTTAGCTCCCTCTACACCATCATAGGGCACGCCGACGCTGTTGCAGCGGTAAAATGGGGCTTAGCCCAATCAAATTTATCTGCCCCCAGCGTCGCCAATTTGTTTATGGCCTTATGGGAGGAGGAGAGTATTTTTAATGACCCCCCAACCAGATAAGATGCTATAAACGGTATATTGACGACCTTGTTATGGTATGGGAGGGCGATATATCCAGCTTAGAGACATTTATGTTAAAGTTGAATAACAATATCAAAAATATTACCTTAACGTGGAATATTCATGCTGAAAAGATTGTATTTCTTGATTTAGAGATCTATAAACAGGGTATTTTCTTACATACCCGTAATCATTTTAAGCCCTCCGATAGGAATGGCTATATTCCCCTAGACAGTTGCCACCATCGTAACTGGCTTTGTAATATTCCTAGGGGTCAGTTTATTCGCCTTAGACGAAATTGTACATCTGACATTTTGAACAATCTAAAATCTTAGCCAGAAGGTTCGAACAGAAGGGCTACAGCAAAGATTCCATAGAAAAGGAAATGTCTCGAGTAGGTACTCTGAACCGAGCAGAACTTGTTGCTGACTCCTCCAAAAAACCTGAAGGAGACAACAAACCGATGTTTAAGATTATTTTGGATTACAACATCCAACATCGTCAATTCGAGAAAATAGTTAAAAAACATTGGGATGTGTTAAAGAAAGATAAGGTCTTGGGGCCTGTCCTCCCTCCCCACCCTGTCTTTATTTACAGGAAGGCACCTACATTGAGGGATGTTGTAGCGCCAGGAGCAATTGATCCATCTGTTTTTAAAGAGAATACTATTTTCTCGTTTCTATCTGGCTTCTACGCGTGTGGTCGTTGTCAGCCCTGCAAACAGTGTAAATTTAATATTAAAAAACGGAAAGACTTTACCTCGTTCACCACCAAGAAATCATACAATATAAAAAATTTGATTACCTGCAACACAGAAGGCGTGGTCTACATGCTGGAGTGCGACTGTGGATTACAGTATATAGGTCACACTTCACGTACCATGGCTGTCAGGATAGGAGAACACGTTAATAATATTAAGCGTGGTTTACGCACACATAGTGTCTCCAGACATTTTAGAAAGTATCACGATAAAAATCCTAAATGTCTCAAATTTTGGGGCCTGGAAAGAGTCGATAAACATTGGAGAGGGGGTAATTATATCAGAAGAATAAGCCAGAGGGAATCCTTTTGGATTTATGAAGCCCGTGTACTTACTCCGGAGGGTCTAAATGTTGATTTCGACCTGAATTGCTTTATTTCGAATAAATAGGTGTTCATTTTTAAGTTTTAATTGTCATAGCATTCTCTTCCAAGGAAAGTGCTATGATTAATTTTTGCCATGGATGAATTCTGATGAATTCTTTTGGCTATTTTTACCATGTGTAATTTAATCATGATAATAGTAAAGGTTCTAAAGAAAGATTTTTTAAGATTTTTTTACATTTTTCATATATATTTTTATATTTTATATTAAAATAAAAATAATTTTATATTTTATATTTTATTTACCTATATTAATTTATACATTTTTTTCTCATTCTTTAAGATTGATTTCTTTAATATTAATTTTATAAGTTTGTATGATATATATATATATAAAGTAATTTTACTTGGGTTATTATCATTTAATGTTTATTATTCTTTTGTAAGAAAACCTGGGACAACATAGAGTGATGTTACTACTTAAAACTGTATTCTCTTTTTCGTCCACAAGATGGCGTTGAAGATTTTTCCGCTATTGTTGCTGTAAAGGGAACAATAAAGCCACTACATAAAACTGTATTCTCCTTTTCGTCCACAAGATGGCGTTAGAGATATTTTTCGCTATTGTTGCTGTAAAGGGAACAATAAAGCTTTTTCGCAAGCATAGCGTGTGACGCGGGACGTGCCTTACCGCGTCATCACGTTCGCATTGGGAATCGAGCTGTGTATAAGGCAGTGTATATTAAATCGAGGATGTGAAGCAAAAGGTTCCGCCCTGCTGAGGAAGTTGTATTACGATACGCGTCTGGGGTCAGGAACCACTCCACGTCACTCGTTGTCGTCCCATATTTTCATCCGAGCTACCTGTCTCATGGTGTTACATGCCTTCATTTTTCATCACAAATGTGAGTAACCTGTACGTTTTAAACGCAATAAATTGACCTGGCTTTACGGAAGCTCTTAGATCTAGTTTTTTTTTTACATATCATCGGTTACATACTTGTTCGTTGGTGCCACTGAGGATACATATACATCTCCGGGTCCTACGGCTGAATAGTATACACCCCTGATCCATCCGAATTTCCACCATTGATCTAAGCTTTCTAGACCTTTGGTAAAACAAAGGTCTTTCTGTGAGGTGAGAGTACCCATCTTTTACTGGTGAAGGGATTACACTCTGAAATTGATTGTCCAGTCACGTGGTGAAGATACTCTTATTATCTGGTCGCAGGATTTATTTCACATGTTGTTTACCGTTTTGGACTATTTTTTCCTTTTTTGGTTCTCATTTTCACTTTTATGAGTATATTTATTATTATTATTATTATTTGAACTTAGGTTTGCGCTGCACTGCTTTCTTTATATACATGTACTTTTGGGATTTTGTGATTGTCCTTTTTGGTGTTCAGCTTGCATCCATATAAAATCCACTCTGGGAGTTGTTTTTCATTCTTACATTTATTAACATTACCATTATATATTTTGATTTCTTTGTTATTTTTGCGCTGATTGCACACCCCCTATTATTGATATAATAGCTAAATGTGTCTGGTGGGGAGGAGTCATTGAACACCTGTGGGGGTCGACTTCCTACCAACCAGGTGTCATGAGTAGGGATGAGCCCAATATTCGACTCCAAAATCTGGTGTTCGCCTTTTCGCTGAATTTGGAACATTATGGGACGTTCGTGTGAAATTTTAGTGCCTGCGGAACACCCCATGCACCGCAAGACCATCAATGCATTGCGAGATCGCAGTGCGTTGATGGCTGCTGATTGGCCAAAGAATGCACCTGACCTGCAAGCTTTGGCCAATCACAGCGAGCTTTGCTGTGAGAGCCATGATTGGCCAAAAGCAGGGTGCCTTTGGCCAATCATGGCTCAGGGGGCTAATTCCACGCCCCACACTATGTAAGGCTGCTAACATAGCATCTGTACATAATGTAATGAATGAGAGCAGCAAAATGTCATTTAAAAATGCTCGCGGCTGTAATGTATTGTTGGATCCCGGCAATATACATAAAATCATTGAAAAAAACAGTGCGAGTTCCCCCCAATCCATTACCAGGCCTTCAGATCTGGTATGGATTTTAAGAGGAACCCTGTGCCATAATTAAAAAAATGCCATGGGGTACCCCCCAAAATCCATATCAGACCCTTATCCGAGCACGCAACCTGGCAGGCTGCAGGAAAAGGGTTGACGAGAGAGCACCCCCGCTTCTGAGCCGTACCAGGCCACATGCCCTCAACATGAGAAGGGCATAATAGACCCAGACTTGTCCTACCAATGCATTCTCTTCTATGTTTTTATAGCGATAGATATTGTATAACACAGTATGCATCTCTTGGGGGAAAGTGAGTACTGAACTATGCACATAAGCATGCCTTTTTGATAGATAAGAAGTGCATTTATATAGATCAGACTGAAATGAGGGGCAAATGAGGAGAAAAGACAGAGGGATTTTATTCCTCAAAATCAGGGACAGTTGGGAAGTATGCATAAAGCATAGCTAAAAAAGTAGACTTCAGTAGTGAAGTGCACTATAGCAGTACCTATAGAAGCAGAGTAAGCAACTGTTTCAGAAAATGAAAAATGTAAACAAAACACAAAACAGTGGATACATAGAAGTGAATACTGAAAATTAGATATAAAATAATGCATTAAAAGAGAAATAGGGCAAAGCTCCTTTCAAAAAACAGAATAGTCTTGGACAAATAGCTTGGAATGTTGGGACTTTGCTTTATCTAGGCCAGGCATGTCCAAAGTCCGGCCCGGGGGCCAATTACGTCCCCCCTGGTGATTTAATATGGCCCCCCTGGGGATTTGGATATATATAGCCATTGCAGCCTCACATGTGCCCTGTGCCCTGGTGGCCACAAAAGATATATACCATATTTATCGGTGCTGCCCCGGAGGGGACAGGGCGTGCGCCGTCAGATTACATAAAGAGAATCTCCTGTTTACTCTGCGGCGTCTGTAATAGGAAGTCCTGTTTCCTTGGATGCCATTGGATGACTGTTCTGTTTATCATAGGAGGCGAGACTTTGTATTAAAGAGGCCACAGAGTAAACAAGAAATTCTCCTGTTTGTAATCTGACAGCACTTGTCTCTCCCACTCCCTGGCCCCTGCGAGGCAGCAGATGGGCATCGATCAGGCTGCTCTGATGGCAATGGTAAGGCTGCATTCAGGGCACATGTGAGGCTGCATTGATTGCAATGGTAAGGCTGCATTCATGGCAATGGTGAGGCTGCATTCATGGCAATGGTAAGCCGGTGTGTGTTATATGCTGATAAATACGGTATATCCAAATAACACGCCCAAACTCATCCCTAGACCTGAGCAGCGCTTGGGGATCCATTGGGGCCACAAAAGAAATATATACAGTATATCCAAATAACACGCCCAAGCTCATCTCTTTACCACACACAACCACAAAGGCAAGAGAATTCTTGTTGGTCAGTGTATTAGTGCTCCGACGAACACACTTTGATGAAATTTTAATGGTTCAAAGAATGTCAGGCAAAATGGTCGGCCCTCGAGCATGTTTACTTTATCAAATCTGGCCCTCTTTGAAAAAAGTTTGGACACCCCTGATCTAGGCTGTTAATTTTTAGTGCTTTGCTGCCATCTACTGTTACACATTGATCAAATAAAGCACTTGAGGATGAATATGTTAAACCTCCCACTTGTTCGGGTCAATTTTTTTTAGTTATCAGTGTTGTGATGCATCACAGAACAAAGGGTCTGGTGTGGACTTGGAGGGAGAACTCTATGGCCCTGTACACACGGCAGAGAACCTCGATGGGCGGAACACATCGTTCTGCCCGTCGAGGTTCTCTGCCGGCCGTCAGAATCGGCGACCCGCCCGTCGGGAAAGGCAACCAGCCATTCATCCCGACGGGCCGTCGAGCAAATAGAGAACCTGTTCTCTATTTGCTCGACGGGTTTCCCGACGGGCGGGGCTCGCCAAGAGCGTACACACGGCCGAGTTTCTCGGCAGAATGCGGCTCCCAGAGAGGTTCTCGCTGGTTTCTGCCGAGAACCTCGGCCGTGTGTACGGGGCTTATGCCTTTTATTTATTTTGTAAAGGGGTTCCCCTTCAAGATCATCAGAGCAGAAGTCGCACACCAAAGTCAGATCAGTTAAGACGATGATCTGACTTTGATCCTACTTCAATGATTCAATGGGCTGAACTAGGTTTAAAGTCAGACCAAAGTAGTGCAGGAACCTTATTCAAAGTCAGGCCGACTTGTTTTGGACCAGTGGTTGCAAACCCTCGATAAAAATAAAATAAACCCTGCAAGACAAAGGCATAATGAGTTAGTATGCATAGCATACTAGCTCATTAAGGAATTACTTACCTTACATTGAAGCCCCCGCAGCAATCCCCCCCCTCCAGCGGTGACATCTCTCCTGGGGGTTTCTTCCGGTGCTGTGATTGGCCGGAGCCGCATGTGCTCGGGAGCTGACGGTAATGGCGCACGGACCCAGTTTGCCCCAGTGCGCATGTGCCGATGACATCGGCATATTCAGGGGACAGGGAAAATCTCCTAAACCGTACAGGTTTATGAGATATCCTGGGTAGCTACAGGTAAGCCTTATTATAGGCTTACCTGTAGCATAAAGTGCCTGCGTAGTAGGGACCAGGCTGTGAAGCCAAAAGGCTACATGGCTGGTTTCCCTTACCCACAATGGAGGTGGCATCACCCAACCAGCTGATGTAAACATTGGCTGCGCTGCCGACATCGCTGGACTCCAGGACAGGTAAATGTCCTAATATTAAAAGTCGGTAGCTACAGTATGTGTAGCTGCTAGCTTTTCATTATTTAACTGCTTGCAGTTATACAGCGGCAGGTCGGCTCTGCTGGGCGAGATCACGTAAATCTACCTCATTTTGCCGAGCAGCCAATAAGGGCGAACGCCACCGGGGACGCACGTGATCACTCGTTACAGAGCGAGAACCGGGAGCTGTGTGTGTAAACACACAGCTCCCGGTCCTGTCATGGGGGAGAAATGCCTGATCCTCTGTTGATACAATGTATGAACAGCGATCTGTCATTTTCCTCAGTCAGTCCTCAGGAGCCACGTCGCACGACCGTGCAATTGTCAGTTAAAGCGAAGCAGTGCCGAATCGCAAAAAGTGGCAGGGTCATTGACCAGCAATATGGTCCGGGGTTAAGTGGTTAAAGGGGCTTACAGAACTCCACTTTAGGGCTGCAGGACCAGCAGCTTTCCTCATTAGTGCTCTGCAGGTGCTGCAGCTAGGGTTACCATCTGTCCAGGATTCACCCGGACAGTTCGGGTTTGGAAACATGGGTCTGGGTTTCAGACTGCCTGAAACCTTGACACATTATTTAGACTGGACTATGGCTTCCCAGCAGGGTTGCTGGCTGCAGTTGTCTAAGCCAGTGTTTTTCAACTCCAGTCCTCAAGGCACACCAACAGGTCAAATTTTCAGGATTTCCCTCAGATGAAACAGCTGTGGTGATTACTAAGGCAGTGAAACTGATCAAATCACCTGTGCAAAATAATGGAAAGCCTGAAAACATGACCTGTTGGTGTGCCTTGAGGACTGGAGTTGAAAAACACTGGTCTAAGCTGAGAGTGTCTGTTACATTTTTTCACACTGCGCAAAGCCAGCACTAACAAACCCCCCACCCCCAAAAAAACCTACCCCTCTATGTCTGCCCACACTCCAATCCCCAGTGCTGTGCCTCAGAAAAGTAAAGTTGTGACCGGAAATTTGAAGTCCAGCAGCCTCAGATACATCTGGATGAGAGGTGCTGACTGCCAAGGGGTGAGTGAGCTCACCATCCATCCCTGTCTGGGACTGAAGTCTGCCCCTTCTCTCTCCTGCCTCTGAGTAAGTACACTAAGGCAAATCAGGGTTTTCAGAGCACCCCTTACATCAGAGTTCCCCTTTACACCAGAGGCCACAGTGTTTTCCCTTTACATCAGAGTCTTCTCCGTACATCAGAGTTCTCAGTGTTCTACCTTAATTCAGGGTTTACAGAGCATACCTTTATGTTAGAGTCCCCAGGGTTCTTCCTTATATCAGAGTATGTCGAGTCCCCCCTTAAAGTGAAAGGGAACTCTATGATTATAGATGTAAAGGGGGAACTCTGTGGACTCTGATGTAAAGGGGGACTCTTGTTATTAACTTCATATGATTAAAAATGTTATTTAATAGCAAAATATATGTATAGTTATACTATTAAAAAAAAAATTGTGATTACAATTACACTGCTATGAACGCTGTCTGGTGAATTACTATGAAGCTTGCCTACTATGTCCCTTTGTTCTATTTTCATTTTTTTGTTTGTTTTACCTTTTGATTCTGTATTATATCTTCCAACTCTGTATTATATCTTGTCTGGAAAAAAATTCTCTCTTTTCTCAATAAAAACTAATTGTAAAAAAAAAGTTGCAGTGCGCCGCTAAAGTGTTCGGTTTGACTTGAAGAAAAGGTGGTAGCCCTAGCTGCAACTGATTGATAATTATGAAACCACTCCCATTAGACTCACTCTGAACATGTGCACAGAGGAACAAACAGTGATTTCTTCACATTAAAGCGGAGGTTCACCCCGAAAGTCAACTATTTACCATTAGATCCAGCAGACTGCTGACATCTGCAATATGCTGTTTTTTTTTTTTTTGCTGTACTTGCCGTGTTATTGTTATTCTCATCCGGCTCCGAGCTCTGACTCCCGTGGGAATAGGAGTTCCTAAGACAAGGCGTAGATGATTGACGTAAATAGAAAAAGTGAAACTCGACTGTTTACGGCGCCTGTGCCTGCCATGTAGAGCTGACTGCGCAGGCGCCGTAAAAAGCAGAGTCCCACTTTGTGTATTTTCGGAAGGCGTGACGCGCTTTACCAGCACGACAATCATCTACGCCTTGTCTTAGGAACGCCTACTCCCCGGGGGAGAGAACAAGTTACAAAAAAACAGGGGAAGAGGGGAGGGAAGTGATTGCGGACAGTTGCTGAGGCTGTCCTCCAACACACTCACCCAGATCAAGGGAATGTTAGTGGACTATCTCGGTACTGATAAACAGACAGTCAATTTATATAAAAGTTGTCATTTATTACAAAATAAAATACCTACAGCAAAGACAGTAACAATAAAAAGGGGGCATTAAACCTCACAGCAATCAAGTATCTTAGGTATCACATTAATGGAGTTATCCTCATAGATTAAAGATCCTCTACTAGTTGCGTTGTCTTAATGCCGCTTCTTCAGAAGGAATAATCTATAAAAACAGGTAGTTTATTGAAAACAAGGATATACACATTTAGCAGATATCATATTGAAAGTACAGCAGTAATAACCAAAATAAAGTGTTGCTTACCCACACGCCCAAAGTCAACAAGATCCCAAGCCATCAAAAAGTTCCCCCCGCGGTGATCACGGGGGATTTTGTGTCGAAGGTAATAAAAAAGTATAGACCAGTGATAGATTACTTTAAGGGCTACATCAAAGATGCAAATAAGACAAGTCAATAAAACAAAATGTAACCTACCTGGCGCAAATGCACCAAACAGGTAACAACGTAATGGATTCCAGGAGGAGGGACAGGGGGGCTGATGGTAAGTGTAAAAGTGGAGTTATGCTTTAAGATCTCAGATTTGAGCTATTCTATACACAATAATAAATTCCCTAGAAATAAATATGTTGTTGTTCTTGTCCTGAAGGGTAAATGACGTGGTCTAGAGTGTTTTATTTAATAGAAAAAGTAATGCTGTGGCTTTTGTGTGTCTTGGTTTGATATAGTGATATAGTGAAATCAGTGAGGATATTCTGCAGCCAGCTGGTAGGAGGAAATCATTACATCTGGATGTTTTTGTATGACAGATGTCATCCTTGGATCGCTGTGTGTCTAGCACAGTAATATGTGGCCGTGTCTTCCACTTTCAGATTGTTTATTTGTAGATATGATGTGGTTATGGACGCATCAGATGTTATTGTGAATCTTCCCTTGTATGAAGAGGAATAATCTGTAGCTCCATTAGTAGGAAGAACCCTCCCAATCCATGTCAGTCCTTTCCCTGGAACCTGTTGAACCCAGTTTATATAGTAGCCGGTATACGAATACCCAGATGCTTTACAGGACATCTTCACACTCTCTCCGGGGTTTTTTATCTCTGAGGAGGACTGAGTAAGTGTTTGTGACATGACCCCTGTAACCAAGAATAAAAATATGATGAGAAATAAGATGATCCCATCAGAATAGTTTACTGCTTTTTTCTGTATTCCAGACTTACCAAGAAATGAGGACAGACACAAAAGACAACAGGATAGAAACATGATGTCTTATTGGCTTTAGATGTTCTGAATGTTCTGAGAGGACACCAAGATCTCAGTAGAACATCCCAGCCGGTCAGTTCAGCTTTTCTACCCGCAGGATGAGACAGGAAGCAGAGATGGGATTTGCATGAGGGGAAGAAGACTATAAAAGGCTGAACATTCTCTTCTACATACAATGAGGTGTATGGCATGGATCTCAACTGTCCCTCATATGAAACAAAATCTCTCTGTCACTCCATCTTCAAAAAAATAAAGGGACAGCGTAATTTAAAAAAATATATAATAATAATAATAGAAAATAATTAAAGTGCCCCCGTTCCCCTATGTGACACACAAATACATACGCCCCCATAGGCACTGCATGCATATATAAACAAGAATGGTACTTACCATACATGTGAGATATCACCAAAGACATCAGAGCAAGATAAATAGTTGTACCACCAGGCCTTCTAGGTAATTCTAAACTTGTAACCTGTAAAGGCTTTTAAAGCGTCACCTATGGAGATTTTAACCACTTAAGGACCTTGGGTGTTTTTCAGATTTGGTGTTTGCAAGACTAAAACATTTTTTTCTGCTAGAAAATGACTTAAAACCCCCAAACATTATATATATATATATATATATATATATATATATATATATATATATTTTTAACACCCTATAGAATAAAATGGCGGTCATTGCATTACTTTTTGCCACACCATATTTGCACAGCAGTCTTACAAGCGCACTTTTTTTGGAAAACATTTACTTTTTACTTTTACTTTTACATTTACTTTTTTGAATTAAAAAATAAGACAACAATAAATTTGGCCCAATATATTGTGAAAGATAATGTTACGCAGAATAAAATGATACCCAACATGTCACGCTTAAAAAAAATGTTTTCTTTGTTTTCTTATTTATTTTTAATTCTTTTATTATTTTTTTACACTGAAAAAAAAATATCACTTTTATTCCTATTACAAGGAATGTAAACATCCCTTGTAATAGAAAAAAGCATGACAGGTCCTCTTAAATATGAGATCTGGGGTCAAAAAGACCTCAGATCTCATATTTAGACTTAAATGAAAAAAAAAAAAAAAAAACTGTCATTTTTTCAAATGACAACATTTTTTTTTTCTTTAAGACGCATTGGCGGGACTGACGTTTTGACGTCACTTCTGCCCAGCAAAGCTATGGGGATGGGTGGGGGCCATCTTGCCCTTACTCGCATTCCCACACAGACAGGAGAAAAACCCGATCGCCTCCGCCCCAGGAGAAGGGCCCTCTCCCGCCACCGATAACGGCGATCTCGCGGCGAATCGGCCGCGGAGACCGACGTTATCGTTAACAGGACCACTCACTGAAGAGATGGATACCTCAGTTGTGGCAGCAGCTGCTGCTGTTACCGAGATACCCATCTTTAAAAAAAGGACGTATATATACAGTGAGGGGTCCTTAAGTGGTTAAAGGGGTTGTAAAGGTAAAAAAAAAATTCCCCTAAATAGCTTCCTTTACCTTAGTGCAGTCCACCTTCACTTACCTCATCCATCCATTTTGCTTTTAAATGTCCTTATTTCTTCTGAGAAATCCTCACTTTCTGTTCTTCTCTCTGTAACTACACACAATAATGCAAAGCTTTCTCCCCGGTTTGAAGTGTCATGCTTGCCCCCTCCCTTGAGGGGGGAGGGGACGAGCAGAAGAGTCAGGACGCCCACTAACACATTGCTCCTTTCTCTATCTGCAATGTAGAGAGCTTCCTGACTCTCCTGCTTGCCCCCTCAATGGAGAGGGGGCGAGCATGACACTCCACACCAGGGACAAAGCCTCGCATTATGGTGTGTAGTTACAGACAGAAGAACAGGATGTGAGGATTTCTAAGGAGAAATAAGGACATTTAAAAGCAAAATCAAGGGTGAGGTAAGTGAAGGAGGACTGCACTAAGGAAAAGGAAGCTATTTAGGGGAATTTTTTTTACCTTTACAACCCCTTTAAGGTACCATGGTTTGGCACCATTTCATGGGTGTAAGTAATTTTAAAGCATGTCATGTTTGGTATCTGTTTACTTGACACAACATCATCTTTTAGATTTTACCAAACAGTTGGGTATTTTCTTTTTCTTTTGTGCATTGAAATTCATTTAAGTGCATTTTCTCCAAAAGATTTGCTTTTGAAAAACCGCTGCACAAATATTCTGTGACAAGAAAATATGCAACACCCACCACTTTATTTTCTGGGGCATCTGCCTAAAACAACAGTATACAATATGCAGTTCTAAGTAGTAATATAGCACAAAAAAAAATCATCTTTTTACATGTAGGAGAGAAATGTCAGAATTGGCCAGACTGGAAGTAGTTACCTTTAAGGTAAGATACAAATATTGCAGTTGATTTACTAATGTAGTTTGTTCTGTTTGAAAAAATGAATGTTCACTTAGTTTGATAACGGTGAAGCACAAAGCACAGGGGTCAGGAGTACATAATGCACAGGTCGGAGTCAAAGTACAAAAAAATAAATCCTTGTTTATTACCGTGTTTAAAAAGTGTAGTTACACACATATATATATATATATATATATATATATATCACATACATACACACATGGCAGAGGTAGTCAATGGGAGATTTTTACCCATCTCCCCACTGGCACAGTGAAAGAAGTGCGGAAGCACTTCTTTTATGGCAGAGACCATCAGATGGAGATCTTTCCCATTTTCCGGCTGGCACATAGAGCAATAATGCTAATGCGCATTGCAGTGCTGGGGCAAGGTCATCCAGTGCCCAGGGCAAAAATGCCAATCTGTGCTCCCCCATATTAAGGGATCCACTCCCAGCAGTCACTCACTTGTCAAAATTAGTGCGTATAGTTCCTGATCTGTCAGTCAGGTCGTGCATTGACCTGGATGTACACAGTTTTAGGCCTCATGCAACAAATTTACAGCTGCTTCTAGGGGTGTCTGACTTTTTTTTTTTGCCTAAAAACGCTCCTCTCTGTTATCCTATGTGTCCATGTACACCTAGGTTTTTAGCAGTGATTAGTGGCAGGAGCTTTTGGAGGATTTTAGAGGCAGTTAAAAAAAAACACTGCCAGTACGGTTAGGAGCAGCAGAGTTTGGGCAGAAAAAATGCTAGAAGCTGCTAAACGTTAGTATGTAAAAAGAAGAATAGGCTGCACACCCCGATTATGATCCAAAATCCTTTATTAGGACATCCCAGAGTGACACCACAAGAGGATTTTGGATCATAATCGGGGTGTGCAGCCTATTCTTCTTTTTACATTATGATTGCGTAGACGAGCCGAGGCGAGCACCCACAAGTTCTATCGGCCTTCCTCATCTCACCTGAAGTAGCAAGCCTTCTCTGTCTAATTGCTAATCGTTAGTGCTTGAGCATTAAGGTGGGAACAACATGGGAAGGGTGCTTTGGGGTCTTCCCCAAAACACCTTGACATAATAGGGGGCAATCCTGTATGGCCAGCTTCAAGGCCTGGCAAAGGTTGATCCGTTTGAAAAAGGACAGCCTCGGGCCCAACCGGGGCAAGATACGTTGGAGATTGTCTCCTCAGAAAATTATGTAGAATGCAACATGCAAATATAATAAAATTCCACTTATACTCCGCCATGTGGAGAGATGTCAGAACAAGGCGGAACCGGCTGGCCATTATCCCGAAGGTGTTCTCCACCACTCTCCGGGCTCTGGCCAGCCGGTAGTTAAAGACCCTCCTCTCTGGGGTGAGGGTCCGCTGAGGGAATGGCCTCATAAGATGGGGTCCCAGGGCAAACGCCTCATCAGCCAAGAAAACAAACGGCAGCCCTTCAAGATTCTGGTCATCCGGTGGCAATGACAGATCCTCCTCTTGAAGGCGAAGCGCAAACTCGGTCTGCTTGAAGGCTCCCCCATCCGAAATCCGTCCCGACATCCACAAAAAGGAATTCGTACTGCGCTGACACCACCGCCATCAGCACAATACTGTTGAACCCCTTATAATTGAAGAATTGGGATCCTGAACGGGGTGGAGGCACGATGCGGACGTGCTTCCCGTCGATGGCTCCCCCGCAGTTGGGGAAGTTCCAACGGCTCTGAAAGTCCATGGCCACAGACTGCCACTCCTGTGGCGTGGACGGAAGCTGTGGAAGAAAAATAAAATTTTTTAGCCCCAAAACATTGCAAGCAGATTATACAAAGACATTATAAGCATTCTAACATTTCTTTGAACTAGCATATTATACCTAAATAGATTTAGTCAATTCTCACAGTAAATACCCCTTGTGATGGGCCAGTGCCCAAGTTTTGTGTGGGCCTAGATGAGTTTGGGAGTACCCAAAAAAAAAAAAAAAAAGTGTACATAGACTTTTAATACACATTTTGGAGGGAAGGGCTAGATGAGTTTGGGAGTACCCAAAAAAAAAAAGTGTACATAGACTTTTAATACACATTTTGGAGGGGAGGGCTAGATGAGTTTGGGAGTACCCAAAAAAAAAAGTGTACATAGACTTTTAATACACATCTTCGAGGGGAGGGCTAGATGAGTTTGGGAGTACCCAAAAAAAAAAGTGTACATAGACTTTTAATACACATCTTCGAGGGGAGGGCTAGATGAGTTTGGGAGTACCCAAAAAAAAAAAGGTGTACATAGACTTTTAATACACATTTTGGAGGGGAGGGCTAGATGAGTTTGGGAGTACCCCCCAAAAAAAGTGTACATAGACTTTTAATACACATTTTGCAGGGGAGGGGGGCAAACATTACAATGGATATAACACAATACATTGGGAAGTGACTATGCTAGGTGTGTTTGGGCCCAGGATAGCATGCTGGGGAGATAAGTGAAGGGAAATAGGCATGTAGGCCAAAAAAGGGGCATTATTAAAGTTTACAGCATGCATGGGGGCAAAGGGAACATTCACAGCATATTCCAAACATGGTAATTAGGGAAGGAGGAGATAACTACAATACATTAGCATACATTATATACATAAAATGGGATATTAAAGGAGAAAACTTACCCTCATATATTCCTCCTGCAGAACCTGGATGATAGCAGAGCAGGTATCAGGAATAATGAGGCCCAGAGCCTAGGGGGAGATGCCCGTAGAGAACTTTAAGTCCTGAAGGCTTCTCCCTGTTGCCAGATAACGTAGGGTGGCAACTAGCCTCTGCTCAGCACCAATAGCCTCCCACATAACGGTGTCCTGCCTGGTAATATAGGGGGACACCAAGGCCAACAGGTGCTGGAAACGGGATCCGACATCTTCAGGATATTCATGAAATCATCAGGATTATTTTCCTGCAGCTGCCGCAGCAAAGGCATATGAGAGAATTGGTTCCTACGGAGCAACCAATTCTTGGTCCATGAACGCCTCCTCACCCTGTTCATGGACTCGTCATCTAGGTCTAAAAGCAATAGACCTATAGACATCGCACGCACAGCACGAGCTCGCCGATGACGAGGTGCCTGCAACATGGCTACAAGGTTAGAAACGAACGTCTAAACAGAATTGCACTAAACAGACCGCACTGAAGAACAGCAAGACCTATGAAGAACGACCTGAAAATCAAAAACGGGCAGACAGGACCGCAATGTAAAACAATACTACCTGACCGCAGGCCCCGATAGCCAAGATACAAACCCACAAGTACAAACTGAACAGCAGAGATCGATTTGAAAAGCACAAAAACTGAGAAGCGCGAATCGTCACTCACCAAACTTTTACTAACACGCGTAAACACGAGATTAGCAAAAGGAGCCCCAAGGGTGGCGCCAAACCAAACGTATGTCCCCTTTATAGTGCCGTCACACGTGGTGAACATGAGATCGACGAGATTTGGACTTTTAACGTGTGTACGCAAAGCAAGCAAAACGGGAAACTCGACGAGCGGAACGATGAGTTTCGCCCGACGAGGTTCTCGGTCGTGTGTACGCGGCCTCACACATTGATCAAATAAAGCAGTGTTGTGATGCATCACAGACCAAAGGGTCTGGTGTGGACTTGGAGTGAGAACTCTATGCCTTTTTTTTATTTTGTAAAGGGGTTCCCCTTCAAGATCATCAGAGCAGAAGTCGCACATCAAAGTCAGATCAGTTAAGAAGATGATCTGACTTTGATCCTACTTCAATGATTCAATGGGCCGAACTAGGTTTAAAGTCAGACCAAAGTAGTGCAGGAACCTTATTCAAAGTCAGGCTGACTTGTTTTGGACCAGTTAAAGTGGTTGCAAACCCTCGATAAAAATAAAATAAACCCTGCAAGACAAAGGCATAATGAGCTCATTAAGGAATTACTTACCTTACATTGAAGACCCCGCAGTGGTCCCCCCCCCCCTCCAGCGGTGACATCTCTTCCGGGGGTTTCTTCCAGTGCTGTGATTGGCCGGAGCCGCATGTGCGCGGGAGCTGACGGTACCCGCGCACGGACCCAGTTTGCCCCAGTGCGCATGTGCCGATGACATCGGCATATGCAGGGGACAGGGAAAATCTCCTAAACCGTACAGGTTTAGGAGATATCCTGGGTAGCTACAGGTAAGCCTTATTATAGGCTTACCTGTAGCATAAAGTGCCTGCGTAGTAGGGACCAGGCTGTGAAGCCAAAAGGCTACATGGCTGGTTTCCCTTACCCACAATGGAGGTGGCATCACCCAACCAGCTGATGTAAACATTGGCTGCACTGCCGACATTGCTGGACTCCAGGACAGGTAAATGTCCTAATATTAAAAGTCGGTAGCTACAGTAGGTGTAGCTGCTAACTTTTCATTATTTAACTGCTTGCCGACCAGTCGCTGCAGTTATACAGCGGCACGTTGGCTCTGCTGGGCGAGATCACGTAAATCCATCTCATCTCGCCGAGCAGCCAATAATGGCCCGCGCGCATCACCGGAGGCACGGACGCGCAACCCCGCTCACCCCTGACTCGCGCACACGCTTGGCGGGCGAGAACGCCACCGGGGACGCCCGTGATCACTCGTTACAGAGCGAGAACCGGGAGCTGTGTGTGTAAACACACAGCTCCCGTTCCTGTCAGGGGGAGAAATGCCTGATCCTCTGTTCATACAATGTATGAACAGCGATCAGTCATTTCCCCAAGTCAGTCCACCCCCCCCCCTTCAGTTAGAACACACCCAGGGAACATATTTAAGCCCTTCCTCGCCCCCTAGTGTTAACCCCTTCCCTGCCAGTGGCATTTTTATAGTAATCAATGCACTTTTATAGTACTGATCGCTATAAAAATGCCAATGGTCCCAAAAATGTGTCAAAAGTGTCCAAAGTGTCCGCCATAATGTCGCAGTACCGATAAAAATGGCTGATCACTGCCATTACTAGAAAATAAATAATAAAAATGCCCTATTTTGTGAACGCTTTAAATTTTGTGCAAACCAATCAATAAACGCCTATTGCGTGTTTTTTTTTACGAAAAATATGTAGAGGAATATGTATCGGCCTAAAATTGTCGCTCTATTTTTGTTTATTTCGCAAAAACTAAAAACCGCAGAGGTAAAGACTACCAAAATAAAGCTCTATTTGTGGGGAAAAAAAGTACGCAAATTTTGTTTGGGAGCCACGTCGCACGACCGCGCAATTGTCAGTTAAAGCGACGCAGTGCCGGATCGCAAAAAGTGACCCGGTCATTGACCAGCAATATGGTCCGGGGTTAAGTGGTTAAAGGGGCTTATGGAACTCCGCTTTAGGGATGCAGGACCAGCAGCTTTCCTCATTAGTGCTCTGCAGGTGCTGCAGCTAGGGTTACTGTAGCGGAGTACAATATTAAACTCCACGATCTCCGCTGGTAACCAGGGTAAATCCACAGTCAGCGTTGAAAAGTAAGGCAATGTCCCAAATCTGCCAAGTAACCAGACGACACACAGCTCTGAGAGTCAACTGACTTTTTATTCACAGGCTTCCATATTTATATAATTCCCCATGCAAGGGGTTTCCAAACAGCCAAACAGATTTAGCAGGGGTAATACAGGGAGGACCACATGGGGAACTTAACATTTTGGATAATTCTCCCATCAGGCATTGCTGCACGAGGGAAAAGTCAGTTGATAGCTGGGGTCTGGGGTTATGTGTTGTGGGAGTTCGGTTTAAAACTGCCGAACACTGATTGGGCAACATAAAACAAAAAACTTGAATGCTAGTGGCTTACGGCTGCCAGCATACCAATTACTATGCCCACATAAGACCCAGCATAATACATAGCATATAATACAGACAACCTTTTGACATGTAACGTCCAGCGTTCCAGAAGTGGCTAGGTTTGCCACAATGTGTCCAGGTTTACCATCTGTGCAGGATTCACCCGGACAGTTCGGGTTTGGAAACATGGGTCTGTGTTTCAGACTGCCTGAAACCTGGACACACTATTTAGACTGGACTATGGCTTCCCAGCAGGGTTGCTGGCTGCAGTTGTCTAAGCTGAGAGTGTCTGTTACATTCTTTCACATTGCCCAAAGCCAGCACTAACAAACCCCCCACCCCAAAAAAAAACCTACCCCTCTATGTCTGCCCACACTCCAATCCCCAGCGCTGTGCCTCAGAAAAGGAAAGTTGTAACCGGAAATTCCAGCAGCCTCAGATACATCTGGATGAGAGATGCTGACTGCCAAGGGGTGAGTGAGCTCACCATCCATCCCTGTCTGGGACTGAAGTCTGCCCCTTCTCTCTCCTGCCTCTGAGTAAGTACACTAAGGCAAATTAGGGTTCTCAGAGCACCCCTTACATCAGAGTTCCCCTTTACACCAGAGGCCACAGTGTTTTCCCTTTACATCAGAGTCTTCTCCATACATCAGAGTTCTCAGTGTTCTACCTTAATTCAGGGTTTACAGAGCATACCTTTATGTTAGAGTCCCCAGGGTTCTTCCTTATATCAGAGTATGTAGAGTCCCCCTGTGGCAGGCGCAGCACTATGAAGTGCCTCATGCGCTGTGGCATTAGAAGAATTGTGATATCTCTGACTTTTCAGTCCAACAAGACTGTCTATTACTCTGAAATTCCTCTATTGCCGTTCTATGGAAGCAGTAGGTTTAAAGAGCACACCAAATGCTTAAAATAACTTCTTTAATAACTTCACTTTTCTTCATATAAAATACTGCTGCTTTGCAGCAGACAGTCCACGTACAAAAAAAAACACGTGATGAATAAAGTATAACAGAAAATGGTGGTTCAAATATTCAGTCTTGTCATTTAACAAAAGATATTGGATATACAGTATTTCTTTCTTCAGTATTTACTCTCTCTCTCTCTCTCTCTCTCTCTCTCTCTCTCTCTGTAAGTTATCAAAGCATTCTCTGATTTCTCTGAAAGGTATAACTGTGGTTTGAAGGCATGAAGGTTTGATATGGTTCGGGTTTGAAGGTTTGGGTTTGATATGGTTCGGGTTTGGTAGAACTACAAGTGAACACACAGCTAAATCAGTATACAGTTATAATCACACTATTTACAATAAGAACATATATATAACTGTATGAATACCTAATTTTGCCCTTTGCTTCCATAAAACTGATCTCTGTATGTCTGCTTGCTCTGCTGTCTCTGTGTGGAATGAATAATTTGCAGAGCATGTGCTAGAAACTTCCTAGACAGTGGATGCAAAGCTGGCTGTGACTGGTCAAGACTCTGCTAAATGTGAGATTAGCTGTGATTGGGCCAAGGCTTCTGATGAGTCACAAAAAGCTTAACTCTATGCTTGCTGGCATGAATTTTACTGTGAATTACTTTGCTTCCTCTGTCCCATACAAACAAATGACTCTTAAAGGCATATTTTTCTTTTGCTTCTGTGAACACAACATACAACTGTTATATAACATCCAAACACAAAATCACAGTGAATAACTCTGCTTTTGTCTCTCACATATAAACATGTGCTCTACATTAGGTTCTTAGCAGGTTTAGCTGTATATACATGTAGGTTATATTAGCTACCTAGGACAGGTTCTAGCTGGCCAGCTATACCCCCCTTAAAGTGAAAGGGAACTCTACGAGTATAGATGTAAAAGGGGAACTCTGTGGATTCAGATGTAAAGGGGGAACTCTGTGGACTCTGATGTAAGGGGGACTCTTGTTATTAAATTCATATGATTAAAAATGTTATTTAATAGCAAAATATATGTATAGTTATACTATTAAAAAAAACTTGCAGTGCGCCGCTAAAGTGTTCGGGTTTGACTTGAAGAAAAGGTGGCAGCCCTAGCTGCAGCTGATTGATAATTATGAAACCACTCCCATTAGACTCACTCGGAACATGTGCACAGAGGAACAAACAGTGATTTCTTCACATTAAAGCGGAGGTTCACCCTGAAAATCAACTATTTACCATTAGATCCTGCATACTGCTGACATCTGCAGTATGCTATTTTTTTTTTTGCTGTACACAATAATAAATTCCCTAGAAATAAATATGTTGTTGTTCTTGTCCTGAAGGGTAAATGACGTGGTCTAGAGTGTTTTATTTAATGGAAAAAGTAATGCTGTGGCTTTTTTGTGTGTCTTGGTTTGATATAGTGAAATCAGTGAGGATATTCTGCCGCCAGCTGGTAAGAGGAAAGAATTACATCTGGATGTTTTTGTATGACAGATGTCATCCTTGGATCACTGTGTCTCGAGCACAGTAATATGTGGCTGTGTCTTCCACTTTCAGATTGTTTATTTGTAGATATGATGTGGTTATGGACGCATCAGTAGTTATTGTGAATCTTCCCTTGTATGAAGAGGAATAATCTGTAGCTCCATTAGTAGGATGAACCCTCCCAATCCATGTCAGTCCTTTCCCTGGAACCTGTTGAACCCAGTGTATATAGTAGCTGGCATATGTATATCCAGATGCTTTACAGGACATCTTCACATTCTCTCCAGGCTTTTTTATCTCTGAGGAGGACTGAGTATATGTTTGTGACATGACCCCTGTAACCAAGAATAAACATATGATGAGAAATAAGATGATCCAATCAGAATGGTTTACTGCTTCTTCCTGTATTCCAGACTTACCAAGAAATGAGGACAGACACAAAAGACAACAGGATAGAAACATGATGTCTTATTGGCTTTAGATGTCCTGAATGTTCTGAGAGGACACCAAGATCTCAGTAGAACATCCCAGCCGGTCAGTTCAGCTTTTCTACCCGGCAGGATGAGACAGGAAGCAGAGATGGGATTTGCATGAGGGGAAGAAGACTATAAAAGGCTGAACATTCTCTGATGAGATATATGGCATGGATCTCAACTGTCCCTCATATGGAACTAAATCTCTCTCTCACTCCATCTTCAAAAAAATAAAGGGACAGCGTAATTTAAAAATATATATATAATAATAATAATAATAATAGAAAATAATTAAAGTGCTCCCATTCCCCTATGTGACACACAAATACATACGCCCCCATAGGCACTGCATGCATATATAAACAAGAATGGTACTTACCATACATGTGAGATATCACCAAAGACAAGATAAATAATTATTGTACCACCAGGCCTCCTAGGTAATTTCTAAACGTGTAACCTGTAAAGGCTTTTAAAGCGTCACCTATGGAGATTTTAACCACTTAAGGACCTTGGGTGTTTTTCAGATTTGGTGTTTGCAAGACTAAAACATTTTTTAGAAAATTACTTAAAACCCCCAAACATTATATATATATTTTTTTTTTCTAACACCCTATAGAATAAAATGGCGGTCATTGCAATACTTTTTGTCACACCGTATTTGCGCAGCGGTCTTACAAGCGCACTTTTTTTGGAAAAATTTGGCCCAATTTTTTTATATAATGTGAAAGATAATGTTACGCACAGTAACATTTTTTTTTGTTTTCTTATTTATTTTTATTTATTTTATTATTTTTTACACTGAAAAAAAAAAATTGATAACTTTTATTCCTATTACAAGGAATGTAAACATCCCTTGTAATCGAAAAAATCATGACAGGTCCTCTTAAATATGAGATCTGGGGTCAAAAAGACCTCAGATCTCATATTTAGACTTAAATGCAAAAAAAATAAAAAATGAAAACTGTCATTTTTTCAAATGACGAAAAAAAATGTTTCTTTAAGACTCATGGGCGGGACTGACGTTTTGACGTCACTTCCACCCAGCAAAGCTATGGGGACGGGTGGGGGCCATCTTGCCCTCACTCGCATTCCCCACACAGACAGGAGAAGGGCCCTCTTCCGCCACCGATAACGGCGATCTCGTGGCGAATCCACCGCGGAGACCACCGTTATCGTTAACAGGAGCGCTCACTGAAGAGATGGATATTGTAAATGGTTGTAAAGGTAAAAAAAAAATTCCTCTAAATAGCTTCCTTTACCTTTACCTCATCCTTCCATTTTGCTTTTAAATGTCCTTTTTTTTTCTAAAAAAATCCTCACTTTCTGTTCTTCTCTCTGTAACTACACACAGTAATGCGAGGCTTTCCCCCCCGGTGTGGAGTGTCGTGCTTGCCCCCTCCCTTGAGGGGGGAGGGGACAAGCAGGAGAGTCAGGACGCCCACTAACACATAGCTCCTTTCTCTATTTGCAACGTAGAGAGCGTCCTGACTCTCCTGCTTGCCCCCTCAATGGAGGGGGCGAGCATGACACTCCACACCAGGGAGAAAGCCTTGCATTATGGTGTGTAGTTACAGACAGAAGAACAGGAAGTGAGGATTTCTCAGAAGAAAAAAGCACATTTAAAAGCAAAATCAAGGGTGAGGTAAGTGAAGGAGGACTGCACTAAGGAAAAGCAAGCTATTTAGGGGAATTTTTTTACCTTTACAACCCCTTTAAGGTACCATGGTTTGGCACCATTCCATGGGTGTACATAATTTTAAAGCATGTCATGTTTGGTATCTGTTTACTTGGCACAAAATCATCTTTTAGATTTGACCAAACAGTTGGGTATTTTCTTTTTCTTTTTTGCAATGAAATTCATTAAAGTGCATTTTCTCCAAAAGATTTGCTTTTGAAAAACCGCTGCACAAATATTCTGTGACAAGAAAATATGCAACACCCACCACTTTATTTTCTGGGGCATCTGCCTAAAACAACAGTATACAATATGCAGTTCTAAGTAGTATTATAGCACAAAAAAAAAAAAATCAGCTTTTTACTAGACATGTGCAGACTGGAATATTTTGTTTCGTTTTTTCGTTTTCGTTTGGAAAATAAATTTATTTAGTTACTCCCGAAAATCGGTTTGATTTATTTCGTTTGTCGTTAGGGAATAGCATTCGTCCGAAAATCCAATAATACTTGGTTTCTGTCGAATGGTCAAAAGAATATTCGACGAAACGTCGAATCTTTACGTCGAATCGTACATTTCCGTTCGAATATTCCGCCTACAAGAATTCTAATGTTGTATGACTAGTAATAATGTCGAATCTATTTTCTCATAAATTGAAATCTAATCTCTGTAATGTCGAATCTATTATTTCTATAGTGTCGAATGTTTTCTCTATAATTTTGAATCTTTTCTCTATAATGTCGAATCTTTTCCCTATAATGTTGAATCTTTTCCCTATAATGTCGAATCTCTCTATATCGAATTTTTACCGCAACGAAAAAGAAAATAAAGCATTTTTTTATGTCGGATCTTTCGGTTTTCCTTTCTTTCGCTTTTGTTATCGTTTGTTAAAACGATAACGAAAAAAAACAGATTTTCGGGACGAAAGTGCATTCTAACGAAAACGAATGCACATGTCTACTTTTTACATGTAGGAGAGAAATGTCAGAATTGGCCAGACTGGAAGTAGTTACCTTACAAGGTAAGATACAAACATTGCAGTTGATTTACTAATGTAGTTTGTTCTATTTGAAAAAATGAATGTTCACTTAGTTTGATAACGGTGAAGCACAAAGCACAGGGGTCAGGAGTACATAATGCACAGGTCGGAGGCAAAGTACAAAAAAATAAATCCTTGTTTATTACCGTGTTTAAAAAGTGTAGTTACACATATATATACACATGGCAGAAGTAGTCAATGGGAGATTTTTACCCATCTCCCCACTGGCACAGTGAAAGAAGTGCGGGAGCACTTCTTTTATGGCAGAGACCATCAGATGGAGATCTTTCCCATTTTCCGGCTGGCACATAGAGCAATAATGCTAATGCGCATTGCAGTGCTGGGGCAAAGTCATCCAGTGCCCAGGGCAAAAATGCCAATCTGTGCTCCCCCATATTAAGGGATCCACACCCAGCAGTCACTCACTTGTCAAAATTAGTGCATATAGTTCCTGATCTGTCAGTCAGGTCTTGCATTGACCTGGATGTACACAGTTTTAGGCCTCATGCAACAAATTTACAGCTTCTTCTAGGGGTGTCTAAATTTTTTTTTTTTGCCTAAAAACGCCCCTCTCTGTTATCCTATGTGTCCATGTACACCTAGGTTTTTAGCAGTGATTAGTGGCAGGAGCGTTTGGTGGATTTTAGAGGCAGTAAAAAAAAAAACACTGCCAGTACGGTTAGGAGCAGCAGAGTTTGGGCAGAAAAAATGCTAGAAGCTGCTAAACGTTAGTATGTAAAAAGAAGAATAGGCTGCACACCCCGATTATGATCCAAAATCCTTTATTGGGACATCCCAGAGTGACACCACAAGAGGATTTTGGATCATAATCGGGGTGTGCAGCCGAGGCGAGCACCCACAAGTTCTATCGGCCTTCCTCATCTCACCTGAAGTAGCAAGCCTTCTCTGTCTAATTGCTAATCGTTAGTGCTTGAGCATTAATTAATTTTAATGACCAGAATAAATGATTTATTCTGGCCAATGTAATAAGTTAACGTACAAGAGCTTGACGCCTGTAAAAGCTCCTAAAAGCTTAAGGCCCCTTTCACACTTATACGACTTGTCCCACGATTTTTGATGGCAAAGTAGCATGACAAGTTGTTTCCCATGATTTCCATTCATGTTAGTATGACTTCAAGTCGTTCCGACTTCAAAGTAGTCCCTGCACTCAGGGCCGCCATCAGGGGGGTACAGGCATTACATCTGTAAGGGGCCCGGGGGTCCCCAGGGGCCCGGATGGGAACCACCCTAAAAAAAAAAAAAAAAAAAAAAAAATTAATTTTTTTTTTTTTTTTTTTTTTTTAGGGGTCCGAAGATCCCCAGGGGCCCGGAGGCCACCAAGGGCCCCTGACGGCAAGCCCTTTTTTTTATAAATTTTTTTTTTTTTTATATAAAAAAATATATTTTTTTATAAAAAAAAATTTTTTTTTTAATATATTTTTTTATTCTTTTTTTATTAAAGGGACAATTTTTTTTCTTTTATTTTTTTAGAGGTCCCCAGGGGCCCGGAGGCCACCAGGGCCCCAGATGGCAAGCCCTTTTTTTTCTTTATTTTTTTTATAAAAAAATATATTTTTTTATAAAAAAATATATTTTTTTAATATATATTTTTCTTTTATTTTTTATTAAAGGGCCAATTTTTTTCTTTTATTTTTTTTAGAGGTCCGGAGGTCCACAGGGGGCCGGAGGCCCCAAGGGCACCGGATGGCAACCCCCCTTTTTTTTATTTATTTCTATTAAAAAATATATAGATTTTTTAATATATTTTTATTTTATTTTTTTATTAAAGGGCCATTTTTTTTAGGGGTCTAGGGGCCCGTAGGCCACCAGGGCCCCAGATGGCAACCTCCTCTTTTTTTTATTTTATTTTTAATATATTTTTTTATAAAAATATATATTTTTTTAATATATTTTTCTTTTATTTTTTATTAAAGGGCCAATTTTTTTTCTTTTATTTTTTTAGGGGTCCGGAGGTCCACAGGGACCTGGAGATCCCCAGGGCCCCAGATGACAACCCCCCTTTTTTTATAAAAAAAAATATATAATTTTTATATATTTTTTTATTTCTTTTATTTTTATATTTTATATTATCCTTTTTTATATTTTTTTTTTTACTTTTTTATATTATTTTTATTTCTTTTTTTTAATATATAGATGTATTTTTATATAAGGGCTCAGAGGTCCCCAGGGCCCCATGTGTCAAACCCCCTTTTTTTATAATTGTATTTTTTATTTTTGTTTATATATTTTTTTTTATATATTTTTTTTTATTAAAGGGCCCAGAGGTCCCCAGGGCCCTGGAAGGCAACCCCTTTTTTTTTTATATATAAATGTTTATTTATTTTTTATATATATATTTTTTTCTTTCTTTCCTTTTTTTTTAAAGGGCCCAGAGGTTTCTTTTTATTAAAGGGCCCAGAGGTCCCGAATGGAAAGCCCCCTTTTTTTTGTAATTTCCTTTTATATAAAAAAAAAATAACGTCCCCGGGGCCACAGTTGGCAACCACACCTTTTTAAAAAAAAAAAAAAAATATATATATATATATATATATATATATCTTTTTTTTTCTTTATATTAAAGGGCACAGAGGTACCCAGGGCCCGGATGGCTACCCCCCTTTATTATATATATTTTTCTTTATTTCTTATTTTTGTAAAGGGCCCCCCCCCCGCTTCTCAATTCGCGGCAGCAGCCCCCCCCCCCCGCTTCTCAATTTCATGCGACAGCACCCCCCCCCCCCCGGTTCTCTGCACCAGGGGGCCCATGCCTGAAGCTGTGTAAGGGGCCCCAAAATTCCTGATGGCGGCCCTGCCTGCACTACTTTGGTCCGATTTTGATGGCACTTACACAGGCATTCCCTGAAATTGCGTCAAAATCATGCAATCTGTGAGGGTAAATTGGCACCAGGTGCGCTAGGACTGTGTTGAGCAGCTCCAATGTAGTCCCACCACAAGATAAGATAAAATTCCTTGCCTATCTGACTGGTTCACATTTTCATGTTGCAATGCTGTGCGTGGACAAAAGTACTGCATGCACTACTTTTTTTAGCGCAATGCGAGGCAATCTACTGTTTAACATAATGCTGCGGTCAATAGAATGAAGTTGGAAAGTGTGGCATTCCAATAAATGTTGTTTTAAATAAAAGGGAACCGATATAATGCTCTGCCATTGGCACAATGGCACTGCTGTCATTCCACCACACACCAGTCACTGTGTTCTAATGCAGACGTTGGTGTCAGTGTACCATAAAGGTCATAACATGTATTTTATATTTCTATATATATATATATAAATATATATTTTTTTTTAACATGAACGTATTTGTGGTTCATTCATAGTTCTGAGTATGCTGGTTAGTCACCATTGTCCTTACTTCATCTTTCTACATTCATATGAATAGCTTTGTTTACCTTCAAACCCATTCATACTTAAAGGGTTACTAAACCCTCATGTTTAAAAAAACAAAAAACAAACATGTCATACTTACCTCCCTCATCAAATGCAGCCTGTCCATCATCAAATGCAGCCTGTCCATCATCAAATGCAGCCTGTCCCTCATCAAATGCAGCCTGCCTGTCCCCCATCAAATGCAGTCTGCCTGTCCCTCATCAAATGCAGTCTGCCTGTCCCCCATCAAATGCAGTCTGCCTGTCCCTCATCAAATGCAGCCTGCCTGTCCCTCATCAAATGCAGCCTGCCTGTCTCTCATCAAATGTAGCCTGCCTGTCCCTCATCAAATGCAGCCTTCCTGTCCCTCATCAAATGCAGCCTGCCTGTCCCTCATCAAATGCAGCCTGCCTGTCCCTCATCAAATGCAGCCTGTCCATCATCAAATGCAGCCTGTCCACAATCAAATGCAGCCTGTCCCTCATCAAATGCAGCCTGTCCCTCATCAAATGCAGCCTGCCTGTCCCCCATCAAATGCAGCCTGCCTGTCTCTCATCAAATGCAGCCTGCCTGTCTCTCATCAAATGCAGCCTGCCTGTCCCTCATCAAATGCAGCATGCCTGTCCCTCATCAAATGCAGCCTGTCCCCCATCAAATGCAGCCTGTCCCTCATCAAATGCAGCCTGTCCCTCATCAAATGCAGCCTGTCCCTCATCAAATGCAGCCTGTCCCCCATCAAATGCAGCCTGTTCCTCATCAAATGCAGCCTCCCTGTCCCCCATCAAATGCAGCCTGCCTGTCCCCCATCAAATGCAGCCTGCCTGTCCCCCATCAAATGCAGGCTGCCTGTCCCTCATCAAATGCAGCCTGCCTGTCCCTCATCAAATGCAGCCTGCCTGTCCCTCATCAAATGCAGCCTGTCCCTCATCAAATGCAGCATGTCCTTCATCAAATGCAGCATGTCTGTCCTATCAAATGCAGCCTGTCCCTCATCAAATGCAGCCTGTCCCTCATCAAATGCAGCCTGTCCCTCATCAAATGCAGCCTGCCTTTCCCCCATCAAATGCAGCCTGCCTTTCCCCCATCAAATGCAGCCTGTTCCTCATCAAATGCAGCCTGTCCCCCATCAACTGCAGCCTGTCCCTCATCAAATGCAGCCTGTCCCTCATCAAATGCAGCCTTACATTACAGTTAATAAACAGGGGGTGGTGGAGGGGGGGGGGGCGTGTGCCGCTGAACAAGAGAGAAATAGATCACTTACCTCAGCTGCTTGTGTTGTCCTCCAGGCTCCTTGTGTCTTCTTTCACTGGTCCGCTCCGTCCTCATACTTCCTATCTTCTCTCTCTCTCAGAGACAAAACAGGAAGTGACATCATGTAACAGATGTCAATCAAACTGCTCGGCCGTAGTAATAGATACTACGAGCACCGGGCAGGAGCTGTGGCGCTTCCGAAAGCGCCACAAGGCGGGATAAAAGCCCGCAAATCTCACAATTGCATTGACGTGGCCCTTCCCATAATGCATGTGGCCGGCGCCACATAGTGCTATTACTGAAGAAAAAGGACGTTTTTTTTTTTAAAGGGGCAATATTAAAAAAAAAATTGTGACTACAGTAGGGGGCGGCACCCAGGCGCCCCCTATGGATGGGCCGTCACTGAAAGGCAAACTACATTTTAAACTTTCAAATAAAATTTGCCAAGTCTTCAAAGGTACTAAGGAATTTTGTATGAAGTTTTTAAATTACTTTTAGTACAATTTTCTGAATGTTCTGAGAGGACACCAAGATCTCAGTAGAACATCTCAGCCGGTCAGTTCAGCTTTTCTACCCGGCAGGATGAGACAGGCAGCAGAGATGGGATTTGCACGAGGGGAAGATGAATATAAAAGGCTGAACGTCCTCTTCTACCTACAATGAGGTATATGGCATGGATCCCAACTGTCTCTTGTGTGGAACCAAATCCCTATGTCCCTCCTTCTTTACTAGTTTCCTTTTTTTTGTGTTCTAGTGTATAGGTCTCTATTGTTTTGTTTTTTTTTTAACAATGAAATTGTATTTATGTTGCTATAAATACAATTTCATTGTTAAAAAAAAAAAAACATTTCCCCATTTTAGAAAGTTGAGAGACATGTATATAGATATATAAATAAACATATTTAGTCAGTAAAATGTCTGGTAAAATGTGACAAAATAATCCATCAGTCCTTATATCTCTGGGATGAGATTCTTGAATTGATTTTGCCAATCTCCCCACCTGATGCGGCCATAACAGTCTTTTCAGTGAAATGATACTCATGTAGAGACAGAGGCCCAGATTCACGTACATCTGCGCATTATTGGACCGGCGTAGAGCACCGCCTTTACGTTAGACTTGCGCAATTTTGCCGCGTAATCACCCTATTCTCGTAGCTTTTGCGCAGGAAATTGCGCATACGTAACGTTTTTCCAGAGGCGTAAGGAGGGGTAATACAAATTGGGAAGGACGTGGGCGTGTTACATTGAAATGAGCCGTGACCCCATGCAAATGAAGGGCCGGCCGGCTCGCGCATGCGCGCTTGAACGAGACCATGTCAGCTCCGATGTGCGCATGCTCACAACTCGGGGAGCGGCGCAATCAGTGAAATTGGAAATGGACTAGGGCAACGTTGTGAACTACGCAAACAGCATAAATAGACACACACAAACGCACTTCCTTTGCAAAAGTACATCCCTTTGTCCCTTCCCATTTAACAAAGTGCTTTTGTTCTTGTTGTTCGTTGCGGTGTGTTTTGTAGTTGTCAGATTAGTGTTCTGTGTGATCAAGTGGTTGTTAGTAGATTTTTGAAAGTGGTTTTTGATAAGTGTTTGAGAGACTGTTTGTTTGATTGATATATTTATTTTTGTTTCTTTTTCTGCTGTATTTTTGTTTTGTTTTTTGGGGACTGATTCTTGCTGAGTCGTTCTCTCTCTGTGTGTTTTTTTTTTGTGATTGGTTGGGCTTGTTTGTGTGAGTGAATTTTGTTGACTGGGACTGTTTTTTTTTGGAAGGATGAGTGAGAGAAAACGCAAGCTGAATTTTACAGTTGTGGAAAAACAGATTCTTGCCCGGGCCATTAGCGAGTATGGGCGTTACCTCCACGGCCCAGAGAGTGCCAACACCACCCCGGCCAGGAGGAGGGAGATATTGTATAGGATCACTGACCAGGTGAATTCAGCGGGGCAGGGGGAGACACGGACCAGGTCTGGGATTGACAAAAAAATCAATGACCTCCGGCGTCTGGTCAAAAGAAGTTGGCCAGAATGCATGCCCATGCCAGGGGCACAGGAGGGGGCCCACCATGCCGTATTAGCCTGACAGCGGAGGAGCGTGCGGTGGCCCTGACCTTTCATCGGCATGAAGTTGAGGGCCTGCCGGCTTTGACTCAAGTCCGGAGCCCGTGGTGCCAGGTAAGTTTTTTTTTTTTAATATCAGGTGTGTAGCATGTGTGGGGGAGGGGGTGAAAGGGAATATGTGGCAAGTGTGTGGATCCTCCAACCTGTTAATGTTTTGTGTCATCCACAGATGTGCAGGAGGGTGCAGGGCCATCTGGCCTGACCGCACCAACCCCAGGACAGCAGCCTAATGAGGCCCCCCCAACAAGCCGGAGTCTGCGGAGGAGGTTCAACAGGAGCAGGACAATCATGAGGAGCAGGACAATCATGAGGAGGAGGAGAATCATGAGGAGGAGGAGTCCATGTCAGGCACTGGACGTTTGGGTTTTGAGGACTCCTCCCCTCTGGCTGCCAGCAGGCAGGCCTCCCTAAGGGGGAGCCCCCCCCTCCTCCCCCAACATGGCTCCCCTCACAAGGGCCTCCCCTTCTCCCCGGCCACAAGCATCAGCTGGAGGCAGGATGTCATCCCAGACCACCAGGGGGTTGGCCGATCTCCTGCCCGCCACCCTGAGAAGGGACCAGTTCCTCCAGACCCGCCATCTGGGACAGGTCAGCCAGACATTGGTGCGGATGGAGGAGAGCCTGTCCTCCATCAAGGATACGCTGGGGAACCTGGACTCCCACTCCCGGGCTTTCACAACCTGCCTAAACGAACTGCAGACGACATCAGCAGGCGTTGGGCAGGATGTGAGGGCCCTTACCCTGGCTATCCAGGCCAACACGGCAACAGTTGGTGCTGCCCTGGACAGAATTGCCGTGGCCTTGGAGGGCAGGCCACCAGGTGGGCAGAGATCAGGGGCTGATCCTCCTTCCCCGGTTTTACCCCTTCCCCATGAGTCTCCCCTGAGAATCCGGGGCCGTGGCCGGGGGCGCCCCAGGCGTGGCTCACGCAGAGGGCAGTAATTTGTTTTTCCCCCAATTGTTTTTATTTTTAAATATTTTGTCTTTTTTTTGTCTTTTTTTTATTTATTTTTGCTGGAAATTTTTTGATTTTGCAGGTCATTTTTTTTTTGGGGGGTTGTGAATGCTGTGTGAATGTGGGGGTGACATTCCTGCCGGAAAAGGGGTGTCACCCTCTATTTTGGTGGAGAAGGGTTCCCCAGGACCAGGGAGAAGTGATCCCCCAGGTCCGTGTGAATGGTGTATGAATGTACAGTGACATAATTGGAGCCTTGGCGTGGCGTTGCTGCTCACAAGTCCTGCATGGTGGACTGGTGCCAATCCAATTTGATGTGGATGTGGGGTGTGTGTGCTAGGGACCACAGTGTTGTGCATGCATGCATTTCATTGTGCCATGATTAATGTGTATGTTTAACGTGCAAAGATGCCCAATGTGAGATGTCTCCTGCTGCTCTTCCCTCAGAAGACGGGGGTAACCTCGGTTAGGGGGGATTGTCTGGTTCAGGGGTCAGGTCATCACGTAGGTCAATCTGCAGGCCTTTCTTTCTGCAAAGTTGTGCAGCATGCAACATGCACCGATGATCTGGCACACAAAGTTTGGGGAGTACAAGAGGGTACCCCCAGACTTATCCAGGCATCGGAAACGTGACTTTAGGATGCCAAAGGTGCGCTCCACCACTGCATGGGTTTGGGCATGTGCTTGATTGTATCTTTCCTCTCTGGGGTTTGGGGGTTCCGGATAGGAGTCATGAGATGGGGTCCCAGTGGATATGCAGAGTCACCTGTAAGGGAAAAGACAGGAGGATGTTAGTCATGCATGTGCCCCTTGTGATGTGCATCATGGGAGGGGATAGTCATGCCTGACTCCCATGTCACTCACCAACCAGCCAGGTGTCCCCATACACGTTCTGATCGAATTCCAATCGGATGTGGCATTGATTGTATATGTAGCTGTCATGGCAGGACCCTGGGTGTTTGGCACGGACGTGCCATATGAGGCCTTGGGCATCGACTATCACTGTACATTGATGGAATGCCAATGCTTCCGATTGCGGTACATGTGCTCTGTCTCCTGGGGGGCTGGAGTGCCACATGTGTGCAATCAATGGCCCCACGGTGCGTGGGAATCTGGCAATTCTGTAGAAATCTGTCATTGTCTTCAGCCGCAGCTCCTCAGTGGTGGGTTTGATGATTTGGTTGGCCATGCGTCTGAGTATTGCAGGGACAACCTGGTGCACACATCTGCTCATGGAGGACTGTGACATCCCAGCCACCACTCCACTTGTACGCTGAAAAGAGCCACTGGCAAGGAAATGGAGTGTTGCCAGGACCTTGACCAGTGGCTGCACTGCATGTGAGCGGTGTGTCTTGCTGGTGATGTCATCCTGCAGGGTTGTGGTTAATTCCAGGATGACATGAGGGGTGAATCTGAAGATGCGATACACCTCAGAATCACTCATGCCAAACAGGTCTATGCGGGTGCGGTATATCCTCTCCCGTGCCATCCTCCGTGCCCTCCTCCTTCTTTGTTGATCTAAAGTCAGTAGTATAGCTATGTGCGACGATGCCCCTGGCATGTTGGCATACAGATTGTTGAGCAACACGTGTGACTGCTGAGCTGCTCACTAACAGTGTTGCTTTATCTAACAAGTAGACTTTTTTTCTTTTTTTAGACCAACTTTTATATGCTCTAATTTTAGACAGGACATTTTGCTGTTGCGCACACTGCGTCGCCTGCGCTGCCCCAACGTTGTTTTGTGGATCCCCGTAAGTCCCTCATTAGCATATTTGACTAGCAAATCAATAGTGTGTCTATCGCACTTTTGCGCGGACGGATGCGCCAGTCTAACGAAATTACGCGTATCTCGTTCTGGGGATGCCGCGCAACGAAACGCACGCGCACATTTAGAATTACGCACGCGCATCTCCTGTTGCGCAGGCGTAATCGCTCTGTGAATCTGGGCCAGAATTCCTGCCTGGGTATTATACCTCTGATAGCTCCAGCTCCTGCTGTCAAAAATGAACCCTCTGACTCAATGTTTATCAACGCCATTCAGATGGGAAATAGAGCTATTCTGTATTATTGATATGCAGATTTAGGCTGCATTCACACCTGAGCGACAAAACGCCTGTTGCCCGACGCTCGTGCCGCTGGAGGGGAAAAATCCCATTCATGTCTATAGAGATGGTTCACTTCTCTGAAACGCCTGTCGCCTGAAAAAAAGTCCCGGACCCTTTTTTTCAGGCGACATTGGCGTTCGGCCATAGACATCAATGGGAGACTTTGTAAAAAAAATAAAATAAAAAAATAAATTAATCGAATCACGGCAAGTAAAGCCGCGTATGCGGCGTTACTTGCCGCTCAGGTGTGAATGCAGCCTTGGGGACTAGCTTCACCCTGAAGATGATGCCAGTTAAGGTATACTGTTTTTTTTTTTTTCATTTTTAGCTTCACAGTAAAACACAACATGGAAGAACTAAAACTTTCCAGTACTTCATACCCAAATAATAATTTCAGTTTATACAGGAATTATAGGACAAACATAAATACTCTTTTCCTACAGTAACTCTGTTTTTTGACTCAATACTTTTCCCCCTTCTGCCCATGCCTTTCAGCCAAGCTTCGCACTTTGAATGACAAATGCGCGGTCATGCAACACTGTACCCAAACAAAATTTGTATTATTTTGTTCCTACAAATAGAGCTTTCTTTTGATGGTATTTGATCACTACTGTTTTTTTGCTACATAAATAAAAAAAGACAGAAAAATTAGAAAAAAAAATGTTTTTTCTTTGTTTCTGTTATACAATTTAGTAAATAAGTATGTTTTCTCCTTCACTAATGAGGCTGCACTGATGGGCACTGATAAGGTGGCACTAATGGGCACTAATTAGGTGGCACTGATGATGATGCACTAATATGCAACACTGTTGGGCACTGTCAGGCGGAACTGATGGGCACTGATAGATGGCACTGATATGCAGCACTGATGTCTTAATTTTTTGCTATTTCTCATCGGATTGGCTGTAGATTTACATCACTAGACACTTTTTTTTTTACTTTTTAATCAAGGATTGGTCAAAAACTGCCTCTTGTGGTTTTGACTTTTTGACACTTTTTTGGTAAAATGTTTAGGGGGACGATGTACCCGATAGCCAGTCACATTGGGGAGTGATCTGGGAACCCCTTGTTGAAGGGGGTATCAGATTCTGATAAGCCCCCTACCTGCAGACCCTGACAATCACCAGCCAGGGTTGTCGGGAAGAAGCCCTTGTCCCCATTAAGATGGGGACAAGATGCTTTGGGGTAGGGGGGCAGAGCCCCCCGCCCCAAAGCACACACCCCCCTATGTTGGGGGCATGTGGCCTGGTATGGTTTTCCTGACCTGCCAGGCTGCATGCTGCCAACTTATTTTTTATTTTATTTTTATTTTTATTTTGTATTTATTACTGCACTATACATTGCACAGATGCTCCACTTTATAGGCAGACTAAGGGGACCCCCCAGGCACAATATTTAACTGCTTGCTGACCAACCGCCGCAGTAATATGGCGGCAGGTCGGCTCAGCTGCACGAGATCACGTAGATATACGTCATCTCGCTCCCGCTCGGCCCTGATGCCGACGAGCGTACCTGGCAGGCGCGATCACCCCCGGGCACCCACAATCGCTCGTTACAGAGCGAGTACCGGGAGCTGTGTGTGTAAACACACAGCTCCCAGTCCTGTCAGGGGGAGAAATGACTTGTCGTCTGTTCATACAATGTATAAGCAGCGATCTGTCATTTCCCCATGTCAGTCCCACCCCTCCCTTCAGTTAGAACACACCCAGGGAACATAATTAATATCTTCCCTGCCAGTGGCATTTTTTATAGTAATCAATGCATTTTTATAGCATCGCTATCGCTATAAAAATGCCAATGGTCCCAAAAATGTATCAAAAGTGTCCGAAGTGTCCGCCATAATCGTCGCAGTAGTACGATAAAAATCGCTGATCACCACCATTACTAGTAAAAACATTTTTTTTTATAAAAATGCCATAAAACTATCCCCTATTTTGTAAACGCTATAACTTTTTTTTATATATATTTTTGGGGAATATTTATTACAGCAAAAAGTAAAAAAAATATATTTTTTTCAAAATTGTCTCTCTATTTATGTTTATAGCGCAAAAACTAAAAACCGCAGAGGTGATCAAATAGCACAAAAAAAAAGCTCTATTTGTGGGAGAAAAAGGACGACAATTTTGTTTGGGAGCCACATCCCACGCGCAATTGTCAGTTAAAGCGACGCCGTGCCGAATCGCAAAAAGTGGCCCAGTCATTGACCAGCAATATGGTCCGGAGCTGAAGTGGTTAAAGGAATATTTCATTTTTATTGTTTCACTTTAAGCATCATTAAAATCACTGCTCTTTTTTTTGCATTGATACATGTCCCCTAGGGCACCCAGGCCCCCATACACTTTTTTTGGCAATAACTTTAAAATGAGGACTTTCGATTTTTCATCTTCGTGTCCTATAGACTTTAATAGGGTTTGCATGTTTGCTACAACTTTTTGCCTGTTCGAGACGTTCTGGTGCGAACCAAGCCGAGATGGGGGGGTTTCGGCCCATCTCTAGCTGCAGCAATGATCGAGATATCATCTTATTAGAGCCAGCGATTCCCTTCAATGTAAAAGTAATCCTAGAGGCTATAGAGCCACTGGATTACTTTTACAGGCAATAGAATGGGGCCCCACTTCCACCGCTGCCACCTGTACCAGGCTCTCCTGTCCCATCAGGGAGCCCAGTAAGGAAGGTACTGGCGACATCCACTTCCCGGTATACAGTGAGAAGAACTGATGTTGTTTCTCACACTGTGAGATGTCAAACCAGAAGCAAAGAGGATTTCATTACTTCTGGTTTCATGTGAACAAGCCATTACGGGCTTGTGAAAGCTTTGGAGGCCAGAGGAAAGATCTTGTGTCTAATAAACTCCAGATCTTTGCATAAAATGGATTTCCATGCTATCACTAGTGATGTCGCGAACCTAAAATTTTCCCTTTGCGAACGGCGAACGCGAACTTTCGCAAATGTTTGCGAACGGGCGAACCGGGGCAACCGCCATAGACTTCAATGGGCAGGCGAATTTTAAAACCCACAGGGACTCTTTCTGTCCACAATAGTGATGGAAAAGTTGTTTCAAGGGGACTAACACCTGGACTGTGGCATGCGGGAGGGGGATCCATGGCAAAACTCCCGTGAAAAATTACGTAGTTGTCGCAGAGTCCGTTTTTAATCCATAAAGGGCATAAATCACCTAACATTCCTAAATTGTTTGGAATAATGTGCTTTAAAACATCAGGTATGTAACCCTAACCCTATCTGTAACCCTAAACCTATCTGTAACCCTAAGCCTGAGCCTATCTGTAACCCTAACCCTGTCTGTAACTTACACACTCATGACATAAATTTTATTCCTCTATCCGTCAATCTTGGTGCAGTGATGACTGTGCTCGTGCGCACGTTTGGGAGATTGCAGGCGATGGGGTTTTTTCAAAGCCTATGGTCATGCTGAGGTAGTTCAGCAACAGTTAAGTGACCCAGAAAACAATGATTCTTCAGTGTGGGGTTGGCCCATTGTTGGCCTAGTAGGCTTTAATGATCATCTTAGATGATCACAAAGAAAATTAATGTATTTTCTATGCAAAATTATCCAGCCGATCGCTTTTGGTCTGTTCACAATGAAGCAACGACCGTATCATCTAGAGTGTGCCAACATTGCCACTGCCAACACACTCATAGAGGTGGTCACTTCATTGTGATACGCAAGCCCCTTCACCACAACAAGGTAACGATCACGAAGGGGAATTGACACATGTATGTGCTTTTTTTTTTTGCAGCCACAGTGCAGCACCAGAGTGCAGCACCAGAGGCCAGAAAAATTAGGGATATACACATGCCAGAAAAATCAGGTATTGTTGCAGCCGCTGCTGGAGAAAGGCAGAAAGTGCACTAAAACATTGCGACTTGAACCCTAGTTGGTGGCGGATAAGTCACGCAAGTCATCCAGCATGCAGAGATAAAATACAGCAGCGTGTGGACCATTTTTAGCCCAAGGCAGCTCATCTCATCAGGCCTTTTTTAGTCAAATGTATCGCCCACTGTCAGTCCCTTCGGGATCCATGCCTCATTCATCTTAATAAAGGTGAGGTAATCTAGACTTTTTTGACCTAGGCGACTTCTCTTCTCAGTGACAATACCTTCTGCTGCACTGAAAGGACACTTAAAGGACACTTAAAGCGGGGCAGGCCAGAAGTTCTATTGCAAATTGGGATAGCTCAGGCCACAGGTCAAGCCTGCACACCCAGTAGTCAAGGGGTTCATCACTCCTCAGAGTGTCGATATCTGCAGTTAAGGCGAGGTAGTCTGCTACCTAACGGTCAAAATGTTTTTTTTTTTTTTTTTACATGTAATCTACTGTGCCGCCAGATATGAGTGGCACTGGTGACACTGGCAGAGGTTGGCAGAGTAGACGCTGTAGGCCTGACACAAACACTTGCAGACAACTAACTGCTATTCTCTATTGCAGTCAAAGTTATGTTTTTTTTTTTACATGTAATCTACTGTGCCACCAGATATGAGTGGCACTGGTGACATTGTCAGAGGTTGGCATAGTAGACGCTGTAGGCCTGACACAGACACTTGCAGACAACTAACTGATATTCTCTATTGCAGTCAAAATTGTGTTTTTATTTACATGTAATCTACTGTGCCACCAGATATGAGTGGTGGCACTGGACAAGTGGGCACAGTATACACTGTGATTCTGACACACACGCGCTGGCAGGCAACTGACTGCTATTCTTTTGCAGTCAAATATATATTTTTTTTACATGTAATCTACTGTGCCACCAGATATATGAGTGGTGGCACTGGGCAAGTGGGCACAGTATACACTGTGATACGTACGTTCGGGAATCGGCGTATAGGCTCATTTGTATATTTTAGATGGGAACGCCACTTGCGTCCAGCCTAAAATATGAAAATTAGATTTAACGGCGTAGGAGACTTACGTCAGTTGGATCTAATAGAAATCTATGCGTTACTGATTCTATAAATCAGTCGCATAGATAGGATGAATGAATGAATGAAATGCAGGAGGCGGTCCTTAAGTGGTTAAAGTACTACTGTTGGAAAAATGTTGCTATTTTATTTAGTCATGTAAGAAAAATGATCTGAATGAATGAATGAATGAAAAACTTATAGAGCGCGGCACATGCGAACTGAATCGCCTCTGGGCGCTTGTTGTTCCTGTCTCCTTTGGTATCAAAAGAGATGAGTCTTGATCTTTCTCCTGAATGCTGAGTGGTTCTCCTCCAACCGAATGCTGGTTGGTAAAGCATTCCATAGTCTGGACCTTGGACCGCAAATCTTCTTTCTTCTTTGGACTTGTATCTGGATTTCGGTATCTGGAGCAGATTTTGGTTGGTGGATCGCAGAACGCGATTGGGATTGTGAGCTTTTATTTTTTCGCATAAATAATGGGGAGCATTCCCATGGATACATCTATGCGTTAGACCAGGGGTCCTCAAACTATGGCCCCAGTTGTTTAAACTATTCCCTCAGTTGTTTTAGGAACTCATATTTCATCCTTCTCAGTCATGGGATTTGTAGTTCCGCAAACCAGGATGGACCGTTTGAGTATGCCTGCCCGACAGATGCTTTCTACAATTCTTCTTTTATGTAACTTCCCCTCTATTAAGTGTTATCAGTAACAGGGCAATTTCCCAATTTTCTATTCCTTATCACAATCTAGCCCGTTTAAAAAACGACTTACGCTAAATTTCTTTGGTACACATCCGAAGTCCAATAGGCATTTGCATAGTCCAATCTTGAGTCTTACAATTTCCCATCCACGACCCTACAATTCTCTTTGTGAATCACGAATAAGTCTTAGTTAGGCGCAGCAATGATGAGAATCTGACTGACTACCCCTATTTGTGCGTCCTTGTCATGTAGAGTCAAGATCCCCCAAAGATGACCTTTTGACTTTACGCAAGGACTGATGCTTTTTGCCCAGAATGGTCCAGTTCTTTTCATGGGCATGGTTCCATTTCTTTTTAAAGATTAATGCTTGGCTTTGAAACAGAGAATTTGTTTTCTCCATTTCCATAAAATAAAACCTAATCAGTCTAGTCCTCCCATCATAAGAGTTTAGACAATGTCTCTCCCAGTGGATCCTTTTTCTGATGATGATTTTATTCTGCAAATGCAATCACAGATGTTGGTCCATCCTATTTATATAAATTGACATCTATCAATTGCTTGCTGCAAATATCATATGATGAAAGAGGGACGAATTGATGTGTTTCATAACACCCCTTAATCCCTATTTCCAATCTTTCGACTCCTCCACGATAAAAAACCTTCCTTTTTACGAAGTGAAACCTAAAATCTCTATTTCGATTGTTTTCCAAAAAAAACTCTTAGATTCTTGCTCACCCATCCCCAAAAATCTCCAAATTCATAACTCAATCCTCTGCGGCTACCGAGTCCAATATTAACGCTTGTCCTTCAAACTTCTTCTCCTTCAGATTACCACTCACCAGGTCCTTACAACTCAAACCAAGACAAGATTCCCTTCTCGTTTGTCCCCACATAATCGTCCATTTAAACGCGGTTTCCGTCCGTCGTTGTCCGGTGGAATCCCGATTTGAAATGGATTCAAGTAGGTTGTGGGTATCTAGATGCTGTTGCAACTGTTGTACCACTACTTTTTCCATTACTTTTGAGAGTACATTTTAGCCTGTTTATGGGACGGCGGCGGAGTGGGTCCTTGGGATCCAGGGTGGGTTTCACCAAGATGGGTCGAATTATGCCCTCTTTCAACTGGAAGGGCACTATGCCCTCCCTTAAAGATTGGTTGATAAGCTGCATGATAGGAGGTGCCAGGATGTCGGTGCATTCCTTCAGCAGTTTAGTGGGGATGATATCATTCGGAGCAGTGCTATTACGCAGAGCCCCAATGATATTTTCAGTGGCATAGATAGAGATGGATTCCAGCGTGAATTCACCAGGTTGTGGTGAATTACTGCAGGTGTTGTGTGGAATAATTACGGGGGGGGCTACAGGGGGAATTGTTTTATTGAATGCTTTGCCGGATTCCCTCGATTTTATTAATGAAGTAATCCGATAATTCATTGCAAAATTCTTGTGTGTCCGAATTGGGGGTTTTAAGACAGCCTGGATTCATGGTCTGAGTGACCAGCTTGAAGAGTTCGCGGGGGGTCGGTTTAGGGCGCTGTTGATAGCCTCAAAAAAATAGTTTTTCTTGGCTTTGAAGATTTCTTTGTGGTATTTTCTTGTTATTGCTTTGTAGACGAAGAGATTCTCATCTGAAGAGCTTCTTTTCCAGGCGGCTTCCGCCCTTCTGCGCTCTTGCTTCAGCAACGCCAGTTAGTTGTTGAACCAGCTGGAGTTATTTTTCCGGATGTGGGTTTTACGTTTCGGCGCTATTAAGTCAGCTGACTGTAAGGCGGCGTACAGACGATCGGATATATCCGATGAAAACGGTCCGCGGACCATTTCCATCGGATATGTCCGATCGGGAGTTTGATCCGATGGCGTGTACTACACACCATCGGATCAAATCCCCGCGCCGCGGACGGCGCGGTGACGTAGTGGTGACGCGGGCGGTGACGTTGTTGACGCCGCCGCGTCACCGCCACGTCACCGCACCAGGAAGTAAAACACTTCCGCGCGATGCGCCGAATCCATTCGGCAGCGGCGCGGCGGTGGTGGGAGCCGACATGTCTGCTGGTAAAGTGTACTAACCAGCAGACATGTCGGGGCGGACAGATTCCCACCGGATAGATTTCAAGCATGCTTTGAAATCTGTCTGTGGGTGGAGAAATCTGTCCGCTAGCCCATACACACGAGCGGAGATGTCTGCTGAAACGGTCCATCGGACCGTTTTCAGCGGACATATCCCCTCGTGTGTACGCCGCCTAATAGGGCTGTGTTTATGGCCTCCAGTGTTTCTTCAGCCGTTTGATGCGGCTGAATTGTTTTTATTTTTTTCCTTAACGTGGCTTTGAAGAGTTCTGTGTGGAGCTTCTTCTGACATCTGGTCCAGTGTGTTGTTACTGGATTTGATGTTTTTAATAAGGGGGGGAATTTGGAAATAATGAATTTAATTGCATGGCGATCTGTCCATGGCAACGGTTCATTATCAAAGATTTTCATTTCCAGATTTTGTCTGAAAATAAGATCGAGCTGTGTGTTGACCTGACGCATGTGTGGGCCCACATACTAGTTTTTGTAGCCCTAATCCTTCCAGTTGGTCGATGCAGGCGTCAGCAAGGGGTCTTGCGGGGAGTTGGCCCAGAGGTTGAAGTCCCGAGCAGCAAAAGGTGTTTGCTGTTAAGGGTATAGGTGGAGATAAAGTCTGTCAATGATGGGAGAGAAGCTGCGATTTTGGGCCAGGAGTAGAATCTGGACGGTCGCCTGGGAGTTTGCTTGGAGTTGCAGAGTAAGGGTTCCATGAATGGGAAGAGGGTTTTGAAGGACTGGTTTGGTGATTGCAAGATAGGAGGGCTCAGACGCAGAAAATAAGACGGCTTATCTGGAGATAAGCCGTCTTATTTCTTTCCTGAATCTGGCCCTATGGTTTTTAATCAGGTTCTTCAAAAAAAACACACCCGCTGCTGGAATTCAGGCACCGGAGCCGAAAAGGGTCCGGACGCCTGAATAATTAGGGGGAGGCTACAGCGGCCATGGATTGATTTATGCAATGCATGAACCTATCCAATCTACACAGAGAGGGGTGGCGTGACAGAGGGGGCGGTGCCCCTGCGCCCTTATTGGATGCACCCGCCACTGATTGGGGGGGTGGAGGAGCACGTAAACATAAGGTGTCATATTTGTGGTGGGGTACAAGGTCCTGCTATGGTTTTTTTGAGTATAAAGAATATGTACATTGGTAGAGACCAGTCCTGGGTACGGCTCCTATTATTATGGTTGGTGGTACCTGCATTTAGTTGTTTGTCTCTGAGTCAGCGTTTGTTGTGGCTGGAGGCCTAATCAATTTTCAGTGGTCACGCAGGTATGAGTAGTTGATGCCCACTAGGACCTTGCGACTCTTATTTTGGAAGAATGTACTAGATATTGATATGTTGCATATGTTTATAAGTTATTTATAATTTGTTAATAAAAGGCTGCTATGGCCATTGTACTTCATCATGAGTCTCATGTGGTTATTCTCCGAAAAAGATTAGTGGAGGAGTGGTGGTCAAACAGTTTGAAGAGCAAAGCATCTTTTATACCCTAGTCATGAGAATTTTTGTATGACATTTTTTATTAACTTTAGTACAATTTTTCATTTTAAAAACATACTAGTATATAGCCAACTTAAGATAGATGAGTGGTCTACTGTAGGTGAACACCTTTATATCATTAATGGAAAATGTAATGCTCTGTAATGTGTGCCTTGATATTATATAGTGAAATATCAGTGAGGATATTCTGCAGCCAGCTGGTAGGAGGAAAGAATTACATCTGGATGTTTTTGTATGACAGATGTCATCCTTGGATCGCTGTGTCTCGAGCACAGTAATATGTGGCCGTGTCTTCCACTTTCAGATTGTCTATTTGTAGATATGATGTGGTTATGGACGCATCAGTAGTCATTGTGAATCTTCCCTTGTATAAAGAGGAATAAGCTGTATTTCCATTATCAGTAGGATGAACCCTCCCAATCCATGTCAGTCCTCTCCCTGGAACCTGTTGAACCCAGTTTATATAGTAGCCGGTATACGAATACCCAGATCCTTTACAGGACATCTTCACATTCTCTCCTGGCTTTTTTATCTCTGAGGAGGACTGAGTAAGTGTTTGTGACATGACCCCTGTAACCAAGAATAAAAATATGATGAGAAATAAGATGATCCCATCAGAATGGTTTACTGCTTTTTTCTGTATTCCAGACTTACCAAGAAATGAGGACAGACACAAAAGACAACAGGATAGAAACATGATGTATTATTGGCTTTAGATGTTCTGAATGTTCTGAGAGGACACCAAGATCTCAGTAGAACATCCCAGCCGGTCAGTTCAGCTTTTCTACCCGGCAGGATGAGACAGGAAGCAGAGATGGGATTTGCATGAGGGGAAGAAGACTATAAAAGGCTGAACATCCACCTACAGTAGATCCTATACTAATATTGCAGATCTCCCCAGCTACTGTAGACATAACAGTCTGTTCAGTAAAATGTTATTTACACTATATAGGAGCAGAACTCTTGGCTGGGTATAAAATAGTACTGTTACATAACACTGTATGGTAAAAGACTGCACTTTATCCATCCTAAATATGTATGAAGTCAATAATCTATCGACCGCCATTTGTCAAATATAAAGAATATATCCGAATATCGTCCTAATATCGAATTAGAAGAACCATATCCTAACCCAAAATAAAATGTGAAATATTCGCCAATCGGCCAAAAAAAAATAAACGGAATCATTTCCAAAATGATTGCGAGATGCACTAAAAACCACTCATTCCCTCTAACTAAAAAAAAAAAGGTCACTAAACAAAGGACAAAAAGGGGGACCAAAAAGAATAAGGGAGAAATAAGGTGCAACAAGAGGGCCGAGATTTTCTCCCGCCCAATATCCTACGAGCCAATCCTTCTCCCCCCCCTTTTTGCAACAGAATAACCCGAATATTCCAAATATCGGCAAAAGGAATAACGCCATTATTGCCCACAAAATCCATATTCCCCCCGCATCAGATGCAATCAGACAACGGGCATCAGAGCCAATCAGAATATAACCGCGAAACCGGCATAAGGAATATTGCGCGATCACACTCCCCCCTTTTTTTGCACAGCCAATCAGAATAACTCGACAATACGCAAGGAAAACGCGCAATAATATTCTTTTGCCGAATACGAGATTATTCTGATTGGCTCTGATAAAAGCAAGGCGGAGAAGATAACGCGCAATATTCCGTTTGCCGAAATACCGAGAGTTATTCTGATTGGCTCTGATGCAAGAAGGGCCAATCAGAGCCATCACAATAACTTGAATATTCCCAAAAGGAAAATATTCTTCTCTTCTCCGCCCTTTTTTGCATCATCAGCCAATCCCACCCCAAATAACCGAATATTCGGCAAAAGGAATATCGCGCAATATTCTTTTGCGAATATTCAAGTTATTCTGATTGGCTCTGATGCAAAAGAAGGGCCGAGTAGCTGATGCATTCTTTTATGTTGCCAAATGCGAATTTTTGGCATTACATCACTGGCAACATAAAAGAATCGCATCAGCTACTCGGCCCAACTAGTCCCCCCACAAAACTCTCTAATCATACCAGCAATGCTTTTAGACGTCGATGGAGATCACTAGGATGTGATCTGTTCGCAATGCGAATATTCGTGAGCAACACTAATCCTAAGAAGGACACTTAATGAAATGCAGTGCATTTTATTCAGAAATGTGTGATTTTGTATAACTAGACAAACTCCGAAAGAATGTGCTATACTATTTAGCTGAACCTATATTTCCCTTGGGGAAGAAGTTGAGCTGTGTTTTGACCATTCCCTTAACCACCATTTCTTAAAATGGAGGTCCGCCCACCGCTGCAAAAATTAAAAGCCTGTCCTGTCCTGTCCACTTACCTGTCCTGGAGTCCAGCAATGTTGGCACCGCAGCTGATGTTTTCATCAGATGTCAGGTGCATGCTGCCTTCATTGCGGGTACAGGAAGTAAAGCCTTACAACTCCACGGCGGGAATCCTACTGCGCATGCGTGAGGCTCCGCTCTTCTCTCCTACTGGCCTGGCAGCCGGGGAAGGAGAAAGGAGGAGGAGGGAGCCCCGGTGGTGACCTCCGTGGCTGAGGCTCCCAGAAGTGGGAACAGAATACCTGTGAAAGACCGGTATTCTGTCCCTCTTCCCCCCGAAAGGTGACAACACTCAATAAATGACACTTTGCTACAAAGTAGTGAGCGTACAGCTTGTATAACAGTGTAAATTTGCTGTCCCCTCAAAATAACTCAACACACAGCCATTAATGACTGTGTGAAAATGTCCAAATTGAGCCCAATTAGCCATTTTCTCTCCCCGGGGTCCCAAAATAAACCAGGGTATTGCCAGAGAAGTAGTGAGTGATACAAATCTTCCCAAGAGCAGTGATTTTTGGGACTTATTATTCACCAAACTTTATCTTCACTTTCACTTTTGGGCGTTAACCATTCACGGATTTGATTTTGGAATTAACTCTTCATGGACTATGTTGGGTTCTTTTTGGACTCTGCATTAGTTTTCTTTTAAATTTTTCATATATGAATTTTTCACATATTTGTTTACATTTCAAGGTTTAACATTTTTTTCACCCATGGTTTTAACCACATAGCGCTGCACTCTTTCCATTTGTTTCTATCTATCTTAAGTTTTTTGTACTGACCTTAATTGCCAGCTGCTTTCTTATACACTTTATCATTTTTTTTTATTATCTTCTTCTTTTTTTTTTTGAAAAATTATTTTTATTAGTTATAAAAGACACATAAAATATAACAACAGCCGACCAGCATACACTGAGCCGTACCAGGCCAACATGGCCCATTACAAAGGTACAAACAAGGACCGTCTAACTAACAGAGACAGTGCCTAACTAACAACCTAGCAAAAAAAACACAATCCCCCCGCTCAGCACTCCCTCCCCAGCAAATTAGCACAGTGCTAGCCTTAGGCCGCGTACACACGAGGGGATATGTCCGCTGAAACCGGTCCGATGGACCGTTTCAGCAGACATCTCCGCTCGTGTGTATGGGCTAGCGGACAGATTTCTCCACCCGACAGATTTCAAAGCATGCTTTGAAATCTATCCGGTGGGAATCTGTCCGCCCGACATATCTGCTGGTTAGTACACTTACCAGCAGACATGTCGTCCCCCACCCCCGCCGCGCCGCCGCCGCGCCGCCGCCGAATGGATTCGGCGCATGCGCGGAAGTGTTTTACTTCCTGGTGCGGTGACGTGGCGGTGACGCGGCGGCGTCAACGTCACCACCGCGTCACCGCCACATCACCGTGCCGTCCGGCGGCGGGGAATTTGATCCGATGGTGTGTACACGCCATCGGATCAAACTCCCGATCGGACATATCCGATGGAAATGGTCCGCGGACTGTTTTCATCGGATATGTCCGATGGTGTGTACGCGGCCTTAGGGTTTCTTTTTTTCGAAGGTCACGTGTTGCAGGCTAAAGTGGAGTCAGGGTGCATCCCTGGTGGTGTGTAGTGTAGTGGTCAGTGTGTAGTGTAGTGGTCAGTGTGTAGTGTAGTGGTCAGTGGTCAGTGTGTGGTGTAGTGGTATGCAGTGTAGTGGTCAGTGTGTAGTGTAGTGGTCAGTGTGTAGTGTAGTGGTCAGTGTGTAGTGTAATGGTCAGTGGTCAGTGTGTGGTGTAGTGGTGTGTAGTGTAGTGGTCAGTGTGTAGTGTAGTGGTCAGTGTGTAGTGTAATGGTCAGTGGTCAGTGTGTGGTGTAGTGGTGTGTAGTGTAGTGGTCAGTGTGTAGTATAGTGGTCAGTGTGTGGTGTAGTGGTGTGTAGTGTAGTGTAGTGGTCAGTGTGTGGTGTAGTGGTATGCAGTGTAGTGGTCAGTGTGTAGTGTAGTGTAGTGGTGTGTGGTGTAGTGTGTGGTGTAGTGGTATGCAGTGTAGTGTATTGGCCAATGTAGGAATCGGTAGGTCAGTGCAGTGGACGAGTAGGTAAGTGTAATGGTCAGTCTTGGATCATGTAGGTCAGTGTAGAGGCTAGTGTAGTGGTCAGTATAGGAATCGGGCTGGTCAGTACTACTGTAGGAAGGAAAGGGGCTTGGTGTGCAAAAATTTTGCAGGCTAGGGGGAGCAAATTTCTTGCCTTGCCCGGGCGCTGACAACCCACACTACGCCACTGGGTGCAGCTGTGCATGGTAGCCAATCAGCTTCTTAAATGAGCTTGTTTAATTATGCTTTGCCAATAAAACCTGGAAGCTAACTGGTTCCTGTGCAGAGCTGCACCAAATTATGCACTCTCCAGTTTTAGTAAGTCAACCCCAATGTGTGTACCATATCCAGAACATTAAGGCTGCATTCACACCTGAGCGTCAGTCGTTTGTTCGGTCTTGTTCTTTTCCGGCGTTTTTTTTCCGGCGTTTTGTCGTGCGTATTCATGCTTATTTGCGCGTTTGCATACAGCGTCGTCCGACGTTTTTGTACTTCGACATTTTTTATTTTAGCCAATAGGAAAAATTATCATCTTTTCATCACTTGTTGCTATGTTGGTAGAATTTTTGTTATCTTCTGCCTGGGTGAAAAGTTCTATTGATTAAAGTGACGAAACGCCTGTAGCAAACGCTCATTGTCGCGCTAGTCGATTGAATCGAGCGTTTCCATTACTTTCTATGGGAAATGGAGACGCTCAAATACGCCCAAACCGCCCGATACGCGCGACAAAAAAGGGTCCGGAACTTTTTTTAGCTACAGGCGATGGGCTTCAGGCGCATCAGCGTTCAGATGTGAACCATCTCCATATGCTTTCATGTATTTTTCTCCCTCTGGCGTTTGTGAGCGTCGCGCTACAGGCGACAAAACGCCTAGGTGTGAATGGGGCCTAAGGGAGTTGCTTTGTACCTAAAACGGCTCAAGAAGCTGTTGCTGTCATAAAATAACCCTCTGACTCAATGTTTATCAACACCATTCAGATAGGAAATAGAAATATACAAAGTAATATTGGTAACATTGTAACTTTTGTAGCTATTCTTTCTTATTTATTTGCAGATCAAAGGGACTAGTTTTAAGTTGTCAGATACAGGTCAGATAAAGCAACGTGAAAAGAAAAGGAAACTTTTTTTTTTTTTTTTTTATATAATTAATATTTTTGTATATTAGCCTCTTATACACCCTTATCTTATCCTAATGAGCTCTAATTAACATCTTACGCTTTTCCCTTCAACTAATAATTTCCTGCGGTTTTTTCATTTCTCTTTTATTACCTAATATTATTTAAAGGGTAACTCCACCTTCGTGGGAAACAAAATTGCAAATAGAAAAAAATGAATACAGTGTTTATAATTGCAACACAAATCATATTGCAATTGAATGTTAATAAAATAAATGACCTTTCCTTTTCAATCTGCATCTTTGTAATGTTCTGTAAAATACTATTAACCACTTCAGATCCGCGCTATTGACAAAAGACGTCTGCAGCGCGGACCTGAAGTGCCAAGTGGACGTCTTTGGACGTCATTTGTTTGCCGGCTCCCTGCGCGTCCCTGCGAGTGCGCATCAGAGAAAAACCGTGTTGGCCGTGTCCCTTGGACACAGCCAATCACAGATCGTGCTGAATGGCCAATCGCAGAGGCCATTCAGCACTCGATCTCGCCGTCCAATGAGAGATGATCTCAAATGTAAACATTTGAGATCATCTCTCATTGCCGGCTTTCTCTCCTCACAGAGTGTGAGGAGAGAGAGAGAGAGATCAGTGAGATTACAGTGAGTGAACAAAAAAAACGTTAAAACAGTGCCCACAGTCCCTGCCAGTGCCACCTTGCTAGTGCAATCAGCCAGTGCCACCTGCCAGTGCATTCTCATCAGTACCACCTGCCCCTGCCATTAGTGCCACCCGCCCCTGCCATCAGTGCCACCTGCCCCTGCCATCAGTGCCACCTGCCCCTGCCATCTTCCCATGCCACCTGCTTGTGCCATCTGCCATCACTGCAATCTGCAATCAGTGCTACCTGCCAGTGAAATCTGACTTCAGTGCCACCTGCCAGTGCAATCTGCCATCAGTGCCATCTGCCATCAGTGCCACCTGCCATCAGTGTCCGTGCCATCTGCCCGTGCCATCTGCCATCAGTGCCATCTGCCCGTGCCATCTGCCATCAGTGCCATCTGCCATCAGTGCCATCTGCCCATGCCATCTGCCCGTGCCATCTACCCGTGACATCTGCCATCAGTGCTACCTGCCATCAGTGCTTCCTGCCATTAGTGCCATCTGCCAGTGCTACCTGCCATCAGTGCTACCTGCCATCAGTGCCATCTGCCTGTGCCATCTGCCTGTGCCATCTGACAGTTTCATTTGCCGTCAGTGCCACCTGTCAGTGTCATCAGTGCCAACAATGGCTAAAAGATCATTTTCAGCCGAGGAGGCGTACGAAATTATTGCGGCCGACGGGAGCAGCGGGGAGCTCTGAGATTCGGATTCCCAAGCAAATTCAGACAACAAATCTGACGTTAACTACGAGCTGATAGTTAGCAGTGGAACAGAGACATCCTCGGAGGAGGAGGAGGAGGAGGAGGAGGAGGAGGAAGAGAAGGAAGAGGAAGAGGAAGAAGAAGAGGAAGAAGAGAAAGAAGAAGAGGAAGAAGAAGAGGAGGAGGACCTCGGCAATCAAGGTCACGTACCAGTGGGGTGTCACCTCAGTCCCAAAGGGTTAGGTCCCATGCCAGCCTTCCCTATTCCCTTTAGAACCCCTTGTGGTTTCCTCCTAATTCAGGAGAAGCCAACATTCCCTCTTTCACTGCCCAGCCAGGAGTCCAGGTGGACACAGAAAATTTTGCCCCGATTGACTTTTTCAATTTCATTTTTAGTGAGGACATGCTTGCCTCAATTGTGGCCCAGTGCAATCCTTATGCAGAACAATTTATATCCAGTAACCCAACGTCCCATTATGCCCGTCCCTTCTAGTGGAGAGCCCTAACAGTGGAGGAGTTTAAAAAAAATTGGGCCTCGTATTCTGTATGGGACTAAACCATAAAAACCAAGTACGTTCATATTGGTCAAACCGCCCCATCTACCACATGTCCATCTTTTCCTCAAAAATGCCCAGGTCCAGATATCAAAGTATCATGAGATTGCTACACTACCATGACAATACCCAGTGCCCTCCCCGAAATGACCCAAATTTTGATAAACTTTATAAAATTCGGCCACTACTTAATAATTTTTCCGAAATTTCCCCCCAGTTGTTTACCCCGGACCAACATATATGTGTGGATGAGTCCCTTATAACATTTTCTGGCAAGCTCGGCATAAAACAACTTATTCCCACCAAAAGGGCCCACTATGGGGTGAAGCTCTATAAATTGTGTGACCGAGCCACAGGTTATATGTATGCCTTCAACGTATACGAAGGAAAGGACAGCCAGCTACACCCCCCTAATTGACCAGACTACATAGGAACCAGCGGGAAAATTGTTTGGGAACTCCTAAACCCACTCATGGAGAAAGGATACCACTTGTATGTGGACAATTTTTATACAAGTTTGCCCCTGTTCCGAAACCTTTTCAAAAAGAACACCCCAGCATCGAACCAGAAGGGCTTTCCCCAGAGCCTTGTCACCAAGAAATTAAAAAAAGGGGAGACGGCGAGTTTACGCAATGAGAAAGTGCTGGCTGTGAAATGGAGGGACAAAAGGGATGTGTACGTGCTTTCTACCATCCACAACAATACATTTGTTGAGATCAGAAGGAGGAATGAGCGAATCCAGAAACCAAAATGCATTCAAGAATACAATAAGTTCATGGGGGGTGTCGATTTGAACGACCAAATGCTGGAACCCTACCTTTCCACAAGAAGATCATACCAGTGGTATAAGAAAGTTTCAATTTATTTGTTTAATTTGGCCACGTACAATACTTATGTGATATATCAGAAATCTACTCCAAGACCCAAATCCTACCTTTTCTACCAGGAGGAAATCACCACTGCCCTTTTATATCCCAGCACCCCACCAGCAAACATTCGATCCGATGTGGTTAGCCGACTCTACGAGCGCCACTTTCCAGATAAAATCCCTCCCAGATCAACAGGCCAAAAACACCAAAAAAGATCCCGGGTGTGCTCCAGAGGAGGAGTGAGAAGAGACACCACTTTTTATTGTCCCCAATGCCCTTCTCAACCAGGTCTCTGCGTAGTTGGCTGTTTCGGCCGTTACCATACCTCACTAAATTATTAGTCACTTCCTGCCATTTACCTTTACACCCCTTATGCCTCTGCTTATGACCATAGGTGTGCGCAGCTTATTGCATTAGGGTGTGCACCCCAAAGCTCCAACACACACACTACCAATCGCTCACTGTGTTCATTCAGAAAGGGAAGGGGTCAGTAAATTACATATTTACTGGCCCCTTTCCCTGTTCATCCTAAAACATCCCTGCAGCATCAGCCACTGGGAGAGGAGACAAGCCACAGGAAAAAGATCAAGACTCATCTCTTTTGATACCAAAGGAGACAGGAACAACAAGCGCCCAGAGGCGATTCAGTTCGCATGTGCCACGCTATATAAGTTTTCATTCATTCATTCATTCAAGCCAGCAGCAGTGCGGGTGGAAGGATTACTAGGGCAGTAGGGGGAATCTATGCTGCACAGGGTGATTAGGGTGTGCCTGGGCACACCTGGCACACCCTGTGAGCACGCCTATGCTTATGACCCTAGCTTGTTATTTGACCACGCTTCTGCCTACCGATTCTGTTTTATACCTCTGCCTGATCTGGAACTGACCCTGGACTGTTATTTGACCACGATTATGCCTACCGATTCTGTTTATACCTCTGCCTGATCTGGAACTGACCCTGGACTGTTTGACCATTCTTTTTTGCCTGCCTCTTGGACTGATCTTTTACCCTGCCAGTGGACTAGCACAGGGGTCTCACATATGTGAGGGGCTCCAAAATTGTTTTTCTGGATGAAGAAAACAATTGTTTTTGTTTTCTCATTCTAGATTAGGGTCTGATTGCCCGGAGGCTTCAAAGAGATTTGGGTGGGAGAAGCCTCTACCCCTGTCCCCATTCTGTCCTGAACGAGGCCCTACTTCTGCCTGCTGCCTGTAGGACCTATGCAATCATGCCTCTGCCTGTTGCATGAACTTAACACACCACATGGACCTGCCTACTACCAGGACCAATATTTTGGCATTGTTGACAATCTCTGCCTGCACTGACCCTAGACTGTATATGGACAGTATCCCTGCCTGCTGCCTGTACTGACTATGGACAATATCCCTGCCTGTTGCCTGGACAATTGCATTTGCTTTTGCTGACCAAGTCCCTGCCTGCTGCCTGGACCAGTGCTATTGTCCTGTGGACAACTGCGCTACTAAAACCACAGGTACATTTTTTGTTTACTCTTTGCTTAGCATAATGTAATTTGGGGTGTAATTCTATTGTGTCCCTAGAACACCTGTTGGTGTTCCTTGCATTTTGGGCCTCTGTATGTGGCCAGGCTGTAAAAAAGTCCCACACATGTGGTATCGCCATACTCAGGAGGAGTAGCAGAAAGTATTTTGGGGTGTAATTTTTGCTATGTACATGTGGTGTGTTGGCAATATCTTATAAATGGACAACTTTACATAAAAAAAATTGCATTTTCATTTATTTCCACATTTTCCAAAAACTTCTGGAACAAAATGAATTGTTCAAAAGACTCATAATCTCATAATCTACGAGGTGACTGGCAGGTCTTCTCAGGCAGAGTCCCTTATATATATATATAGGTTCTCCTGAGGCTTCTAGATTCTTCTGTAGCTAGTTTCAAGGGTCCCCCTTTTCCCTGTTTCTAGGTACCCTGACCTACTTACAGTGTGACCTTAACCCTCTTCTAACGGGGAGCCTTGAAACGTCTTTCTGCTGCCCCCGTCCCATTATAAAAGGGCCTGGGGGGATTTGAAACCCCTTATCTCTTTTTCCTCATATGGGACATTAAGCAGCTAATTAATTTACTATTTTTCCCAACAGTCATTAGAAATAAAAAAAACAACACTGGAATGTATTTGGGTTAATAAAATAATTGTATTTATTTTATTGGCCACGGCTTATTTATTGGTTAACCATTCAAATAACTTTTATCAACAATTCCATACCATAAATACCAATATAAAACTTAACAACTCAGCTATTATAGCTCAAGTTGTATACAGCATAACTTTTCATAAATTATCCCCAAAAAGGCAGGAGCCATAATAAATAGGTGAAATAGGTGATAAGCGCTACAAATGGTGGTGCATGGGCCCTACAAAGACACAATACATAATAACAAAGGCAAAACCTCAAGGTGCTGTGTGAATAACAGAGCTATAATTATGCTAAAAGCAAATTAAAGTGAGGAAAAAATGATAATAATAGATATAGTTCCATGTGTCAGACACTGTTGAATGACCAGGGGTGAGTTCCTTTAGGAACAGTGGGGATGTGCTGGGTAATGGTCAATGGCGCCAGGCAGTATCTGGCTGGCAACAGCTGGCGGGCTGGATGGTAATGTAGTAGATGACTTCACTCAAGATGCTGTTCAGTACTGGAAATCGCCAACAGGTGATGTAGTTCCCTTACCTTCAAGGTGCTATATAAAGGCATATAGTTGGATTGATCCAGGCATGTAGGTCTTACTGTCCTAGATAGATTTCCTCTGTTGTGTCCAGGCACTGCTTCTAATCCAGGCTCAGCCGTCCACAGAGTGGATGTGGTGGATGTAGGATGTAAAAGAGAGAATCTCCAATCGTGAAGTAAGTATAACCAGCGTGGGTTTTTTAAAACAGAGTACAGTCCAACAAATTGAAATAGGCAAAAATAGAAATAAAAATAAAAATAAAAGTAAAAATTCAACAATAAATAAGCCTCCTGCCTACCTACCCCCAAACCGCGGCCCTTTCAATGACTGTTTGGAAATCTAGGTTCAAGATATCGAGGCCTACATCAGAGAGATGTACCCCATCCCTCCGAAACAGACCGGGAATCCCGCCTTCCAAATCTAAATGTCTAAACGATATTCCATATCCTAAGGACATTAATTTTTCTATCCTTCTATTAATTCGCTTCCTGACTTTTTCAAAAACAGATAATCCGATAACTTGTAACCCCATTAATCGAGGAACAATTTCGGAGAACACAATGAGGGTCTTAGGAGAAGCAGCCTTCAATTTCTTTATTGCTGATCGTATTTTAGATAATACATTTTATGTTTTTAATTTGCCGATATCGTTACCACCCAAGTGTATGAGCAGAATATCCGGAAATGACCAATCATAAACCAATTGTCCCAAACAATAATTCAATAACTGGATCACCACACGGATACAGAGTAATCCATGCACCTTTGCCCAATTGATCGGTTTTTGACCGACGCAACAAAATGCAAACACAATTTCTTTTTTCCTTTACCGATTCATATTGGAGGCCATTTAATGCCCTTTTATTATTTGGGATTAATTCTGAAATTTTCAAAGCTGCGAAAAAACAAACAGAAAAAGATGCTTTTAATAACTTTGCTTCATATCCCGTAAAACAAACATGATCGGTGACTAAACAGAGTTTTTCAATATTTCGGACGAAATTGGGTGTCTGGTATCCACTGAAAAGTTAGCTCTTTTGTAACCTTTCATTGCCCGACTCACCGAGAAAAACTAAAAAGTGAAACAAAACCCTTTAGTTTTAGAAAAAAATGAAACTCCACACATTATTTTCTTAACCACTTAAGGACCGCCGCATGTACATTTACGTCGGCAGAATGGCACCGACAGGCACATCAACGTATATATACGTTGGTGCCTTGGGGGGGATCGGGGGTCCGATCGGACCCCCCCCCCCGTACATGCGGCGGTCCGCGCGGCTGCAGGAGCGATCCGACAAGTGGGGGCGGCTATCCGTTTTCATCCGCCCCCTCCGGATCGCTCCCAGCCAATGCGCGCGCCCGCCTGACCTGTCACTTCCTCCTCCTGTGTAAACACAGGAAGGAGGAAGCGACGTGATCTCTCCCTCGGCGTTTGTTTCAAGCGCCGCTGAGGAGAGATCACTACAGAACAAGTAAGTCTGCACCAAACAGCACACTGACACACACATTTAACCCCCGCGATCGCCCCCCCCCCCCCCTCCCCCCTGTCACAGTGTCACTGAATGCAGTAATCATGTATGATTACTGTATTTAGTGTCAGTGTGACAGACAGTGTGACAGTCAGACAGTCAGTAGTGTCAGGGTAGCCCCCCCCCACCCCCCCCAATAAAGTTTTAACCCCTTGATCACTGCCCTAGTTAACCCTTTCACTCCCTATTGCCAGCGTCACTAAGCGATCATTTTTCTGATCGCTGTATTAGTGTCGCTGTTCCCGCTAGGTAGCTAATTTTTTTTTAATGCGATTTTTTTTTTACTAAAGACATGTGGCTAAATAAATTTTGGCCTAAATGTTTTGACTAAAATTTAGTTTATTGGTTTTTTATTATAACAAAAAGTAAAAAATATTGATTTTTTTTCAAAAATGTCGCTCTATTTTTGTATATAGCGCAAAAAATAAAAATCGCAGAGGCGATCAAATACCACCAAAAGAAAGCTCTATTTGTGGGAAAAAAAGGACGCGAATTTTGTTTGGGAGCCACGTCGCACGACCGCGCAATTGTCTGTTAAAGCGACGCAGTGCCGAATCGCAAAAACCCCTTGGGTCATTTGCCAGCGTATTGGTCCGGGTCTTAAGTGGTTAATGTGCGACCATGAGAATTTTTTCTCCATCAAGCTGTTTAGAAAAGACAGAGCCATATTCTCATTTACGGAGGACCAGGAGACCTTTTGTGCATTGAAATAAGCTATCCATGAAAACCATGCAGAGGAACAGCTTATCCAAGTTTTTTGGTGCCAAAGACTGTTTTATATGTTCATAAATTATACTTGACTCCAAAGGCTGAGCAGACATACCATACCCATCTTGTCCACCTCTGGCAACAGCTTGAAAAATTGCGTCACCTGAAATAGAGAAAGAGCATCCACTACAATGTTATCCTTACCTGCAATATATTTCTCTTTTAGCCAAATATTGAGCAATAAGTATTTTGATACTAAATATCTTAATAGCTTATTAACGGAAGGAGATTTTGATGCCAAGCAATTTACTGCAAACATCACCCCCTTATTGTGGGCGTGATTTATGTAAATGAATCATGACCCCACGTAAATGACATTTTTTTTGGATGGCACATGCGCCGTCCGTGGACGTTCCAAGTGCGCATGCGCCAAATCATGTCGCTATCTCTCAATGTAAACGTCGTGACCGTAACTTACGCCCTTTCTGAATCGACTTACACAAACAACGTAAACGATGTACAATACGACGCTGTCCCAACATCCATACTTAACATTGGCTGCGCCTCATATAGCAGGGGTAACTTTACACCGGTCCGACGCCTTAAGTAAACTGCGCAAATAGATACGCCGGGCGCAACTACGCTCTTGAATCGCCGTATCTAGCTCATTTGCATATTTCACATGTAAATCAACTGAAGTGCCACCTAGCGGCCGTGTGATGCGCCTGAGACCACGCCCCCCTCTGATGCACATGCACCACACGGGGACTTTCCTAGGAGATTACCCGTGGCATCAGATGGGGGCGTGGTCCCAGGAGCGGCACATGGCGGGGAATTCAATTGGAAGCCGAGCCTCCGGGAAAGAAGAAGAAGAAGATGCGGACGAGAAGGCCGACGAAAGCAGAAGAAGATGGAAGAAGACGCCGGTCAAGATGCGGGACGAGAAGACAGAAGCAGAGGAAGAAGAAGATGGAGGAAGAAACCCGAAGGAAAGAAGAAAAGAAGAAGATGGAAGAAGAAAGAAGATCTTAATAAAAGACTTATCAAAAACCAGCTCTTGTCTTTTTTTTACACTTTTCACCTTTTTTTTGGTGAAATGGTAGAGGTACAATGTACCCCATTACCATTTCACACAGGGGGGGGCCGGGATCTGGGGGCCCCTTTGTTAAAGGGGTCTTCCAGATTTCGATAAGCCTCACGCCCGCAGACCCCCACAACCACCGGGCAAGGGTTGTGGGGATGAGGCTCTTGTCCCCATCAACATTGGGCCAAGGTGCTTTGGGGGGGACCCCAAAGCACCCTCCCAATGTTGAGGGCATGTGGCCTGGTGTGGTTCAGGAGAGGGGGGGGCCACGCTCTGTCCCCCCCTCTTTTCTGCAGCCGGCCAGGTCAACGTGCTCGGATAAGGGTCTGGTGTGGATTTTAGGGGGAACTCCACGCCATTTTTTTTTAATTTGGGGTGAAGTTCCCCTTAAATTCCACACCAGACCTGAATGGTTCCAAAAAATCACAATAATCACAATAAGCATTTGATTGGTTTGTGCAAAAGTTATAGCGTCTACAAAATAGGGGTTAGTTTTATGGCTTTTTTATTAATATATATTTTTTTACTAGTAATGGCGGTGATCAGCGATTTTTATCGGTACTGCGACATTATGGCGGACACATTTTTGGGACCATTAGCATTTTTCTAGCGACCAATTTTATAAAAATGCATTGCTTAATATAAAAATGTCACTGGCAGGGAAGGGGTTAACACTAGGGGTGAGGAAGAGGTTAATTATGTTCCCTGGGTGGGTTGGCGGCCCCCCGGCAGAAAACGGCAAAGCCCAGGGCCCCGGTTGAAGAGAGAAGACCGGGCCTACACACCCCCCCTTGTAAAAGAGCTTAAAGAAGAAGGGGGAGGCCTGGCAGAAGACCCCTGGAGCTGACTAATAAATTATTTTATTCTGTGTGGTGTGTTTTTTACTTTACTTTCCCCCAGGTGAATGGGTAGGGGTACGATGTACCCCATACTCATTCACATAGGGTGGGGGGCCAGAATCTGGGGGCCCCCTTATTAAAGGGGGCTCTCAGATTCTGATAAGCCCCCCACCCGCATACCCCGACAACCAACGGCCAGGGTTGTCGGGAAGAGGCTATTGTCCCTATTGACATGGGGACAAGAGTGTTTTGGGGGGGCAGTGCCCCCCTCCCCCAAAGCACACACTCCCCCATGTCGAGGGCATGCGGTCTGGTATGGCTCAGGAGGGGGGGCGCTTGCTCGTCCCCACCCCCATTCCTGCCTGGGCCAGACTGCATGCCTGGGATGAGGGCTTGGTATGGATCTGGGGGGGAACCCCACGCTGTTTTTTTGGGCATGGGTTTAACCCCTCACGTTCCAGACCAAGCCGAAGAGCGGTACAAAACGCAGCGCTTAGGTGTGAATGCAGCCTAAGAAAGGACTTGTCATGTACACTGTAATATGAACGGCTTATAAACAAAGTAATACTAAAACATGTCCCACTGACATAAAGTATAAATAAACCTGCAGGGTAAGTAGCAAATATTACAGTTGCTTTATTAAAACATAGTTTGTTCACTTTCACAAAATGAATGTTTAATTAGTTTACTTAAAAAGGTGAAGCTGTGTTTTTAGTTTTCCAACAATTTGACCCGTATTTTACAAAATGCAGTATGCAGGACTTTAGAAATGCACCATCCCCACAGCACACTGGTGTGAAGAGTTTCATAGGATTTAAAAGGATACATTTTCTGCATTTTCTGCTGCTTTTCAAACCTCAAAATCGGATTAAAAACTGATCAGTGTGAAAGGGCACTACCATGTGACGCCCCAATGCACTAAGACTGGGTTCACACCTCCGAAGGATGTGGCTCGCAGCAGGGGGTCCGATATGTCCCTGTTGTCAGTTTGAGGGATGATACAGGGCCAAATTTTGCCTGAAACCAGCCCTGAGAATGAGACAAAGACGCACAGGACTCCTGAGCAGGCCACTCCGCAGTTACCACAGAGATGTGTGCAGGGCCGCTGATAGGGGTGGACTACCAGCCCTCCTGTAGGGGGCCCGGGTAAACAGAGGGAATCATTGTGGTCGGATGGAGGGGTAATTACAGAATTACTTCCCTGCACCGATCCCCTTCCTGTTCTGCCTGCTTCTGATGCCCCTCTGTGCCCCATGTCACTGTGCTGCTTCCCCACGGCACTGTTGGCTTACCTGTCACTTAAAAAAATTACAAATTGTAAAATTAAATACATTTTAACATTCTTTAAAAAATTATATAAAAAATGTTTAAAGATTTTTAAAAACTATTTAAAAAAGGGCTAATTCACACAGGTTCTCTGTTATGTTTGTGTCCGCTAATAATGATTTTAGTGTATTTGCGAAAGTATTGGTTTGATATATTTCGGGGGGGGGGGGGGGGGCTGTCAGGTAGGCTGTACAGGGCCCCGTGGTTCCTAACAGCAGCCGTGGATGTGTGAACCGGCTCCATAGAGAGTCGGTCCCAATCTCCTCTCATGCAAACTGGATGTGCATCCAATTCGTATAGGTGGGAACCCAGCCTTATGTCCCACACGATCACTTTTTGTGATGTAAAAAACGTTGTTTTATTTCACGAAACAAAACGTTTTTCAAACATCATTTTAAAAAACGATGTTGCATACATCGTTTTCTGAAAATGCTCTAGCAAAGCGCCGTTACGTAAGACAATTTCAACAATTTCAACAATTTCTGAGCATGCGCGGGTTTAAAAACGTCATTGTAAACGTCGTTTTGCCCACACACAATCATTTTTTATGACACAAAAAGCGACATTCAAAAAACGACATAAAAAATTATTTTTTTGGTCTTTTTTTAAAGACATAAAACAACGTTTTGCCCACACACGATCATTTTAAATTACGTTTTTTAAAACGTCGTTTTTTTTTTTTTCATTACAAACGACCGTGTGTACACGGCTTTAGACATTGCAGTTCCAACACATATGCATTGCAGCACACCACAATGGAGAGTGATGCCCTACTGTGCAATGTGGGGAGTTGTGTCAGAATAAATGGTGCATGATTTGTGTCTGTTCTGTGTTATTCTTGAATGGGCTACCTTCCCCATTCTTCTCTGGGGCAGCGTCATTGATCGTCTGTTCCCTGTTATAGGGAACGACGATCAGTGATGCGATCAGTGGCGGCCCGTCCATAGGGGGCGCCCGGGCTCCGCCCCCCATCCCCCAGTCAGTAAAAAAAAAATGTTTTTATTTTATTTAAACCTGTCCCTTTAAGAAGGAAAACAATTCCAAAAAAGGGCCTTATGTGCACTGTGTCCGTGCGCCGGGCACAGTGCAGTAGGAGTAGCGCCACGTCTGTGCAATCACGCTACATTGGCAGCGAAAAATATGCCTTTGTGGCGCTCTCCATCGCGTCACTGTTTCTGGTGCAATGGAGATCGTAATGTTGTGGCCGGGCAGGTGCATACACTTTCTCGTGTGCACCCGCCCGTCTCTGTGCTCGTTCCGACGTCACTGGAAAAACAGGAAGTGACGTCGGAACAGGTAAGCCGAGCTATGCCCTGCCCGCCTGCCATGTCTTCCCCTCTCACCCATCGGTACCGCAGCAACCCCCCTCCCCCCGCTTATTGAATTTTTTTTAATGTCCATCCCGGGTGAAATGGCGGCCGTTAGCTGCAAAATACCCCCCCCCCCACTTGTTGAATTTTTTTTTTTAATGCCCATCCCGGGTGAAATGGCAGCCGTCAGCTGCACCCCCCCACCTGCTTATTGCAAATGTTTTTTGAATGCATATTGTCTCCGAAATTACGGCCGTCAGACCCCCCCTCCCCCTTTGTGAAAACGTTTTTTAAATGCATATTGTAGCTGGAATGTCTGCCATCAGGTAACAGCAATCACCACCCCCCCCCTATTGTTTTTTTTAGATGCACAATTACTGCCTGATCCCCACCCATCCACCTCCGAGCCTGTTATTGTAGTTAGACTGCTGGAACTTGTAGTTCTCCATCTTCTCCTGGGGCTCATGGAGAAGATGGAGATTGGAGAACTACAAGTCCCAGCAGATTATAATATAAGGCTCCTAGGTGGATGGGTGTCTGGACATCCACTTTATATTGTAACCTGCTGGGACTTGTAGTTCTCCATCTTCTCCTGGGGCTCATGGAGAAGATGAAGATTGGAGAACTACAAGTCCCAGCAGATTATAATATAAGGCTTCTAGGTGGATGGGTGTCCGGACATCCACCTTATATTATAACCTGCTGGGACTTGTAGTTCCCCATCTTCTCCTGGGCTCAGGTGCATGCCATCCACACCCATCCACCTCAGAGCCTTATTATATGTATAACCTGCTGGGACTTGTAGTTCTCCATCGTCTCCTGGGGCTCAGGTGCATGCAATCCACATCTATGGGACTACAAGTCCCAGCAGTGAGAAAAACTGAACAAAGGTGGTTGATTGCATTCACCTGAGCCCCAGGAGACGATGGAGAACTACAAGTCCCAGCAGGTTATAATACAAAGCTCTGAGGTGGATGGATGTCTGGACAGTGACACAGTGGGGACAATTGGCACAGAGGCATGAATGGGCACAGTGGTGACAATTGGCACAGTGGCCGTGTTTGATGGCATGGCACAGTGGCTGCGTTTGGCATGGCACAGTGGCTGCGTTTGATGGCATGATGCAGTGGCTGCATTTTATGGCATGGCACAGTGGTGACAATTGATGGCACAGTGGCTGTGTTTGATGGCATGGCACAGTGGCTGCATTTTATGGCATGGCACAGTGGCTGCGTTCGATGGCATGGCACAGTGGTGACAATTGATGGCACAGTGGCTGCGTTTGATGGCATGGCACAGTGGCTGAGTTTGATGGCATGGCAAAGTGGCTGCATTTGATGGCATGGCACAGCGACTGCGTTTGATGGCACAGCGGCTGCGTTTGATGGCACAGTGGTGACAATTGATGGCACAGTGGCTGAGTTTGATGGCATGGCACAGTGACTGCATTTGATGGCATGGCGCAGTGACTGCGTTTGATGGCACAGCGGCTGGTTTGATGGCATGGCACAGTGGTGACAATTGATGGCACAGTGGCTGCATTGGATGGCATGGCACAGTGGCTGCGTTTGATGGCATGGCACAGTGGCTGCGTTTGATGGCATGGCACAGTGACTGCATTTGATGGCATGGTACAGTGGCTGCGTTTGATGGCACAGTGGCTGCGTTTGATGGCATGGCACAGTGATTGCATTTGATGGCATGGCACAGTGGCTGCGTTTGATGGAATGGCACAGTGGTGCGAATTGATGGCACAGTGGCTGCATTTGATGGGCACAGTGAGGCTGCGATTTTATTTAATTTTTTTGCGCCCCCCAAAAAATTTGGAGCACCAGCCGCCACTGGATGTGATGATCAGTGATGTCACACTTACAGCCACGCCCCCTACAGTAAGAATCACTCTCTTAGGGCACACTTAAGCTCTTAGCACCCCCTAGTGGTTAACCCTTCCACTGCCAGTGTAATTTTCACAGTAATCAGTGCATTGTTATAGTACTTTTTGCTGTGAAAATGACAATGGTCCCAAAAATTTGTCAAAAGTGTCCGATGTGTCCGCCATAATGTCGTAGTCATGAAAGAAATCGCTGATCGCCACCATTACTGGTACATTTTTTTTTTTATAAAAATGCCATAAAACTATGCCCTATTTTGTAAACGCTATAACTTTTGCGCAAACCAATTAATAAACGCGTATTGCTTTTTTTTATACCAAGTATACTAAGTATAAGAATACATATCGATCTAAAGTGAGGAAATGTTTTTTATGCATATATATTTTTGGGGGGGATAGATATTATAGCAAAAAGTAAAAAATATTGAATTTTTTTCAAAATTGTAGCTCTATTTTTGTTTATAGCGCAAAAAATAAAAACCACAGCGGTGATCAAATATCACCAAAAGAAAGCTCTATTTGTAGGAAAAAAAAGGACGCCAATTTTGTTTGGGAACCACGTCACACGACCACGCAATTGGCAAGGGGGATTCGCAAAAAGGCGCAAGGTCCTTAACCTGCATAAGGGTCCGGGTCTTAAGTGGTTAAGCAAATCCATGTAGGTGTCTACTTATCTACTAAGGTAAATATACAGGGATTTGAATCCCGATACATTAATATCTTGACTCTATAATGGGCACCTACAGGTGTCAGCATTTATCTTCAGTGCAATTTCAGCACCCCCTGGAAGCAGGGCTGTATTTTCGCATGGGCACGCTGGGAAGTCCCACCTCCCCAGCGTTCCCAGCTAAGCATCATTCAGCCACTTCCTGTACTAACGTAGCCCCCCGCGCCGGCAGTCCGACAACTATGGCTAAGCATAATTATTTATTTAATTCACATTGAGCACTATATTTAATTGGCTGCTTGCTTCTGCTTGGGCCTGGACCTGTCACATAATAACTTAGGCTACTTTCACACTAGGGCATTGCGCTGTTGGCGGTAAAGTGCCGCAATTTTTAGCAGAGATTTACTGTTGTTTTTGCGGTGCTATTCAGCCACTAGCGGGGGGGGGAGGGGAATTTGCATTTTTATTCTTGTGCGTGATTCTGTAGACATTATTGCCCGGGGCCTATAATGCTGTTAACCACTTGCCTACTGTGCACCTACACCCCCTTTCTGCCCAGACAAAATTTTAGCTTCTGGCACTGCGTCGCTTTAACTGACAATTGCGATGTGGCTCCCAAACAAAATTTATGTCCTTTTTTTCCCCACAAATAGAGCTTTCTTTTGGTGGTATTTGATCGCCCGTGCGGTTTTCATTTTTTGCGCTACAAGCAAAAAAAAGCGACAATTTAAAAAAAAGACACAATATTTTTTGCTTTTTGCTATAATAAATTTCCAATTTTTATCTCAGTTTAGGCCGAAACCTATTCTTCTACATATTTTTGGTAAAAAAAAAAAAATCGCAATAACCGTATAGTGACTGGTTTGCGCAAAAGTTATATTGCCTACAAAATAGGGGGCATAATTATGATTTTATTTTATATTTATTTTTTTACTAGGAATGGCGGCGATCTGCGTTTTTTTTTTGGGACTGGGACATTATAGCGGACACATCGGACACTTTTGACACATTTTTGGGACCATTTACATTTATACAGTGAACAATGCTATAAATATGCATTAATTACTGTATAAATGTAACTGGCAGGGAAGGGGTTAACCACTAGGGGGCGGGGAAGGGGTTAAATGTTTTTCCTAGTTTGTGTTCTAAATGTAGGGGGCGGGGGGGTGACTGGGGGTGACCGATCTGTGTCCCTATGTACAAGGGACACAATCGGTCTCCTCTCTCCCTGACAGGGACGTGCAGTTCTGTGTTTACACACAGAGCTCCACGTCCCAGCTCAATTGTCGGTTATCGCGATGGCCGCCGGGCACACGCACAGTGTTCTCAGTGACGCGACGGGTGCGCGCGCGCCCCTAGCCGCTTTAAATGACAGGACGTCATATGACGTGCTGTCAGGACCATAGAGTATCCCACCCGCCGTCATTTGACGGCGGGCGGTATCAAGTGGTTAAGATGCCTCTGCCTGGAAGCCCTGGAATTTGTATTTGTATAGTAAAGTGCCACTGCCTGGGTGTTTATGGCACATAACTGTCTAATTAGCAACTCTGATATACTGGAAGATTACCTTATGTAATCAGGAAGACAGATTCTGCCAGAGATTAACATAATTTCTATAAACATTCCCAATTTCTCCAGTCCTTAAAGTATATTTGAACACTCACTAGACAACCCATTCGGTTTGCAATAGAAATGAAAGGCAAAACATTTGTGTATACATCTAAGAAGAATTATAAATACCTCCCCCCCCCCTTTATTTATAAGTGATCATATGCCCTCTGTCCCCAGCTGCATAGGAAGCTTAGAGAGCTGGGGGGTGGGAGGGCAGCAGTACACTGCACACTGATATTTCCAGTTGTTGGGTGGGGGGGGTGGTGGTGTCAGGACAAGTCCGATCATTGGAAGAGAGCAGACTGAGTTCCCAGTACAGCTACAAAACTTACCACGGTGTGTTCCCCTGCTGAGTGTGGTCCGTTTTTATTAGGAAAGTAGAGGAAATGGCAGGAACACCAGGGATTTCACACAAAAAAAGTAATACAAAGAGAACAGGAAACTTATTTTATACATGGTACAGCAGGCGCATATCAGTAATATGAAATGTTGGGTTTACATATTGTTTTAAGATATCAATGTTGTCCTCTGTTATACACAAGAATGAATTCCCCAGAATTAAATATGTTCTTGAGGGATGAATGAGTGGTCTAGGTGAACAACTTTATATAATTAATGGAAGAAGCAATGATGGATGTTGTGCCTTGATGTGATATAATGACATCAGTGAGGATATTCTGCCGCCAGCTGGTAGGAGGAAAGCATTACATCTGGATGTTTTTGTATGACAGATGTCATCCTTGGATCGCTGTGTCTAGCACAGTAATATGCGGCTGTGTCTTCCACTTTCAGATTGTTTATTTGTAGATATGATGTGGTTATGGACGCATCCGACGTTATTGTGACTCTTCCCTTGTATAAAGAGGAATAAGCTGTATTTCCATTATCAGTAGGATTTTTTTAACAATGGAAAGTTATTAAAGCACAATTTATTTTCCCCATCTTAGGCCGCGGACACGCAAACGAATATGTCCGCTGAAACTGGTCCGCCGACCAGTTTCAGCGGACATATACGATCGTGTGTACGACCTAGCGGACAGGTTTTTCCAGCGGACAAATTTCAAAGCATGCTTTGAAATTTGAAAAAGGGGGAAACTAATGCGCAATACCAAAATAATAAAACAATAAAGAGGAAAACTAAGGCAGTAGCCACCAAATATGGTGCTCACACACAATAGAATTGATAATGGGGGGGTGTGGTGGCTCTTGCTATAACATATACTAATAATGTATACAACACACCAAATAAATAAAATGAGGGCTAAAATCACAATAGGGGGGTGTGAATAAGGGTGCAAAAGTGCTAAATAGTCCAAACCGGTGCACAATATATGCAAACAAATCAATAAACAAAAAACATCAAAGTGCTATGTGCTCAAAGTCCATAGTAAATGCAAAGTGCATAGATGAATAAAAATGTTCAAAAGTGCAAAGTGCTTAATAAAAGTCCAAATGATGTGCTGTAGAAAAAAGGTGCAAAAAATGCCTGCAATCCACCACACGAACAAGCAGTGCAGCTGTGCAAACAAAGCCTCAGTGAGAAAGTAAATGCAAGCCCCTCACCTTATAGAGGCTACAGCAATGGCTGGTAACTCAGGCAGACTCCACTGCGGATCAGCGTCCCACAATAAACTTCTCCCCTCACTGCAGATATCAACAGTCACGCTCACACAAATAAAATATCCACTTACATGTACCTACAAAGTCTTCAGCAGCAACAAGCGGCCGAGAGCGGAGGTATCCTGGTACTACTCAGCACTTGTTGCTGCTGAAGACTTTGTAATTACATGTAAGTGGATATTTTATTTAATAAATCGTGGTTGCTGGTATACACTATGAGGTCCCTCTCTTTCTTAACTGAGTGTCGCTGGACCCTGGGACGTGTGTGAGCGTGACCGTTGATATCTGCAGTGAGGGGAGAAGTTTATTGTGGGACGCTGATCCACAGTGGAGTCTGCCTGAGTTACCAGCCATTGGTTTTTTAAGGCTCATTGTAGCCTCTATAAGGTGAGGGGCTTGCATTTACTTTCTCACTGAGGCTTTGTTTGCACAGCTGCACTGCTTGATCGTGTGGTGGATTCCAGGCATTTTTTGCACCTTTTGGATTTCTACAGCACATCATTTGGACTTTTATTAAGCACTTTGCACTTTTGAACATTTTTAATCATCTATGCACTTTGCATTTACTATGGACTTTGAGCACATAGCACTTTGATGTTTTTTGTTTATTGATTTGTTCGCATATATTGTGCACCAGTTTGGACTATTTAGCACTTTTGCATCCTTATTTACACCCCCCTATTGGATTGTGATTTTAGCCCTCATTTTACTTATTTGGTGTGTTGTATACATTATTAATATATGTTATATCAAGAGCCACCACAACCCCCCCCCATTATTAATGCTTTGAAATTTGTCCGCTGCAAACCTGTCCGTCGGACAGGTCCGCTGGTTAGTACGCTTACCAGCGGACATAAATCTCCCGCATGCGTCGAATGGATTTGACGCATGCGTGGAAGTATTTTACTTCCTGGAGTGGTGACGTGGCGGCGTCAACGTCACCACCACGTCACCACGTCCTCAGTCGGAGGGGATTTTGGTCCGATGGTGTGTACACGCCATCAGACCAAAATCAGAGGAGAAATGTCCGCTGGAAACAGTCCGTCGGACATGTTTGAGCAGACATGTCTCCTCGTCTGTACCCGGCCTTAGAGCGTTGAGAGGTGTGTGTATCGATATAGAAATAAACAAATTTAGACAGTTTAAAAATGTCTGGTAAAATGTGACAAAAATATCAATCAGTCCTTATATCTCTGGGATGAGATTTTTGCATTGATTTTGCCAATCTCCCTATCTGATGCATTGTGTAGTTCCAAAACATCTGGGGTGCCAAGGTTTGCCATCATTCTATTTAGTGAAATGTTACCCATGTAGAGACAGTATTCTTGCCTGGTTATTATTCCTCTGATGGCTCCTGCGGTCAAAAATGAACCCTCTCAATGTTTATCAACACCATTTGAATGGAAAAAGAGACATACAAAGTACAATTTTTAATTGTGTAGCTATTGTTTTATTTATCTGCAGATCAAAGGGGCTATCTTCACTCTGCAGCTGCAGTAATCTGACAAGCAAAGATTTATATATATATATATATATACTGTATATATATATATATATATATATATATATATATATATATTTGTCTATTTAACTCCTTATTAATCATTATTTTACCCTAATACGCTCTGATTAACTTATTTTCCTTTCAATTACTATTTTACTGCTGCCTTTTCATTTCTCTTTTATTAAAAATAATATAAAAAAAATTGTGTTTGTTTTCATTAGTTAATTTTTTCTCAGCATCAGAAAAAAAAAACACAAAGCAAAAAAACCAAAACAAAACAAAAAACAAATTAAATTATAGAATAAGAGTCGGTTCACACTGGGGCGACTTGGGATCCGACTTGAAGTCGCCTCAAGTCGTCCCAAGTCGCGCTGTAGAGAAAAACAATGCAAGTGAATGGGAGCGGTGTTAATACACACTACTCAAGTCGCTCCGACTTTTGAAAAGGTTCCTGTACGACTTCAATCCGACTTGTAGGAGATTTGTACCCATTGATTTAAATGGAAGTCGCCTCAGAAGTCTGATCACTGTCTTAATTAAAGCTATTTTCCAGCAAGATAACATACATTTCTCAGGCAAACCCCTCCCTCCCCTTCCCTCTCCCAGAGCTGATTGTTGTTTTATTGGCCACTGGAATGTCTCCTGTCCTGGAGAGGACTTCAAGTCGTGTTGTAAATCTCCCCAGATCGTCCTGTGGTTCATGCTCAAGTCGTGTCGGAGTCGCCTCTGAAAGTCGCGCTGGAAGTCGTGTCGCCCTAGTGTGAACCGACTCTAAAACAAATATTCTTATCCTACAGTAACACTATTTTTTAAATAAACACTGGTTAAAAATGTTTTTTTTTTATTTATTTTTTTTGGGAGGGGGGGGGGGGTTTGTCTAGAGATTGAAATAAAAAAAATATTTTTGCATTACAGTGGGGTTGACTTACTAAAGGCAAATAGACTGTGCACTTTGCAGTTGCTTCAGAGTTTATTAAATGAACAGAAGCTGTGCTGACTTCCATCATCCAATCATGTGCAAGCAAAAAAAAATTTTTTTCCCTTGCACGTGATCGGATATTCCTTGCAAAGTGAAGCTTTACCTCATTTACTAAGCTCTGGAGAAACTGCACTTTGTAAAATGCACCTTCTATTTACCTTTATTAAATTAACCCCAGTATCACAAAAAGAAAGATTTATTTGTCCTTAACCTTCCTAGCGGTATTCCTGAGTCAGGCTTGGGGTGAATTTTCAGTACCAAAAGCGGTAACCCTGAGCCAGACTCTGGATCGCCTCACAGGATCCAATGTCTCCCCACTGTGATCTGCGAGCCGCCGTGTCTCGCTCGATTCACAGCGCCGAGCTCTGTTCCCTGCACAAGTTGCAACGCATGGGGACGGAGTTCAACGCCAAATTCAAAAAGTAAAAAACACAGTGTAGATATAGATTACAGTACTATACTATAATGACACATCTCCTTTGTCCCTAGTGGTCTGCCCAGTGTCCTGCATGCATTTTTATATTATAAAAACTGTTCTTTCTGCCTGGAAAGTGTAGATTGTCCATAGCAACCAAAAAGTGTCCCTTTACATCAAAAGTGGTTTTAGAGCAGCTAGAAAACTGCGATAATAAATTAGAATCACTTGCAGAATTGAGCGATAGCGATTTGTGGGGAAATTCGTCATCAAACACTAAAAGTACTGACAGCGACAATTCTGCAACTGAGCAAATTTCAGTGTTTTTGATTTGATGACATTATTGAATAATTTGTATTATTATTATCAGTGGCGTAATTATAGGGGTGCTGAGATCGCCATGGCGACCGGGCCCCTTGCTGCAGGGGGCCCTTGAGGGCCCCCTCTACTCTTTGATATGAGGAGCGGCGGCTGAGATGAGTTTCACGATCGTCAGCTGCACAGTGTGCAGGGAAGGAGCTTGTCAAAAGTGAAAGTAGTCAGTGCTGTGCTCTTTGTCTCCCCCTAGATTGCAGTACCCGGCAGGAAGTGCCAAGGTAAATGTCTCCCGTTTTTTTTGACTATCTACTGTATGTGTGTATATGTATATACTGTGTGTGTGTGTATATGTATATACTGTGTGTGTGTATATATGTATATACTGTGTGTGTGTATATATGTATATACTGTGTGTGTGTATATGTATATACTGTGTGTGTGTGTATATGTATATACTGTGTGTGTGTATATATGTATATACTGTGTGTGTGTATATATGTATATACTGTGTGTGTATATATGTATATACTGTGTGTGTATATGTATAAACTGTGTGTGTGTGTGTATATATATATGTATATACTGTGTGTGTATATATGTATATGCTGTGTGTGTGTGTATATATGTACTGTATATACTGTGTGTGTGTATATATGTATATACTGTGTGTGTGCGTATATATGTATATACTGTGTGTGTGTGTATATATGTACTGTATATACTGTGTGTGTGTGTTTATATATGTACTGTATATACTGTGTGTGTGTATATATGTATATACTGTGTGTGTGTGTGTGTATATATGTACTGTATATACTGTGTGTGTGTATATATGTATATACTGTGTGTGTGTGTGTGTGTGTATATGTATATACTGTGTGTGCGTATATGTATATACTGTGTGTGTGTATATATGTACTGTATATACTGTGTGTGTATATATGTATATACTGTGTGTGTGTGTGTATATATGTATATACTGTGTGTGTGTGTGTATATATGTATATACTGTGTGTGTATATATGTATATACTGTGTGTATATATGTATATACTGTGTGTGTGTGTGTGTGTATATATGTATATACTGTGTGTGTGTGTATATATGTATATACTGTGTGTGTGTGTATATATGTATATACTGTGTGTATATACTGTGTGTGTGTATATGTATATACTGTGTGTGTGTATATGTATATACTGTGTGTATGTCTATATATATATATATATATATATATATATGTATATACTGTGTGTGTGTATATATGTATATACTGTGTGTGTGTATATATGTATATACTGTGTGTGTATATATGTATATACTGTGTGTGTATATATGTATATACTGTGTGTGTATATGTATATACTGTGTGTGTGTGTGTGTATATGTATATACTGTGTGTGTATATGTATATACTGTGTGTGTGTGTGTGTATATGTATATACTGTGTGTGTGTGTATATGTATATACTGTGTGTGTGTGTATATATGTATATACTGTGTGTGTGTATATGTATATACTGTGTGTGTGTGTGCATATGTATGGATGCATGTGTGTATGCATATGTATGTGTGTGTGTGTATATGTATGTACTGTATGTATGTATTGTATGTGTGTGAGTGTGCATGTATGTGCATGTGTTTATCAGTGGCAGTGCGTCCATAAGGGCGCATGTGTGCCGATCCCTCTCCCCAGTCACTCCCTCTATGCCACCGCTGCCACCCCCATATTTAGGTGTCTGGCTCCTTTTCGGGCGCCTGAATCACAGGGGGGGTGTTGAAGCACCTGATTAGAGCCATAGGGCCAGATTCAGGTAGATGGGAGCATCTTTGCTCTGGAGTAACGCTTCTCATTTACGTTACTCTGACGACCCTTTCAGCGCAAGTACTGTTATTCACATAGCAGTTGCGCGTAAACTTGCGCCAGAGTAACGATAATGCGCTGGCGTAACCCGACGCAAGTGGAAGTGGGTGTGATCATATGTAAATGATGGGCGGAGCCCAGCGGAGAGGCTTACGTTCAGCGCATCATCCACGGAGCATGCGCAGTGAGTGCGGCTCCACTCGCCCCCTTGTGCGCATGCTCACAACTTCCGTCGGCACCACTTCCTGGGAAACGTCAGCGCAATGCCTTTCGTTGGGCGCTTAAAAGCACAGGCGGAAACGCCATTCCGGCGCAAAAGTATATCCGTTTCCCCCCACCCCAGGGAAGATACTTTTGTGCTGTGATGGCTGCTCCCGCTACCCCCAGAGAGAGGAGGAACCTGAACTTTAATTCACAGGAGGTCTCAGTGATCATATCCGCGATGGAGACTTTTAATCATTTTCTCCATGGGGAAAAAGAGCCGTAAGACCAGCCGGGAGAGGAAGCAGGGCATCCTGGACACCATTGCTGGCCGGGTCAATATTTTGGGGTACTCCACCTGGACTGCTTCTGACATTCAGAAAAAAATAAACGACCTGCGGCGCAAGGTCAGGGGCAAGGTGGCCACCATCAGGAGGCATGAGAGGGGCACAGGTGGTGGTCCCCCATGTCCTGTCACCCTGACCGCGGAGGAGGAGGTGGTCTCTCGCTGCCTGGAGAGGGAGCAGGTGGAGGGGGTCCTTGGCTATGACTCCATGGAGGAAGGCTCCAGCACAGGTAAGTGTTTTTTATCCCCTATTTGATGTGTTGCATTTGGGGGGGGGGTACATGTGCCAAGTGTGTGGGACCACCAACATGTGTCTGCTTTGTGTCATCCACAGATGACGGAGCTGGGCCATCATCTGTTAGCGTCCATTCCACCCCATCCCCCCAACGCCATTGTGTGCCCGAGCCCCTGGGTGGTGAAGACACCGAGGTGGAGGAGGAGAGTGCCCACACCACACCTGCCGAGGTGGTTGTGGAGGATCCTGCTGTGGCAGAGCAGGACTTTTCTTTAGTTTTGGAGGACTCCTCCCCTTCTCCTGGGCCGTCTGTCATCCCCTCCCCCATCCTTGGAAGCCCCTCAAGGGCGACTCCATCCCCCCGGGGACAACCATCTTCTGGCCCCAGGAAGGCGACCCAGAAGACCAGGGGTGTGTCGGATGTTGTCCAGGGCCAGTTGGCGAGGGATCACGCCAGACAGACTCAACAAATGGGGCAACTAGTTGGGCACTTAGAGAAAGTGGCTGACAGCCTGGGCTCCGTTGCCCAGATAAGCAACGCAGTGCAGGATGTCAGCTGCAACTGCGCTGCAGTGGTGACCAGTTTGGGGGAGGTGCAGGGGGATATTAGGCACCTCACTGCAGCCGTCCAGGCCAACACTGCTGCCATCCGGGACCAGGGGAGGCTGAGTCGGCGGGCCCAGCACTACCAAGTGACCCGGCAGCTCAGGATGCAGGCCCAGCAGCTGAGGATGCAGGGCCAGACGAACAATTTGCTCGGCCAGATAGCCATGGCCTTGGAAGGCATGCAGGCCACACCTGCCAGGAGTGGCCCACCCGGGGATCAGCCACCTCCAGATGCCCCCCCACCCCCACCCACTCCATCCAGGCAGCTGAGGAGCCAGAGAGGTTCTGCAAGAAACAGCCCCCGGCATCCCCGATGATTTTTTTTTTTTGATTTCTGATTTCTACTCAGGTTATGAGATTTTTAATTTGGATTTCTGATTTCTACTCAGGTTATGAGATTTTTATTTTTGATACTGCACACGTTGCAGTGTGAATGGTGTGTGAATGTGAGGGGGTGGCACTCCTGACAGTAAGGGGTGTCACCCTCGGCCGTGGTGGTGAAGTTAACCCCTCGGCTGTATGAATGACGTGTGAAAGGTGTATGAATGGACAGTGACATCATTGGGGCCTTGACGCTGGCGTTGCTGCTCCCAAGTCCTACATGCTGGACTTGGGCTAATCCAATGCGATGTGCATGTGGTGTGTGTGATCTAGGGACATCAGTGGTGTACACGCGTGCATTGTCTGTGTGATTAATGTTTTGGTTTATTGTCCAAAGATGCCTACGGCGAGGACCCTCCTGACTGCTCTTCCATCAGCAGACTGGGTCTCCTCTGGCAGGTGGGGACTGTGTGGGTCGGGGGTCAGGTCATCACGCATTTCAATCTGCAGGCCTTTTCTCATAGCAAAGTTGTGCAGAATGCAACATGCACCGATGATCTGACACACAAAGGTAGGGGAATACAATAGGGTCCCCCCAGACTTATCCAGGCAGCGGAAACGGGACTTCAGGAGCCCAAATGTTTGCTCCACCACTGCACGGGTTTTGATGTGTGCTTCATTGTATTTTCTCTCTCCTCTGGTTTGGGGGTTCCGGAAAGGAGTCATTAGATGGGGTCCCAGTGCATATGCAGAGTCACCTGTAAGGGAAAAGACAAGAGGACGTTAGTCATGCATGTGCCACTTCTGTTGTGCATCACGGGAGGGGATAGTCATGCCTGCCACCCATGTCACTCACCAACCAGCCAGCTGTCCCCATACATGTTCTGTTCGAATTCTGCTGGGATGGGACTCTGATTGTATATGAAGCTGTCATGGCTGGACCCGGGGTGTTTGGCACGGACGTGCCATATGAGGCGTTGGGCATCGGCTATCACCTGTACGTTGATGGAGTGCCAATGCTTCCGATTGCGGTATATGTGCTCTGTGGCACTGGGGGGCTGTAGGGCCACATGTGTGCAATCAATGGCCCCCACAGTGCGTGGGAATCTGGCAATGTTGTAGAAATCTGTCATTGCCTTCATCCGCAGGTCCTCAGTGGTGGGTCTGATGAACTGGTTGGACATGCGTCTGAGGATTGCAGGGACAACCTGGTGCACACATCTGCTCACGGAGGATTGTGACATCCCAGCCACCACTCCACTTGTACGCTGGAATGATCCACTGGCAAGGAAATGAAGTGTTGCCAGTACCTTCACCAGTGGCTGCACTGCATGTGAGCGGTGTGTCTTGCTTGTGATGTCATCCTGCAGGGTTGTGGTTAGTTCAAGTATTGCATCTGGGCTGAATCTGAAGAGGCGATACACCTCCTCATCCCCCATGCCAAAGAGGCTCATACGTGTGCGGTATATCCTCTCACGTGCCCGCCTCCTTCGTTCCGGGGGACCCATCAGTAGTTCTAGGACCACGATTGCCCCTGGCATGTTGGCACACAGAGGTGTTGTCCTTGCAAGTGTGGGTGCTCAGCTTCCTAGTTTTGTCGGTAACACTGCTGTAGCTGCTCTCCTGCTGACCTGTGACCGTCTGGAGTAAAGATAAAGCAGCCTTTTGTAGAAATAACTTTGCGCCGGACGGACGAGATACGCGCGGCGCATGTAGCCAGCGTATGGTGCTAATCCGTTCGCGAATTGGGAAATCTCCCTCATTTGCATATTTGCAGGGGAAATCAATAGGCGCGACTGATGCGCCAAGCGAAATTAAGCGCTGGCGATACTCTGGCGTCGTAACGTTCCTCCGGTCGTAAATGGCCCGTTATTGGGCGCATCTAGTTTGGTGGGTACGGCCACATAGAAACGACGGCGCATCTTCACAGTTACGCGGCGCATATCGAATTACTCCAGCGCAAGTGTTGCTGAATCTGGCCCATAGTCTCTAATAGGCTTCAAAATAGGTGAACCGCGAGCGCCATGCTGGGCGCTCACAGTCCACCCAGGTATTTTCTGGGCACACTGGCGGCATTTGATGGGCACAGTGGCAGAGTTTGATGGGCACCGTGGCAGAGTTTGATGGGCACCGCGGCAGAGTTTAATGGGCACCGTGGCGGCATTTGATGGCGCAGTGTTTAAATGGGCACAGTAGCAGCGTTTTGGCACAGTAGCAGCATTTGATGGAAACAGTGGCAGCGTTTGGCACAGTGGCAGAGTTTGGGCACAGTGGCAGCATTTGCTGGGCACAGTGGCGACATTTGATGGGCACAGTGGCGGCATTTGATGGGCACAGTGGCGACATTTGATGGGCACAGTGGTGGCGTTTGATGGGCACAGTGGCTGCATTTGATGGGCACAGTGAGAGCTTTTGATTTGCACTGCAAATTATGTTTTTTTAAGCATTTTTCCATTTGCTTGCTCCCCCCTAAAAATTTTGAGTACCAGCTGCCACTGGTTTATATGTGTGTGTGCATATGTGCATTTATATATTTATATGTGTGTGTGTGTGTTTTTATATGTGTGTTTACAATCATGTATGTATGCACATTTTATGTATGCACTTTTAATCCCGATCCCCTATTTGTGTACAATCAGAACCTATTTGTTTATTTATTTATTTATTTATTTTTTGCTTGTTCATAGTATCTTAAAAAAATGCTATGCCTCCGAAAAGCGATCCATGCTTGGATCGTTTTCCAGAAACATTTGACAGCCGGTGAAGAGGCAACATGTTGCTTCCTGACTGCCTGTTTTAACCCCTTAAATACATCATCACTATGCTGCAACTGCATGCAATGCACACAGTTGAAAGGGGGTTGCAGTGTAGCCACATTCACCTAGGGGTATACTTCAAGGGTGCCCTGACTGGAAAAAGATTGCGAAACACCGACATAGAAGAATCGATCTCTCCATTTTCCTCCTGCAGCCGCTGAATGCCTGCGGGAGGGAGAGGAAAAAAAGCAAGGGGAACTGGAGAAATCGGTTCATTTATATGCAGCCGCCTACTTGCGACCGGGTCCTGTAACGCCACCGGGCTCGGAAAAAAGAGCCCTATCTGGGGGTCAGGGGGGGGGCCCTTCCTGGTTTCTTGCATCGGGGCCCTGAAGGTTCTAGTTACGCCACTGATTATTATATTATTATTTGCAATAATTATTTATAGTTATTTATTATATATTAATCAAAAATAGGAAATACTACATAGCGTAGTAGAAAGGCGGACTTTTTCAGGCAATCACAAGGACATAAAATTTAAGAAAAAATATTTAATTATATATCATAAAATCCAAAAACAAAAACTAAAATATACAAAAACAGGGTATACAGAGTATATATCAGCAATGGTAGCTTGCATCTTGCCTACGCGTTTCGCCTAGCGGCTTCTTCAGGGCGAGTTTGAGAGAGGGCTGGTAGTATATAATTGCTAATTTCATATATCAAAACAGTTGCTGTCCATCCGATTATATCAAGGATTAAGTAAATATCCGTATGGCTTGTGAGAGCTCAATGCGGCAGACAAAGTGCACCAAATATACGAGAAAATGTATCCTATGGTTAGCAGCGAATCATCATATAAAGATGAACAAATGTATTTCTGAAATAGAGCCAGAAATCAAAGAAGGACCCGGGACTGATCACAGCAGTAAACATGGACCATAGCCAGAGAGGAGTAGGATCCAATCAAATAGGCTAGACCGGGTTGTAGTGTCCAATATAGGACAGTCCAATGAATCAGGAGTCTTGATATAGATCGCTGTTGATATGTCCCGGGGGGAGTCACGCCCGGCGTGCAGCACAGGCTTGACTCCCCCCGGGACATATCAACAGCGATCTATATCAAGACTCCTGATTCATTGGACTGTCCTATATTGGACACTACAACCCGGTCTAGCCTATTTGATTGGATCCTACTCCTCTCTGGCTATGGTCCATGTTTACTGCTGTGATCAGTCCCGGGTCCTTCTTTGATTTCTGACTCTATTTCAGAAATACATTTGTTCATCTTTATATGATGATTCGCTGCTAACCATAGGATACATTTTCTCGTATATTTGGTGCACTTTGTCTGCCGTATTGAGCTCTCACAAGCCATACGGATATTTACTTAATCCTTGATATAATCGGATGGACAGCAACTGTTTTGATATATGAAATTAGCAATTATATACTACCAGCCCTCTCTCAAACTCGCCCTGAAGAAGCCGCTAGGCGAAATGCGTAGGCAAGATGCAAGCTACCATTGCTGATATATACTCTGTATACCCTGTTTTTGTATATTTTAGTTTTTGTTTTTGGATTTTATGATATATAATTAAATATTTTTTCTTAAATTTTATGTCCTTGTGATTGCCTGAAAAAGTCCGCCTTTCTACTACTCTATGTAGTATTTCCTATTTTTGATTGAATTATTTCGGATGTCGGCTACATGTGAGTGCTTTTGTGTTTCCCCGTTCCCTATATTTTTGAACTTATTATATTATAATTAAGGATTTCATGTTTCAAACTTTATCATACCCAGGATGTCTACTAGACTCTTGTTTGGACAGATTTCAGTGAGATATTTCTAAGAATTACAGGCCTACAATATTAAACACCAAATTTGCATGCAAAATAATTGTACTGCTTTCAGCATCAAAAATCTAACATAATTATACTGCTAGGGAGGTTAAAACACACACACACACACATGTATTGCTTTGTTATCTTAACTAATGATGAAGTTTATAGTCAAATTAACTGGTCCATAACAGAAATGTAAAAACTGCTCTAGTCCATAATGGGTGTGCAGATGTGAGAAGGGAAATGGTTAATACTGAATGATTACTGCTCCTTGGGTACAGTGAGTTTGGTATTAAATATTAATATATGATTTCATTTAAAGGGAATATATATACACACAAATATATGTATTAAGAAATGAGAGATAATACCACCACCACAAGACAGACAATTCCCATATACAAATTTCAGCAATCCCATGAAGGACAATGTACGTAAGCCTCCATTTGGCTAACATGACATATAACACAAGTATGCTAAAAAAGGGGGAGAAAAAGAATAAAACTATCATAAGAAAGGGCCTGAAATTAGCAATTAAAAAATGTCCCACTGACTTGTGAATTAACCATTTCCTGTCCAAAAGACAAACCCATACATCCTTGGCTGGGCAGGGTTATATCTCCACCATCGCTGCAGCAATGACCGAGATATCGTTTTTGCGAGCTGGAAATTTCTCAATGTAAAAGTGATCCTATAGTGCTACTGGATTATTCATACAGGCGGGGGAAGCCCCCCTTGCACCACTGCCACCTTTACCAGGCTTTCCTATCCCATTGGGTGTAACACCATCTTTATTATTTTACCAAACAGTTTTTTTTTTTGGTACATTAAAATTAATTTAAGTGCATTCTTTCCCATAAATTTGCATTTGAAAAACTGCTGCACAAATATTGTGTGACATGAAAATTTGCAACACCCATCATTTTATTTTCTGCTTAAAAAACATATATAATGTTGTGGGATTCTAAGTAGTTTTATAGCACATACAATTAAGTTTGTTTAAAAAATATTTTAGATGTTGTGATAGATGTAGATGCAAGCAATGCAGCTGATTTACTAAAACATAGTTTGTTCACTTTAAAAAAAATTATGTTCACTTAGTTTATTGATAAAGGTGAAGAACAGAGCACGGGGATCAGGAATGCATAATGCACAGGTCAAGAGACAACATGGCAGAGGCAGTCAATGGGAGATTTTTTCCATCTCCCCACTGGCACAGTGCAAGAGAAGTGCGGAAGCACTTCTTTTATGGCAGAGCCGGTCAGATGGAGATCTTTCCCATTTTCCCGCTGGCACATAGAAGGATAATTCTAATGCGCACTGCAGTGCTGGGGCAAGGTTATCCTGTGCCAAGGCTAAAGATGCCAAACTGTGCCCCCTGCCCCACATTAGGAGATCCTAAGCAGTAGACATGTGCATTCGTTTTCGTTAGAATGCATTTTCGTCCGAAAATCTGTTTTTTTTTAACAAACGATAACGAAAGATTCAATATAAAAAATGCTTTATTTTCGTTTTCGTTGCGGTAAAAATTCGATATAGAGAGATTCGACATTATAGGGAAAAGATTCGACATCATAGAAAAAAGATTTGACATCATAGAAAAAAGATTTGACATTATAGAGAAAAGATTTGACACTATAGAAATAATAGATTCGACATTACAGAGAATAGATTTCGATTTATGAGACGTAAAGATTCGCAGCAATCTGCGACCAAAAGGTCAAAAGGTCACCAGCAACCAAAAAAAATTGGACGTTCCGTCGAATATTCGTTTGACCATTCAACAGAAACCAAGTATTATTGGATTTTCGGACGAAAGCTATTCCCCAACGAAAAACGAAATAAATCAAAACGATTTTCGGGAGTAACTAAATAAATTTATTTTCCAAACGAAAACGAAAAAAAACGAAACAAAATATTCCAGTCTGCACATGTCTACTAAGCAGTCACTCACCTGTTAAAATAACTACACAGCTCCTGACCTGTGAGTCAGGTTTTGCTTTGACCCGGATGTACACAGTTTTAACACTGGGCACATACTTGTGTTGATACTTGTGCTATTTGAAACAATTTGTGAGGGTAGATTCACACAAGGTGCTGCAGGACTGTTGAGCAGCTATTCCAATTTCACCACAAGACAAGATAAGTTTCCTTGCCTCCTATCTGACTGATTCACCCCAGTGCTGTGTGTGGACAAAGGTACTGCATACACTACTTTTTTCAGCACAATGCACAGCAATCTACTGCTTCCCATCATGCTGCGAACACCACCATGCTTGACTGTAGACAAGACACACTTGTCGTTGTACTCCTCACCTGGTTGCTGCCACTCACACTTGACACCATCTGAACCAAATACGTTTATCTTGGTCTCATCAGACCACAGGACTCATACACTCATACATCTTTTTCCCAAAGACAACCTCTGGATATGACACTGAGGACGTGCACCCAACTTCTTTGGTCAACCATGGAGAGGCCTGTTCTGAGTGGAACCTGTCCTGTTGAATGGTCTTGGTCACCGAGCTGCAGCTCAGTTTCAGCCCCAGACAGGTAATGTACCTTCTGGGTCTTTTATAATCTGGACACATCCATCCTGTGTCCATGACAATATGCAGCACAAATTTGATGTGTTATCATTTCTCGGACTGAGACTGGGCTTGATATGCCAGGGCTATTTCTGTGCCTGTTTCCTGGGAACTGCGATGCGCTCTGTGTTCCCCCCTTCCTCCTCCCTCCTGCACTGTTTTGGACGGGGTGGATGTATGGGGGGTGGGCGGGTGCACATAGAGTATCGGCACCACGCATCCAGCCACACGTGTGACGTCAGTATTGGCGCTATCACGTGGGGTATGTGTCATTCCATCACAGCCGACCAGCTGAGGAATATGGGCGGCCGCCACTGTTGGAGCCCTTCCTTGTTGGTGCTGTGCTGCGTGACGCTTGTGGGAGCAGTCGTGCACGTGTGTGGGTGGGTATTTACGGTGCCTCCCCCAACACAGTCTGGGTGTTACAAACTAGAGATGCTACACTTCATCACGGCACCTATCTCCTCCTGGGATGCATGCAAGCTCCTATATACTCCTATATTATACTTTATGGTTACTTGGCAGTGATGCACACTTTTATTCCATTTCCATCTATGAGCACAGCCTCTGGTGATGGGTATGATATCACTAGCTTTATACCACTTTCATGGATATTTTCAGTTTACTACTATACACTGATTATGCATCCCTTTATTTTAGACTCTCTTTGGCAGTCCCTACTGGCATTGCAATTAGTGCTATCATGCTCTCCAGCAACCCGGCTCCTGTGTATGGTATGGTACGGGGGGGTTTCTGTGTATGCCCCCCTCTGGCACGTTTTGCTTCATCCCCTCAGTTCCCGGCACAGATTATTACTTCGGCCTTGGTTTTATATTCACCAATCCTCATGTCTGTGACTCCATGTAAGTATTTGAGTTGGGCCGCAATGCCTTTCCCTGCTACCATGAGTTATAATCATACCAATTATACCATTATATATTAGATTATGTAGATATCTCTGAACATCCGCCCCTGATAAGTGTTCTTTTTACACGAAACACGTCAGTAATTTTGGGATGCAGACAATTGTCTACATTATACAATCAACTCAGAAATCCATCTACCCGCCATTTATGATTTATATAAATTCATATTATTTATTGTTTCGCATATGCTGCTTTTGATGTTTTCATGTACATATATATATCACTAAATGTATCTACCAATCAATTGAGGCCACTACGTGGCACAAGTTGTTATATATTCATGTACACTTGGTGCCCATACAGTAGTTCACACACACATACTTATGGTTGTGTGAACAAATATGGAATGACATGTATTACAATGTCGTTTTCTATGTGGTCTCTTTTATTGATATGTTTTTTACAATTTTATGATCAATAAATATGCACTTTGATTCATTATCTACGTGGGGTTTGGGAATCATAGCTATGATTGCTGTCAATGTGTCTCGACCAAAGGAGTGCTGTTGTAGTAAAGCGTTAAAAGATTTGGAAAGAAGCGGGGCCAGGGTAACAGCAAACTTTTTATAATAAGTGCTCGAAAGCCCGTCAGGGCCCGGTCTTTTATGAGGCTTAAGGGTTTTGATCGCTGAGATGACTTCTTCCACCGTGATAGGCTTCTCCAAAGCCTCACGGTGGGGGTCAGATAAAGTAGGTAGAGGAATAGGGTTAAAGAACGATTCAGCTTTACGGGGAGAGAAAGAGGGTCGGGCCTTGTACAATTCCTCCAATTTCTAACGAAATATAGCTAGAACCTTCACTGGGTTACTGGTGTGAGAATTTTTATCTATTTTGAGTCTAATGGGAACATGTACACGATCAGGACGACGGAGACGCATCGCTAAGAAGGTGTCAGGCTTATTAGCTTTAGTATAAATAGTATGGGTAGACCTGCGGATGGCTTTATCAGCCGATTCGGCCAGCAGCAGGTCCAATTCTATTTTTGCTTTCTCCAAAGCTATCCTATGGGTCTCTGTAGGGGACGATTGGAACTGTAAAAAACATTGGTGGTAGTCACGTTCCAGCTTCGCCAACAGGAGCTTTTTGTCTCGATTCAATTGGGAAGACACCGAAATGCATGTACCCCTAACAACTGGTTTGTTGGCCTCCCAAAGAAGCACAGGGGAAATATCAGGTGTGGAGTTAAATTTTATATAATCTGAAAGAGCAACCTGAACATCAAGACAGTAGGATTGATTAGAAAGGTGAGCTTCATTCATACACCAAGTGCGGTCTTTAGATCGGGGGATTAGGGAGGAAACCGAGGTCAGCACTGCACAATGGTCCGACAAAGTAATAGGTTGGATAATGGAATTTAGCAAAATAGGGGCGGAGGCCACCGACACAAAGATATGATCTATCCTAGAGAAGGACTTATGGGGATGAGAGTAAAAAGTGTAATTCTTCTTAGCTGGATTGCATTCTCGCCATGAATCAAGCAAGGACGCCTGCTGAAGAAGCTTACGAAAGCGTACGGAAAGGGGTGTATTGATCAGGGGCATATGGAGACTTGTCAAGATGGGGTTGCAGAACGACATTTGAGTCGCCACATAAAAACAGCGTACCTTTGCAATGAGAACTAATTACTTGAAACAGGTGCGTGAAAAAGGGTATCGGGTTATTATTTGGGGCGTAATAGGACACAAGCGTGGTCTCTACTTCTAAAAGTAGGCCTACCAAGATAATATAGCGGCCCTCAGGGTCCTTAATTTCAGAGGTCACAGTGAACAGAAGGGAATGGTGCAGAGCAATTAAAACACCCCTTTGTTTTGTGGCAGCCGAGGCAGTGAACACCTGGGGATATCGGTGCATAAAAAATGTAGGTGTCATACGGGTTGAAAAATGAGTTTCCTGAAGCGCCACTATATCAGCTTTCAAGGTTGCGAACGTTTGGAAGGCCTTAACCCTTTTATTTGGGGAATTAAGACCCTTGACGTTCAGAGAAAGAATATTTAGGGGGGCCATGGGGAAGCATGGAGGAGACTAGTGACAGACGCTCCCGGGACCATATGAACCAGCTGACGAAAAAGAAGCAAAGAAAGAGGGAAAAGAAAACAGGAGAGAGAGAGATAGTGAAGAGAAGAGAGAACATTACAAGACATGCCAAGAGGCAAGAGGAGGGAGAAGAGATAAACTCTTAACACCCAACCAACTAGCGCACTAACTCACCAGCCAGCCAGCTAGCGGGGGAGTGAGCGCACCACAAAAAGAGGGGAAGCAATGACAGCTCCCCGCCACAAACGGGAGACAACAAATCCACACATACATAGAAAGGAGAAAAAAAAAAGACAAAGTCAGTTTGAGTAGGTAAACTAGCCATGTATGACATATACATCATAAAAGATGAAGGGAGGAAATAAGATCAAACCAACATTGGCAATACAATAGTAACTGCGATAAACAGCACTAGTACAAAGGGGGCATAATAGAGCTATCATTGTAGGTAAATCTCTAATAAATGTTTTAACCCCTGATTGCCGCTGGTGCCGCGTACTCAGGAGAAGCAGCAGAATGTATTTTGGGGTGCAATTCCACATATATCCATGGCATGTGTGCAGGGCCGCCATTAGGGGGGTACAGGCATTACAAATGTAAGGGGCCCGGGGGTCCCCAGGGGCCCGGATGGGAACCACCCTAAAAAAAAAAAAAAAATGTTTTTTTTTTTTAGGGGTCCGAAGGTCCCCAGGGGCCCGGAGGCCACTAAGGGCCCCAGATGGCAAGCCCTTTTTTTATCAAAAAATATATATATTTTAAAAAATATATATATTTTTTTTATATATTTTTCTTTTATTTTTTATTAAAGGGCCAATTTTTTTTGTTTTATTTTTTTAGAGGTCCGGAGGTCCACAGGGACCTGGAGATCTCCAGGGCCCCAGATGACAACCCCCTTTTTTTCTAAAATATTTTTTTTTTTTATATTTTTTTATTTCTTTTATTTTCATATATATATATTATTATTATTATTAAAGGGCCCAGAGGTCCCCAGGGCCCCATGTGTCAAACCCCCTTTTTTTATAATTGTTTTTTTTTTCTTTTTTTATACATTTTTTTATATTTTTAGAATATTCCATGGACTCGACATGCCTCTCAACAAATAGCTTGAGGTGTCTACTTTCCAAAATGGGGTCATTTGGGGGGGGGGGGTTTGTGCTATTTTGGCATTTTATGGCCTTCGAAACTGTGATAGGTAGTGAGGAGTAAAATCAAAAATTTGCGCCCTTAGAAATGATGAAGGCGGTGCTTGGTTTTTGGGGTCTCGTACGTGGCTCCCAAAAAGTCCCAAACATGTGGTATTGCCATACTCAGAAGAAGCAGCAGAATGCATTTTGGGGTGCAATTCCACATATAACCATGGCATGTGTGAGCAATATATAATTTAGTGACAACTTTTTGTAAAAAAACATTTTTTGTCATTATTCAATCATTTGGGACAAAAAAATAAAAAATATTCAAAGGACTCAACATGCCTCTCAGCAGTTTCCTTGGGGTGTCTACTTTCCAAAATGGGGTCATTTTGGGGGGGTTTTGTACTGCCCTGCCATTTTAGCACCTCAAGAAATGAGATAGGCAGTCATAAAATAAAAGCTGTGTAAATTCCAGAAAATTTACCCTAGTTTGTAGACGCTATGGCCCAGATTCACAGAGCGATTACGCCTGCGCAACTGGTGTTGCGCGTGCGTAAGTCTAAATGTGCGCGTGCATTTAGATGCGCGCGATTCAGAAAACGATTTACGCCAGAAATCTATTTTTTTTTGTCCGGCGTAATTTCGTTAGACAGACGCATCCGTCCGCGCAAAAATGCGCTAGACACACCATTGATTTGCTAGTCAAATATGCTAATGAGGGACTTACGGGGATCCACAAAAAAACGTTGTTGCTGCGCAGGCTACGCGGTGTGCGCAACAGCAAAATGTTCTGTCTAAAATTAGAGCTGATAAAAGCTGGTCTAAAAAATGAAAAAAAGTCTACTTGTCAGATAAAGCAACACTGTTAGTGAGGAGTTCAGCAGTCACACGTGTTGCCCAACAATCTGTATGCCAACATGCCAGGGGCATCGTCGCGCATAGCTATACTACTGACTTTAGATGAACAAAGAAGGAGGAGGGCACGGAGGATGGCACTAAGGAGGGCACTAAGGAGGGCACGGGAGATGTTTTTTTTATTTTTTATTTGCTTATATAAAATTTACAATTTAATCTAATCTAATACATTATTCTTATCTGATACAAGCCCCTCACTCTTCACTTGATATATCACACACGCATAGACATCTTTGGCATGAGAGATTCTGAGGTGTCTCGCATCTTCAGATTCACCCCTCATGCCATCATGGAATTACCACAACCTTGCAGGAGGACATCAGCAGCCCAACACATGGCACCACCCATGACACCCATGACAGCTACATATACAATCAGAGCCCCATCCCCACAGATTTCGAACATAACATGTATGGGGACAGCTGGCTGGTTGGTGAGTGACATGGGAGTCAGGCATGACTATCCCCTCCCGTGATGCACACCTCACAAGTGGCACATGCATGACTAACATCCTCCTGTCTTTTCCCTTCAAGGTGACTCTGCATATGCACTGGTACCCCATCTCATGACCCCATCTCATGCCAGCTCACATTATGCATATTTGCACGTTAAACACACACATTAATCATGGCACAATGAGAATGCATGCATGCACACCACTGTGGTCCCCAGCACACACACACCACATCCTCATCACATTGGATTGGCACCAGTCCACCATGCAGGACTTGTGAGCTGCAACGCCATGCCACGGCTCCAATTATGTCACTGTACATTCATACACCATTCACACACAGACCTGGGGATCACTTCTCCACCACAAATGAGGGTGACACCCCTTTTCCCGCAGGAATATCACCCCCACATTCCAAAATCATACACAAACAGAACCAAAAAAATTAAATAAATGACGAGCAAAAATAAAAAATGCCCAGCAAAAATATAATTTAAACAAAATAACAACAAAGAAAACACATAAAAGACAAAAATCACTCTGCAAAACAGTCCTCAAATATCTCAAAGACACGTCTCAAACAAACAAAAGCACCTTGCTGTAGAGGGAGGGATACAAAGGGATGTATTTTTGCAAAGGAAGTGCATTTGTGTCTGTCTATTTATGCTGTCTGCGTAGTTCATAAAGTTGCCCTAGTCCATTTCCAATTTCACTGATTGCGCCGCTACCAAGTTGTGAGCATGCGCACATCGGAGCTGACCATGGTCTCGTTCAAGCGCGCATGCGCGAGCCGGCCGGCCCTTCATTTGCATGGGGTCACGGCTCATTTCAATGTAACACGCCCACGTCCCTCCCAATTTGTATTACTCCTCCTTACGCCTCTGGAAAAAACCTTACGCTTGCGCAATTTCCTGCGCAAAAGCTACGTGAATCGGGGGATTACGCGGCTAGATGGCGCAAGTCTAACGTAATGGCGGTGCGCTACGCCGGAACGATAATGCGCCGATGTACGTGAATCTGGGCCTATAACTTTAGCGAAAACCAATAAATATAAGCTTATTGTGATTTTTTTTACTAAAGACATGTGGCTGAATACATTTTGGCCTAAAATGTTTGACTAAATATTAGTTTATTCGATATTTTTTACTTTTTGTTATAAGAAAAATCATTTTTTTTCAAAATTTACGGTCTTTTTACGTTGATATCGCAAAAAAATTAAATCGCAGAGGCAATTTAATACCTTCAAAAGAAAGCTCTATTTGTGGGAAGAAAAGGACGCAAATTTCGTTTCGGTACAACATTGCATGACCGCGCAATTACCAGTTAAAGCAGCGCAGTGTCAAATTGTAAAAACACCTCTGGGCATTTAGCAGCATATTGGTCTGGGTCTTAGGTGGTTAATGGCTGTGTGTTGAGTTATTTTGAGGGAACAGCAAATTTTCACTGATTTACAAGCTGTACACTCACTACTTTACATTGTAGCAAAGTTTCATTTCTTAATTGTTGTCACATAAAAAGATGTAATAAAATATTTACAAAAAGGGGTGTACTCACTATGGGCCAGATTCAGGTAGAGTTAGGCTGGAGTATCAGTGATACGCCAGCATAACTCTCACTTTGAGCTGGCGTTTCTGTTTTCTGTGAGCAGAAAACAAGAAACGTCGGGTTTGAGTTCCTATAAGAGCGGCGTAATTGTATTTCGCCGTTGTATCGGAAATGCAATTTTAAAAATGGCACTCGGGCGTTCCCGCTGATTAACGTCGAGAATATGTTAATCAGCGAGAATCGGCAATTCACGATCGTACTCGGGCCGCGATACGCGGCGTAAAGAAAAACATGCCCCCTAGGTGGAGTATCCCATGTTAAGTATGGCGTCATCGCGTCGAATTTAAAAATGTTCGCATCGTTTGCGTAAAACGTCATGAATGGGGATTGATGTCATTGACGTTCACTGACAGAATTTGGAGCATGCGCACTGATAGTCGACGCATGCGCAGTACGTTCGCCGCGGGACCGCACCTAGTTTAAATAATACACGCCCCCTACCCGCCCCATTTTGAATAACGCCGACTCATTTTCGCTACGCCGCCGCAACTTTAGGAGCAACTGCTATGTGAATAACAGTACTTGCTCCTAAAGTTTCGGCGGAGTAACGTAAATAAGAAACGTTACTCCAACATAAAGATTCGCTCTCCTACCTGAATCTGGCCCTATGTGTATATATATATATATATATATATATATATATATATATATATATATACTGTATATATATGTGGAAATTAGCCTCTTATACACCCTTATCTTACCCTAATGAGCTCTAATTAACATCTTACGTTTTTCCCTTCAACTAATAATTTACTGCTGTTTTTTTTCATTTCTCTTTTATTACCTAATAATATTTAAAGGTAAGTAGCAAATAGAAATAATGAAAACAGTGTTTACAATTGCGAAACAAATCATATTGTAATTGATTGTTATTAAAAATGACCTTTCCTTTTCAATCTGCAGCTCTGTTATTTTCTGTAAAATACAACAAAATATGGAAACCTGAAGGAGTTCTGTACACGAAATGTGTACATAACGCCCCTCTGGAATGCAATTTCCTGCTTTCAGGGGGAAAAAAAAGTGTGAGTGTGAAGCCTGCACTAAAGACAAAACATATTTTGAGCATCCACTACAACAAAAAAAAGGATTTTTAATAACAGCTTGCCTGTAAAATCCTTTTCTTGAAGTACATCACGGGACACAGAGCGCATAGCCATTACACTTGGGTTATATGGGTACCTTCAGGTGTGGACACTGGTGTAATCAACTTCACAGGAAGTTCCTCCCTATATAACCCCCTCCCACTGAGAGTGCTTCAGTTTTGTAGCAAGCAATTTCTCCGAGGTTACACAATGTTCCCCAAAAGAGGGGTGGGAGCTCTGTGTCCCGTGATGTACTTCAAGAAAAGGATTTTACAGGCAAGCTGTTATTAAAAATCCTTTTTTCTTTATCGTACATCACGGGACACAGAGCGCATAGCCATTACATATGGGATGTCCCAAAGCAATGCTCCATGAAGGGAGGGAGACCGTAAGGCCAAAAATAGCCAAACAAAAAAACATTATCAGGAGGTAAAATAGCTCCACCAACAGAAAAAAAAGGGGCGTGAACTGGGCCAGAGGATTCTATACTGCTGCCCGTAGGACCGCCTGCCCAAATGCTGCGTCCGTAGCCTTTGTGACGTCCAACTTATAAAATTTAGTAAACGTATGTACGGAAGACCAGGTTGCCGCTTTGCAAACCTGTGCCATAGAGATCTGATGGTGTGCCGCCCAAGAGGCACTCATGGCCCTCGTAGAATGGGCTTTAACTGATAAGGAAGGTGGAACGCGCTTCAGACCATAGGCCTGAAAAATCAGCTGCTTAATCCACCTAGCCAAGGAAGACTTGGCAGCCGGCTGACCCTTCTTGGGGCCATCCGGAAGAACGAAAAGCACATCTGTTTTCCGAATCTTCTCTGTAGCCTTGAGATAAACCCTCATGGCTCGGACCACGTCCAAAGTATGAAGCAGTCTTTCCTCTCTGGACTGGGGAGTAGGAAAGAAGGATGGTAGGACTAGGTCCTGATTCAAGTGAAAACTGGATATGACCTTAGGAAGGAAAGAAGGTTGAGGCCGCAGAACCACTCTGTCCTTATGCAGAATCAGGTACGGTTCCCTGCAAGACAAGGCTGCCAGCTCGGAGACCCTTCTGGCCGAAGCCATAGCCACCAAGAAAACCAACTTTCGGGTTAGCAGCACAAGAGGGATTTCTGTCAGAGGTTCAAACGGCTGCTTTTGTAAAGCTGACAAGACCAGATTTAAATTCCAGGGGCAGAGGGGAGCTCTAATAGGGGGATTCACATGCAAGACCCCCTGCAAGAAGGTTTTCACAAGCGAATGCGTGGCCAAAGGCCTTTGAAACCATATCGATAAGGCAGACACCTGCCCCTTTAGAGTACTAAGAGCCAACCCCTTGTCAACGCCAACCTGGAGGAATCGCAAGATCCTGTCAATAAAAAACTTGCGAGGATGCCCTCCTTGAGACTCGCACCACTCCACATAGGTCCTCCAGACTCTGTAATAGATATTTCTAAAGACTGGCTTTCTAGCCTGAATTAACGTAGATATGACTTGGGCTGAGAGGCCTCTGCCCTTAAGAATTAGGGATTCAGCCGCCAAGCCATCAAATTTAGCTGCTGTGAAGCAGGGTGGTAGATCGGGCCCTGAGACAGCAGATCTGGGCGCAGGGGGAGTGGCCACGGTGCCCCTACTGACATCCTCACGATGAGTGCGTACCAAGCCCTTCTGGGCCAGGCTGGGGCCACCAGGATCACCGGCCTGCGCTCCACCCTGATCCTTCGTAGAAGGCGGGGAATCATCTGTAGTGGAGGGAACGCATACAGGAGAGAAAACTGGTGCCAGGGGCAAACCAACGCATCGGTCCCGTAGGCCGAGGGGTCCCTGGCTCGGGATACGAATTTGTCCAATTTCTTGTTGAATCTTGTTGCCATGATGTCCACATCGGGAACTCCGAATCTTTGGCAAATCTCTTGGAATACCTGGGGGTGAAGAGACCACTCTCCCGGGAGTAACTGTTGACGACTCAAAAAATCTGCTTGAGAATTGTCTATCCCTGGGATGAACGCTGCTGAGATGCAGGGTACATGGGCTTCGGCCCATGAGAAAATCAGGTTTACTTCCCTTTGAGCCGCTAGGCTCCTTGTGCCCCCCTGGTGGTTTATGTATGCTACCGCCGTGGCATTGTCGGACTGTATCCTTACTGGCAGACCCTGCAGGGGGAGAGTCCAGGCGACCAGGGCCAACCGAGCAGCTCTGATCTCTAGGACATTGATGGGGAGCAGACTTTCTGCCTCTGACCACTGTCCCTGCTGGGTCCGTTTTCCTAAGATTGCCCCCCAACCTGTTAGGCTGGCATCTGTGGTTACTATTTTCCACGTGATGGGGCAAAAGGTTTTCCCTTTTGACAATTTTTGAGGGACCAGCCACCAGTACAGGCTGCGCCTGACTCCTGGGGAAAGACCTAATGGACGGTCTAATGCCTGTATGGACCTGTTCCAAGCAGAGAGAATAGCTGCCTGGAGAACTCTGGTATGGATCTGGGCATAGGGCACTGCTTCGAAGGCGGCTACCATCTTTCCCAGCAGTCGCATGCATAGGCGAATAGTCGGCCTCTTTTTGCCTAGGACTATTTGAATTGTTTGAGTCAATGACCTGATCTTTTCTTGAGGTAAAAATATCCTCTGGCATTCTGTATCTAACCGAAGGCCTAGATATTCCAACTGTCTTGTGGGTTGCAACCTCGATTTTCCTTGGTTCACAACCCACCCGAATTCTTGTAGATGCCGAACTGTGCGGACTACTGCATGATTGAGGTTGGAAGCTGATCTGTCGATAACCAGGAGATCGTCCAGGTATGCCAGGACCAAAATGCCTTCTGTCCTTAGGACGGCTAGCACCGGGGCTAACACCTTTGTGAATACCCGCTGAGCTGTTGCCAACCCGAAAGGGAGGGCTACGAACTGGAAATGACTTTGATCTATCATAAAACGAAGAAACTTGTGATGTGCTGGGTAGATCGGCACATGCAGATATGCATCCTTTATGTCTATAGATGCTAGAAAGTCGCCTTGATGCAGGCTGGCTGTCACTGAACATATGGAATCCATACGAAAGGTCTGAATCTTTAGAAAGCGATTTAGGCGTTTGAGGTCTAGGATAGGCCTGACGTCGCCATTGGGTTTTGGTATAATAAAAAGGTTGGAGTAGAATCCCAGACCCCTTTCTTGGGTTGGTACTTCTACAATTACTCCTTGGAGCAAGAGGCGATCCAATGCCTTTACGAGAGAGGCCCTCTTTAACGGGTCGCTTGGAAGACTTGACCCCTGAAAATGAGGAGGGGGGATTTCTCGAAACTCTAGTTTGTAGCCTGTGGCTACCACGGACCAAACCCAAGAGTCGGGAATTCTGGCCTTCCAGACTTCGGAGAAAAACTTAAGTCTTCCCCCCACCCAAGAGAGTGGGGGCACCCCTTCATGAATCTGACTTGATGACTGGTTTAGCCGGCTTGCGAGACCAGGGCCTCTTGTTTGCCGCGGCTTGTCCCTGTGGGCGGCTATTAACTGCTGAACGCCCGGGAGGCCGTCGATACTGACGGGAAGTCGAAGGGGCCGAGCCTGCAAAGGCCTGTCATTTAAACGCGGGCCCACGCGGTCTTTTCTTGACCGGTAAGGAAGAACTTTTACCACTTGATATGGTTCGGATATATTTATCTAGGTCTTCACCGAATAGTCTTCCCCCATGAAAGGGAAACCCTGCTAAAAGCTTTTTGCAGGGTGCCTCTGCTGACCAGTTCTTTAGCCACAAAAGACGATGCATGTGAACCACCAGCAGAGATAACCGGGATGCCTGTTGGATGGAGTCCTTAATAGCATCTACTGCAAAGCAGAGAGCCCTAGGGAAATCTGCTAATTCACAAGTTTGCTGAGCCGGCATGTCCTTTAATATCTGTTTTGCCTGATCCTTTAAGGCCTGACAAACGCCAATGGCTGCCACCGCTGGCTGAACCATGGCACCTACTGTGGTGAAAGAAGCCTTCAGTAGGGTCTCTAATTTCTTGTCGACCGGATCCTTGAACATCTGGACATTTTCAATGTTCTGGATTTATTCACGCAGGAAATGGCCGCGTCCACTGTGGGGAGTGCCCATTTCTTTAAAAATTCCTCTTCCATAGGATAGAGAATAGAGAACCTCTTAGGAGGGATAAAGATCCTATCAGGTCGAGCCCAATCCTGGTAAATCACGCTCCGCAGAAGGGGGTGAATCGGAAAAGACACATAAGTTAATGGAGCCTTTAAAGAACCCAATGAGGATACCACAGGGGCTACTAGTTCTGGCACTGGAAGTTTAAAAGCAGTGCGAACCATATCGGTCAAAGACTGGATCCACAGGCTCTCCGCTTGAGAGGCCGAAAAATATTCATCTACAGTGGAACCCTCCATGTCTGAACCGTCGGTAATTGGGTCTGCTTGATCCCCTTGTGGGTCCCGTTCCTCCGAAGAGGAGACCTCCGCATCTGAAAACACCAAACTAGGTGAGGGGGATCTAGCCCGTTTGCTACTTGGCAAAGGGCGGGCAAACAAAGCAGTTAACCTTTTCTCTAGCCCACCCAGGGTGGTCGCTAGCATTTCTTCCGTTACGTAAACGGGAATGGGTGGATCGGGGGCCGCCTCTGCCCTCAGCACCCCCAATGGCTCTTGTACTATGCTACTCGGTGGTCTAACTGGTGAGGGTGGGGCCGTTGAAGCCTGGCCCAAATCCTCTGACCCCGATGGAGACCCCTTTTGTTTCTTGGCACCTTTTGCAGCCTTGGCTGGTCCTGATCCCTTTGGAGCCATTGCACAACCTTGAGTCACCCCTATAGCCAACACCTGACTGTTGTAGCTAGGAGTAATTAATATGAGAACAGGCTGAGGAAAATGAAAAATTTTGTATATATATATATATATATTTTTTTTTTTTTCCAAAAAAAATTTTTTTTTTTTTTTTTTCCGCCTGGGAGGTGGCAATACTGAGGAAAACCTGTGAGTATTGCAACACCAATGCCCGTTCGCCAGAGTCCAAGGTTGACTCAGATACTGCTGGATCTAAGGCTGAGTCCCTTTAAGCAAAAAAAAAACTCTTTTCTTTTTTTTTTTTCTGGTCAATAGTGGAACTAAGTCCTAGACCTGAAGATCCACAAACCGCCACTGGGTGTCACTGTGGCCAAAAGACCCAGCTGCGCGCTCTGTGTCCTTCTTCCTCTGCTTCCAGGAGGGAAAAGACCAGGCAGAGAGAAACGTTTTACTTTTAACTGACCCTGACGCTGCTGGCCCGCCCCCCCAACGCACGCCGACGCTATAAAAGGCGGCGTGCACGCGCCCACGCGCGCGCACCCCCCCCCCACGCTGAACAACATGGAGGAAGCAGAGAGCAGAGGAAAAACATGGACCAGCGCCAGCAGCACCAACAGACACCAGGTAAGCACTAATCCTTACTATAGTGCACACAGAGAGGAAGCTGTCCCCATAGGCTTCCTAAGAAACAGGAGTTTTCACCAGCAATTCCCTCTTTATAGTACGTGGGGCTGCAGTATCAATGCTAACAGGCAGACCTGGGGTGAGTAGCAAGTATATATCTTAAACAAGTATACATATATCTACATGTTATCTGGGTAAACATTTGTACATCCCATCCTGCCTAAAAAGACATAGTGGAGATAGTGGCTGATGCACAAGCATACCATTAGCCAACCCAGAACCCCCAGGGGGATACCTACTGTCGAACCAAGTCCCGCAGGTTCCCTCTTACCTGCTCCACGCCGCAGGGTATTGCAAACTGCAAGAGGCCCAATCTTCTCCCATCTCCGTGGGTATTGTCTCGGACCTTCAGGGACCGGGGTCCTGTGTTTAAGGAACCCACACCCCTGGACCTATATAGCATCCTGGCATCAGTAGCGTTTAGTCCTGGGAGAGACCAAGGCACTGGAGCCCAGAATCCAGCCCTCCAAGGAGAGGCATTATAGGCAACACCCCACGCAGGCAGGGCCCGGGTACCGTACTCCTTGGCTTTGAAGCACTTCGGACGGATCCGGCTAGCTATCCTGGGTCCCGAGACCGCCGAGGGACAGCTAGACGTGACCAACACCTAAGACACTGGCGAAAAAACTGAAGCACTCTCAGTGGGAGGGGGTTATATAGGGAGGAACTTCCTGTGAAGTTGATTACACCAGTGTCCACACCTGAAGGTACCCATATAACCCATATGTAATGGCTATGCGCTCTGTGTCCCGTGATGTACGATAAAGAAATTTCATTTTTGGTGAGATATTCTCAAATGGGAAATAACGTCTAAAGGAATGCAGACCCTGCAACTTTTATAAAAACCACTCCCATACAGATTCACTGTACACATGGGCACAGACAAACACACAGATGTTTCTTCAGAATAACAAAAGGTAGGAGTCTGCAACAATGTTTTGTTAAAAACTTTGCAATATACATAGATCACCCAGAGGGGATTGTTTTTTTTCTCAACAAAAGTGGAGTTACTCTTTAAAGTTTTTTCTTGTTTTTATTTGCTACTTTTCTTCTTAGCATCACAAACAAAGCACAAAAAATGTTTTATTTCATTTAGAAACATAGAAAAGAGACAGCAGTAAAAGGACCAAGTGATTCAACGAGTATTTGAAAATAATCTTTGAATATTTTGTACCAGAATAATATTTTTAGAGTAATTTAAATGGGACAAATTATAGAAAAGAATGTATACTTTAATCCTACAGCAACCCCCTTTTTTTAAAATGAACACTGTTTTTTTATTTTGGTTTGTTACTTTTTTGTAGACAAATCGCGTTAAAAAATGTTGTTTGCAAGACAATAACACACATAGAAAGCCTTTGTTAAAGTAACATTTATTACTTTATCTCAACTAAAGATAATGGGCCAGATCCACGTACATTGGCGCAATTATAGACCGGCATAGCGCATCTCCTTTACGTTAGACCGGCTCAATGTAGAGGCGCAAGTACTGTATCTTCGTAGTATTTGCGCACAAATTTGCGCCGGTGCAACGTAAATTCCGAGGTGTAAGGCGGTGTAATTCAAATTGGGAAGGACGTGGGCGTGTTCCATTGAAATGAGCTGTGACCCCATGCAAATGAAGGGCAGGCCGGATTGCGCATGCGCGCATAACGCAGGCTATGGTCAGCACCTCTCTGTGCATGCTCAGAACTCGGCACGGCGCAAACAGTGAGATTGGAACTAGGCCCGTTCAACTTAGTGAGCTACGCACAGTGCTTAAATAGACCGAGAGAAACGCCCTTCCATTGCAAAAGTATCCATTTGTTTCCCTTCCTACAGCAAGGTGCTTTTGTTCTGTTATTTGTTGGTTTGTGATGTGTCTTTGAGATTTTGGTGAGTGTTTTGGAGAGTGATTTGGAGAGTGTTGTGTAAACATGAGTGAGAGGAAGAGAAAATAATTTTTTTCCTTGCGGGAGAAGGAAATTATTGTCATGGCCATTACCCAATATGGGCGATTCCTGCATGGCCCGGAGAGTGCCAACACCCCCCCGGCCAGGAAGAGTCAGGTTTTGCAGGACATCGCCAAAGAGGTAAATGCTTTGGGGGGTGAGACCCGGACACGCCAGGGGATACAAAAGAAGATCAATGATCTCCGGCGTGTGGAAGCTGGCCAAGATTGCAGCACACGGCAGGGGCACTGGAGGGGGCCCACCATGCACTGTTAGGCTGACTGAGGAGGAGCGTTTGGTGGCCCAAACCTTAACAGGCAGCAATTTTTCTATCTGGTGTGTAGCATGTGTGGGGGGGGAAGGGAATATGTGGCAAGTGTGTGGATCCTCCAACCTGTGAATGTTTTGTGTCATCCACAGATGTGCAGGAGGGTGCTGGGCCATCTGGCCTGTCCGCACCATCCCCGGCACAACAGTCTGAGTAAGACACCCAGACAAGGCCGGAGTCCTCTGAGGAGAATGAGGAGGAGGAGTTTGAGGTTGAGGAGGAGGAGTTTGAGGAGGAGGTCATGTCAGGGAATGACTTCACGTTAATTTTGGAGGAGTCTTCCCCTATGGCTGGCAGCAGCCAGGCCTCCATCAGGGGTAGCCCCTCCCACTCCTCCCCCAACAGGGCTCCCCCCAAGGGTCTCCCCTTCTCCCCGGCCATAAGCCTCATCTGGAGGCAGGAAGGCGACCCACAAGACCAGGGGGGTGGCCGAGGTTCTGCCTGCAATTCTCAGAAGGGACCAGGCCCTTCAGACCCGCCATCTGGGACAGATCATCCAGAGTTTGGGGCGGATGAAGGAGAGCCTGTCCTCCATAAACGATTCAGTTGGGGACATGGACTGAAACTCCCTGGCTCTGATCAATTGCCAAAATGAAACTGCAGGCTACCACAGCAGGCATTGGTCAGGATGTGCGGGCCCTCGGTCAGGATGTACGGGCCCTTACCCAGGCTATCCAGGCCAATACGGCAACCCTCAATGATGGCCTGACCAGAATTGCCATGGCCTTGGAGGGCAGGCCGTCAGGTGGGCAGAGACCAGGGGATGCTCCTCCTTTCCCTGATTACCCCCCCATGAGTCTCCCCTGAGGAGCCGGGGGCCGTGGGCGTGGCCGCCCCAGGCATGGGTCATGCCAGTGGCGGTAGTTTTTTTTGGCTTTTCTGTGTTTTCTTTGCTGTGCATTTTAATTTATTTTTGCTTTTTTTTTTGGCTGTGCATTTTTTTTTTTGCTTTTTTTGATGTGCATTTTTTGTTTTTGGATTATGATTTTTTTTCTGTTTGTGAATGATTTTTGAATGTGGGGGTGACATTCCTGCCGGAAAAGGGGTCTCACCCTCATTTGTGGTGGAGAAGGGTTCCCCAGGACCAGGAAGAAGGGATCCCCAGGTCCGTGTGAATGGTGTTGAAGATGCGATACACCTCAGAATCACTCATGCCAAAGATGTCTATGCGTGTGCCATATATCCTCTCCCGTGCCCTCCTACGTGCCCTCCTCCTTCTGCGCTCATCTAAAGTCAGTAGTATAGCTATGAGAAAGGATGCCCCTGGCATGTTGGCATACAGATTGTTGTCCTGCAAGTGCGGCTGCTCAGCTCGTCCCTAACGGTGTTGCTTTAGCTGACATGTAGACGGATTGTTCAAATTTAAAGCTGTTTTTATAAGGACTAACTTTAGACCAGACGTAAAGCTGATGTGCACAGCGCGTAGCCTGCGCCGCACAAACATACTTTTGTGGATCGTCATATCTCCCTCATTTGCATATTTGCATAGCAAATCAATGGTGTGTCTAGCGCATTTTTGCACGCAGGATGCACCGGTCTATCCAAATTACGTCAAATTTACACTTACGCCGCGCATCTCGTGAAACGCCGGCATAAGTGCTTTGTGGATCTGGCCCAATGTTTTTGCCAAATAAACTGGTCCATAGCAGAAATGTAAAAACTGCTCTGGTCTATAATGGGTGTACAGATGTCAGAGGGGAAGTGGTTAATACTGAATGATATCTACTCTTTGGGTACTGTGTGTTTGGTATTAAATATTAATATATCATTTTATTTACAGGGAATATACACACAAATACATACAGTACATACTGTAATACGAAGTAAGGTAACATACAGATTTCAGCAATCCCATGAAGGACACAGTATGCAAGCCTCCATGTGGCTGAAATGACATAAAACACTATTGCTAGAAAAGTATGCTAGAAAAGAGGGACAGAAAATAAAAAATAAACCTGTTATAAGAAAGGACTTGTCATGTACACCAGAATATGAACTGTTTATAAACAAAGTAATAAAAAAACATGTCCACCTGACATACAGTATAAATAAACCTGCAGGGTAAGTAGCAAATATTACAGTTGTTTATTAAAACACAGTTTGTTCACTTTCACAAAATGAATGTTTATTTAGTTTACTTAAAAAGGTGAAGCTGTGTTTTTAGTTTTCCAACAATTTGACCCGTATTTTACAAAATGCAGTATGCAGGACTTTAGAAATGGACCATCCCCACAGCACACTGGTGTGAAGAGTTTCATAGGATTTAAAAGGATAAATTTTTCATGCATTTTCTGCTGCTTTTCAAACCTCAAAATCGCATGAAAAACTGATCAGTGTGAAAGGGCACTAACATGTGACACCCCAATGCACTAGGGCTGAGTACACACCTCCTAAGGATGCGGCTCGCAGCAGGGGTCCAGTATGTCCCTGTTATATGTTTCAGGGACGAATCAGTGCTGAATTTTGCCTGAATTCAGCCCTGAAACTGAGCCAAAGACGCACAGGCTCCGCAGCCACCAATGAGATGTGTCAACCGGCTCCTGTCATGCGAACTGGATGCGTATCCAATTCATATAGGTGGGAACCCAGCCTTAGACATTGCAGTTCCAACACATATGCATTGCAGCGCACCACAATGGATAGTGACGCCCTACTGTGCTATGTGGGGAGTTGTGTCAGAATAAATGCTGCATGATTTGTGTCTGTTCTGTGTTAATCTTGAATGGGCTACCTTTATCCTACTGTATGCACATTTATGCACATGCATTAGTGCAACAAATGAGAACACCAAAGTGTGAATGGGCCCTTAAAATCCTCTTTACAGTAGGGATGAGCTTTATGTTCAAGTCGAACCTGAGTTTCACTCAAACATTGGCTGTTCGCCCGTTCGGCGAACAGTGAACAATTTGGGGTGTTCGCGGCAAATTCGAAAAGCCGCAGAACACCCTTTAAAAGTCTGGGAGAAATCAAAAGTGTTAATTTTAAAGGTTAATATGCAAGTTTTAAATAAGGGGGTATGGTGCGCTGGCCAATAATGTATCAAACAATGTAACAAAAAAGTGAAAAAAGGTTGTCTCACTCATTAAAACTCCACCGTCCCACCAACCATCAACATTAATGATGAGGGGAGTGGAAATAAGTGATAATTAATAGAGAACAAATAAATAGGTACACCTATTAATAAGCAATGATGTGCCAATAATGAGCAATAATAATACAAAGTGCAAGTGCTTCATATAACATCCAATGAGTGGTAAAAATAAGTCCAATATTACAGTCACTGCTCTGTATGGGACGCTCTGGAACCTGATACCAAGCTAGTGATCTTTTGCCTGCTTCCTCCCAAAAATACTGGATGCTGGATTTGTGGGACCCCGTTGCATGAATAGGCTGACTATAGAACGCGGACCCGCAGTGGTGTCGAATATTGCCATAGATATCAGCAGGTTTGCTATCAGGCTCATTTAAGCCTCTTAGGCCGCGTACACACGATCAAATCTGTCTGCTGGAAACGGTCTGCCAGACCGTTTCAGCAGACAGATTAGATCGTGTGTACGGGCAAACAGACGGATTTGGCCAGCCGACAGATTTCAAAGCATGCTTTGAAATCTGTCGGCTGGGAACCCGTCGGACCGATATGTCTGCTGGTTAGTACGCTAACCAGCAGACATATCTGCTCACACATGCGTCGAATGGATTCGACGCATGCGCGAAAGTGTTTTACTTCCGGGGGCGGTGAAGTGGTGGCGTCAACGTCACCGCCACGTCAGCGCGTTGTCTGCCGGCAGGGATTTTGGTTTAATCGTGTGTACACGATCAAACCAATACATCCCAGCAGACAGATCTGTTCAAATCAGTCTGTCCCACCGATTTGAACAGATGTATTTGCTCGTGTGTACGGGGCCTTAAAGGTGAAAGGCATGCATTAATTCTCCACACTGGTGTGTGTTCCTTTCTGCACAAGCTACACTGATTTGGAACGTTCAGTGGACTGCAGACATTTATTTAGCACTTTTGCATTTTGGATGCAATATTAATATTGGATTTCTATTAAGCACCTTGCACATTGGAACTTTTTTGAAGCACTTTATTTTTTCATATTTTATGCACTTAATATTGGACTTATTTTTACTACTCATTGGATGTTATATGAAGCACTTGCACTTTGTATTATTATTGTTCATTATTGGCACATCATTGTTTATTAATAGGTGTACCTATTTATTTGTTCTCTATTAATTATCACTTATTTCCACTCCCCTCATCATTGATGTTAATGGTTGGTGGAACGGTGGAGTTTTAATGAGTGAGACACCCTTTGCAAAAAAAAGTTTTAAAAACAGCAATTTTTTCGGTAGCAGTGATTTTAATAATTCTTAAAGTGAAACAATAAAAGTGAAATATTCCTTTAAACTTCATACCTGGGGGGTGTCTAAAGTATGCATGTAGAGTAGCACAAGTTTTTCCGTGTTTAGAACTGTCCCTGCACAACATTTAATTTCTGAAGGAAAAAAGTAATTTAAAACTACTCGCGGCTATTCATGAATTGTCGGTCTTGGCAATACATTGTAAAGTAATTTAAAAAAATGACAGGGGTCCCCCCAGTCCATTACCAGGCTATTTGAGTCTGGTATGAATATTAAGGGAAACCCCTGCCATTTTTTAGGCATGTGGCCTTGTACAGTTCAGGAGGGGGGGTGCTCTCTCGTCCCCCCTCTTTTCCTGCGGCCTGCCAGGTTGTGTGCTCGGATAAGGGTCTGGTATGGATTTTTGGGGTAACCCCCACGCTGTTTTTTTAATTATGCAGGGTTCCCCTTAATATCCAAACCAGACCTGAAGGGCTTGATATAGAATTTGGGGGGACCGCCACACATTTTTTTTTCTCTGCACAAAATGTCATTTTTTTAAGGAAAAAAAGTAATTTAAAACTACTCGCACTATTAATGAATTGTCGGTCCCGGCAATATAGATAAAAGTGATTGGAAAAAATGGCCTGGTAATGGACTGGGGGGGGGGGGGGGTCCCTTTAATTTTTTTCAATTACTTTTCTCTGTATTGCTGGGACCAACAATTCATGAATAGCCACGAGTAGTTTTAAATGACTTTTTTTCCTTCAGAAATGACATTTTGGGCAGGGACAGTTCTAAGCATAGGAAACATGCGCTACTTTACATGCATACTTTAGACAATTCCCCCAGGTATGAAATTTAAAGGAATAATTCACTTTTATTGTTTCAATTTAAGCATTATTAAAATCACTGCTCCCGAAAAAAAAAAAAAAAATTTGCATTGATACATGTCCCCTGGGGCAGCACCAGGGTCCCCAAACACTTTTTAGAACAATAACTTGCATATTAGCCTTTGAAACTCATACCGTTCAAGTCCCATAGACTTTAACAGTGTTGGAATGTTCGGTGAACTTTTGGTCTGTTCGCATGTTCTGGATGCGAACCGAAGCGGGGGGTGTTCGGGTCATCCCTACTCTACAGTAAGAATTGAATATGTTCATACACACGCACTCAGGTTTCATAACCCTTCTGCTAAATGGCATTCACGTCCAGCACTTCTTGCTCCATTAAAAGAGAAGTAACTTTATTTTTTTTTATTTTTTATTTCTTTATTTTTTTTAGCTAATCATACTTACCTTGGTGGATGGAGCATCAGGCTGATGCTACATATGTCCCCCGGCGTCTCTGCACTGAGAACCGAGCCACCAAACACCGCCGATAGCTCAGTTCTCACTCCTCCCCGACCAAAGCGATGCTGACTGTCAGTTAGCATTGCTTCAGCTCTACTTCTCGACGCTCATTGGAGCACTAAGCTGTGGAGGGGCGGGAGAGGCTGCCATCAGTTAGACATGTGCTTTTGTTTTGGTCAAAAAGCATTTTTATTCCGAATTTCAGGGATTTTTATTTTCGTTTTAACAAACGATAACGAACACACAGAATCCAAAATCCGAAAGATGCTTTATTTGCATTTCATTGCGACAACAGTTCGATATAGCTACGGATTCAACATGACCATGACAATAGCGACCTGTGTCTATGAAACCTGTGGTTGAATGTATCTAACCTAACTCTACTAGTCCAAGATTATTCAACATAGAGAGAAAAGATTCAACATTATAGAGACATGAAAATTCGACGAAGCAGCTAAAAACATACAATCGGCGGGAATTCTAATAATATTCTAATAAATATAATTATTACTTGTTATCCAACATTGTAATTCTACTATAGCTTGTGGGCGGAGCATTCATCCAAAAATGTACGATTGCGACGCCGTACAGTTTAGCTGCTTTGTCGAACCTTCTTAGAACATCCGACAGACACCATAAGCCTTCAATTGACAGATTCGACCTAAATTCGGATTCCCGGACGATAGCATTTTTTAACGAAACTAAATAAATAAAAACACATTTTGGGAGTAACTAAATTAATAAATTTTTCGGACTAAACCGAAATTCCGAAACAAAATATTTCAGTGTGCACATGTCTACCATCAATCAGGGCAGCTGGTGGATCGAGACTTGGAAGTCGTGATGACGCCCTGCCCCGACTGATGCCAGTGACATCAGAATTCCTCTCTCTGTTGAAAACGGGTCACAGGAGTGCAAAACGAATTAAGACTTAAGATTTCTCATTTAAGCAAATCCATTTAGGTGTCTTCTTACAGGGTATCTACTAAATTAAACATACAGGGATTTGAATCCTGACACATTAATATCTTGACTCTATAACGGGCACCTACAGGTTTCAGCACATATCTTCAGTGTAATTTCAGCAGCTCTGGGAGGCCCTGGAATTTGTATTTGTATAGTAAAGTGCCACTGCCTGGGTATTTCTAAGATATAAATGTCTAATTAGCAACTCTGATATAAAGGAAGATTACCATATTTAACCAGGAAGACAGATTCTGCCAGAGATTACATAATTTCTGTAAACATTCCCAATTTCTCTAGTCCTTAAAGTATATTTGAACCCTCACCAGACTACCCATTCGGTTTACAAAAGAAATGAAAGGCAAACCAATTGCGTGTATATATATATATATATATATATATATATATATATATATATATAAAAATTATAAATACTTCCCCCCCCCCTCTTTTATAAGTGATCACATGCCCTTTGTCCCCAGCTGCAAAGGAAGCTTGGAGAGCTGAGGGGGGGGGGGGGGGTGGCAGAAGCAGCAGTACACTGCACACTGATCTTCCCAGTTGTTTGGGGGTGGGTGGGTGTCAGGACAAGTCCGATCATTGGAGGAAAGCAGGCTTAGTTCCCAGTACAGCTAGAAAACTTACTACGGTGTGTTCCCCTGCTGAGTGTGGTCAGTTTTTTTTATTAAGAAAGTAGAGGGAATGGCAAGAACACCAAGGATTTCTCACAATTTCACACAAAGGAAGTAATACAAAGAGAACAGGAAACGTTTTTTGTACATGGTACAGCAGGCGCATATCAGTAATATGAAATGTTGGGTTTACATATTGTTTTAAGATATCAATGTTGTCCTCTGTTATACACAAGAATGAATTCCCCAGAATTAAATATGTTCTTGAAGGGTGAATGAGTGGTCTAGGTGAACAACTTTATATAATTAATGGAAGAAGCAATGATGGATGTTGTGCCTTGATGTGATGGAATGAAATCAGTGAGGATATTCTGCCGCCAGCTGGTAAGAGGAAAGCATTACATCTGGATGTTTTTGTATGACAGATGTCATCCTTGGATCGCTGTGTCTCTAGCACAGTGATATGTGGCTGTGTCTTCCACTTTCAGATTGTTTATTTGTAGATATGATGTGGTTATGGACGCATCAGATGTTATTATGACTCTTCCCTGATATGAAGAGGAATAAGCTGTATTTCCATTAGTAGGGTGAACATATCCAATCCCTGTCAGTCCTTTCCCTGGAACCTGTTGAACCCAGATTATATGGTGGTTGGCATATGTATATCCAGATCCTTTACAGGACATCTTCACACTCTCTCCGGGCTTTTTTATCTCTGAGGAGGACTGAGTAAGTGTTTGTGACATGACCCCTGTAACCAAGAATAAAAATATGATGAGAAATAAGATGATCCCATCAGAATAGTTTACTGCTTTTTTCTGTATTCCAGACTTACCAAGAAATGAGGACAGACACAAAAAAAACCAGGATAGAAACATGATCTCTTATTGGCTTTAGATGTTCCTGAATGTTCTGAGAGGACACCAAGATCTCAGTAGAACATCCCAGCCGGTCAGTTCAGCTTTTCTACCCGCAGGATGAGACAGGAAGCAGAGATGGGATTTGCATGAGGGGAAGAAGACTATAAAAGGCTGAACATTCTCTTCTACCTACAATGAGATTTATGGCATGGATCCCAACTGTCCCTCATATGAAACAAAATCTCTCTGTCCCTCCTTCTTCATCAGTTTTCTTTGTTCTGATGTATAGATTGCTATAAAACAAAAAAAAAAAACAATTAAATTATTAACGTACCACACATTTTCTCCATCTTATGCTGTGTACACACGATCGGTCCATCCGATGAGACCGGTCTGATGGACCGTTTCCATCGGTTAAAAAAACGATCGTGTCAGAACGCGGTGACGTAAAACACAGTGACTTGCTGAAAAAAATTAAGTTCAATGCTTCCAAGCATGCGTTGACTTGTTTCTGAGCATGCGTGGATTTTTAACCGACAGTCGTGCCTACTAACGATCGGTTTTGACCTATCGGTTAGGAATCCATTGGTTAAATTTAAAACAATTTCTCTTTTTTTTAACCAATGAATAACTAACCGATGGCGCCCACACACGATCTGTTTGGTCCGATGAAAGTGGTCCATCAGAACGTTCTCATCGGTTTAACCTATCGTGTGTATGCGGCCTTAGGAGGCTGATAGGTTTGTGTGTGTATAGATATAGAAATAAACAAATTTAGACAGTTTAAAAATGTCTGGTAAAATGTGACAAAAATATCAATCAGTCCTTATATCTCTGGGATGAGATTTTTGCATTTATTTTGCCAATCTCCCCATCTGATGCAGCCAATTATGCTGCAGAGTGCATGAGCATCATGGGAAATGTAGTTCCAAAACATCTGGGGTGCCAAGGTTTGCCATCACTTTATTTAGTGAAATGTTAGGGCCCTTTTACACTTCCGGATCCTGTGAGGATCCGTTCCTTTAACCACTTCCATACCAGGCACTTACGCACCTTCCCGCCCAAGCCAATTTTCAGCTTTCAGCACTGTCGCAATTTGAATGACAATTGCGCGGTCATGCTACACTGCACCCAAACAAAATTGGCGTCCTTTTTTCCCCACAAATAGAGCTTTCTTTTGGTGGTATTTGATCACCTCTGCGTTTTTTTTTTTTGTGCAACAACTAAAAATAGAGCGAAGATTTTGAAAAAAAAAAATAAAGTTTTTATTTTTTTCTGTTAATTTTTTTGTAAATGAGTATGTTTTCTCTTTCAATTATGGGCACTGATATGGTGGCACTGATGGGCACCGATGAGGTGGCACTGATGGGCACCGATGAGGTAGTTCTGATGGGCACTGATTAGGTAGCACTGATGGGCACTGATAGGCGGCGCTGGTATTGGGCACTGATGGGCACTCATGGGCGGCACTGATGGGCACTCATGGGCGGCACTGATGGGCACTCATAGGCAGCACTGGGCACTCATAGGCAGCACAGATGGGCACTCATAGGCGGCACAGGTGGGCACTCATAGGCGGCACAGGTGGGCACTCATAGGCGGCACAGGTGGGCACTGATAGGCGGCACAGGTGGGCACTGATAGGCGGCACAGGTGGGCACTGATAGGTGGCACAGGTGGGCACTGGTAGGTGGGCACTGGGCATGGATTGGCACTGTGGGGTGGCACTGACAGACACTGGGGTGGCACTGATGATCACTGAGGGGTGGCACTGATGTATCAATGTTGCCAATCAGTGCCCATGTGTGGGCACTGATTGGCATCATTTTTTTTTACTGCCCCCCCCTTTTTTTTTTGTCATTTTTTTTTTTTTTGTCATTTTTTTTTTTTTTTTTTGTCATTTTTTTTGGTATTTTCTTTTGTGTTTTTTTTATTTCCCTGGTGGTCCGTGTGGCGATCCGAGGGGGGGCTGCGCTGATAAACAATCAGCGCGAACCCCCCCTGTCAGGAGAGCCGCTGATCGGCTCTCCTCTACATGCGTCTGTCAGACGCGAGTGAGGAAGAGCCGTCGGCGGCTCTTCCTGTTTACATCGTGATCAGCCGTGATTGGACACGGCTGATCACGTGGTAACGAGGCTCCGCCGGAGACTCGTTACCGAGATCGGAGGTGCAGGGTGTCAGACTGACACCCCGCATCGCCGCGCTGCGCGCCCCCACGGGCGCGCACGGCATTGAAATCGTGCTAGACGTTTGAGAACGTCTAGTCACGATTTCATAACCACTTCCCTGCCGTAAATCGGCTATTGGCCGGGCGGGAAGTGGTTAATAACCGCTTGCTCAGCGGGGATCGCACCGTTGATCCCTGCTGAGCCGGCAGATGACAGGGTGGTCCCTGCACACCTCTATGGGGGATCGGATGAACACTGAACGTCTATCCGTGTTCACCCGATCCGCAGACGGATGGAAAAATAGGATTTTCCTCCGTCTGCAGAAGTGGACCATAGCGGGGACCGATGAGATCGGGTGTTAGTGGATGTTCATCCGCTGACACCCGCTATCCCATAGGGATACATGTATGTCCATATTTCATCCGAAAACGGATGAATGAAATACAGACATACGATTGAAAGAGGAACTAGACAGGGATGTCCCCTTTCCCCATTGCTCTTTGCCCTATTAATAGAACCACTAGCACAATTAATTAGAACTAACGTTGACATTAAAGGCATAGAGCTAGGTGGATACGAGCATAAGTTATGTCTTTTCGCAGATGATATCCTAATTTTTATGTCCAATTCACATACAACAGCCCCAAACTTGCTCAAAACTCTAGATAATTTTGCTCAAATTTCAGGACTCCATGTTAATCCCTCTAAATCAAATGCACTAAATATCTCATTGTCCCAATCTGATCTACATCTTGCTCAAAATTCTTTACCCTTTAATTGGGTTTCAAAACAACTCCCTTATTTAGGAATTCAACATACATTCTATCTTAAGAAATTGTTTGCTGCTAACTATCTACCTCTACTGAAGCAAACAACTAGTTTACTGAAATTATGGACTTCCCTTCCACTGTCATGGACCGGCAAGGTAAACACGGTTAAGATGTCAATTTTACCAAAATGTCTATACTTAGAGTACTTCCTATTTCTCTACCATCTTACTTTCTAAGACTTACTCAACGTAGAGTTATGTCCTTTATTTGGGGCACAACTAAACCCTGTATTTCGAAATCTACGCTATACCTCCATAAATTAAGAGGAGGAATGGGACTACCCAACTTCTCCTCTTACTTCAATGCTGCACAGATAGCATCACTATCTAAGTACCACGCTACAGATGAAATACCTTTATGGGTTTTTATAGAGTCTATAGTGATCCGTTGTCAGTAGCCAACTTGCTATGGCTCAGACTCGCTGATAGGTCCCATTTATCCGAACCCATAACAAAACATTCTTTAGCTATCTGGGATACATTTAAAAGTTCCCATATGCTTCAATCCTCACATAATCCCCTGCTTTCCTTTCTTAGGAACCCTGCCTTCTATCCTGCTTGGAAATACCCCAAATCCTTTTCAGGATGGTCCTCCACTAACCTGTCTCGCCTACACAACCTAGTATCTAATAATTGCTTTGCTGTAGAAACAAATTATAAGGTTTTGACACAATGGTACCTAGTACCAGCTAGAATAGCAAAATTTGCTCCCGTATACTCACCGAATTGTTTTAGGCCGCGTACACACGATCCAACATATCTACTAAAACTGGTCCGCAGACCAGTTCCAGCGGACATTTCCGATGGTGTGTACGACCTAGCAGACAGGTTTCCAGCAGACAAAAGTTTTAAAGCATGCTTTAAAACTTGTCTGCTGGAAAGCGGTCTGTCAGATATGTCCGCTGGTTAGTACGCCTAACCAGCGGACCAAAATCTCCCGCATGCGTCAAATCCATTCGACGCATGCGGGAGATTTCGGTATTTTACTTCCTGGTTTGGTGACGTGGCGGCGTCAACGTCACCGCCACGTCACCGCGCTGTCTGTCCACGGGGATTTTGGTTTGATCGTGTGTACACACATCAGATCATAATCTCCCAGGAGACATGTCCGATGAAAACGGTCCATCGGACTGTTTTCATCGGATATATCTCCTCGTGTGTACGCGGCCTGATGCCGCGTACACACGATCACTTTATGTGATGAAAAAAAACGAAGTTTTCTGTGAAGTAAAAAACAACGTTTTTAGAAACTTCAATTTTCAAAGACGATGTTGCCTACACACCATCGTTTTTTCTCAATGCTCTAGCAAAGTGAGGTTACGTTCACCACTCTTTTCCATTGAAGCTCGCTTCATAACTAGCTTCTGGGCATGCGCGGGTTGAAAAACGTTGTTTTAACCACTTCCCGCCCGGCCAATAGCCGATTTACGGCCGGGAAGTGGTTATGAAATCGTGACTAGACGTTCTCAAACGTCTAGCACGATTTCATGCCGCGCGCCCGTGCGGGCGCGCAGCGCGGCGATCGGTGATGCGGGGTGTCAGTCTGACACCCTGCACCTCCGATCTCGGTAACGAGTCTCCGGCGGAACCTCGTTACCACGTGATCAGCCGTGTCCAATCACGGCTGATCACGATGTAAACAGGAAGAGCCGCCGACGGCTCTTCCTCACTCGCGTCTGACAGACGCGAGTACAGGAGAGCCGATCAGCAGCTCTCCTGACAGGGGAGGTTCGCGCTGATTGTTTATCAGCGCAGCCCCCCCTCGGATCGCGACACGGACCACCAGGGAGTGCCCAGACTAGACCACCAGGGAACTTAAAAAAAAAAAGGACAAAAAAAAAAAGGACAAAAAAAATAAATCAGCAACAAAAAAAAAGGGGCAGTAATAAAAAATTATGCCAATCAGTGCCCACACATGGGCACTGATTGGCAACATTGATCCATCAGTGCCACCCCTCAGTGATCATCAGTGCCACCCCAGTGTCTGTCAGTGCCACCCCACAGTGCCAATCCATGCCCAGTGCCCACCTATCAGTGCCCATCTGTGCCACCTATCAGTGCCCACCTGTGCCACCTATCAGTGCCCACCTGTGCCGCCTATGAGTGCCCATCTGTGCCGCCTATGAGTGCCCAGTGCTGCCTATGAGTGCCCATCAGTGCCGCCCATGAGTGCCCATCAGTGCCGCCCATGAGTGCCCATCAGTGCCGCCCATGAGTGCCCATCAGTGCCCCATACCAGCGCCGCCTATCAGTGCCCATCAGTGCTACCTAATCGGTGCCCATCAGAACTACCTCATCGGTGCCCATCAGTGCCACCTCATTGGTGCCCATCAGTGCCACCATATCAGTGCCCGTAATTGAAAGAGAAAACATGCTCATTTACAAAAAAATTAACAGAAAAAAATAAAAACTTTATTTTTTTTTCAAAATCTTTGCTCTATTTTTAGTTGTTGCGCAAAAAAAAAAAAATGGCAGAGGTGATCAAATACCACCAAAAGAAAGCTCTATTTGTGGGGAAAAAAGGACGCCAATTTTGTTTGGGTGCAGTGTAGCATGACCGCGCAATTGTCATTCAAATTGCGACAGTGCTGAAAGCTGAAAATTGGCTTGGGCGGGAAGGTGCGTAAGTGCCTGGTATGGAAGTGGTTAAAGACGTTTTTTGCTACACACAGTGATTTTTTGTGAAACAAAAACAACGTTTTGAAAAACGACACAAAAAATTGAAGCATGCTTAAATTTTTTTTTTTGTCGTTTTTCACAAGACATAAAACAACGTTTTCCCCCACACACGGTCATTTAAATTGGAGTTTTTAAAGAGGCTGTGACGCACCAGGTAGTCACTTCCACATATGGTGGCAATGTCCGGTTGTCAAGGAATTCTGGTTAAATATTTTTCGAATGGCATCTAAAGCTCTTGATATAAAAATTTCTCCAGACCCAGCTACAGCACTTCTAAACCTAAAACCTGCAATGCTCACAAATACTCAATTTCAACTGTTATACACCTTAGCACTGCAGCCAAGCAAACCATTGCTAAAGCATGGAAAACAAAAACCTTAATTTTAGCGGAAACCAAACACAGAATGAATAAATCGCTTATCCATGCAAAGATGTCAACCATTGATAATAATAAAATTAATAAATAAACATAATAAGCATAATAAGATTTGGCAGCCTTGGGTAAAACACTATCTCCCCACTGACTTTGACCAGTCTTTATTGTCTCCAAACTAAGATATATAAAATAGTATTCAGAATGTATATACTGTACCTGTTAGTAGCGAACCAGACCACCACCCCGGGTGTTTATTTTTTTACTATGTATTATTTTTTTATTCTTATTACTATTATTTACTCATATTCTTTTCTTTTTTTTCTCCTTCAACTACAGTTAGTACATTTTAACTACTGTAAGTTATTAATTGTAATAGATAATGTACTAGTACATGATACAGCAAAATCTGAATGTACCCCATGAATATTGGACCATGTACTTCTATATATTCTCCTTTCCTTTTCCTTTCTGTTTCCCTCATGAAAATCTAATAAAACCGTTTGACAAGAAATACGGACATACAGTCTGTACATGTCAGGCCGCGTACACACGAGGAGATTTATCCGACAGACCGTTTTCATCGGACATGTCTGCTGGGCTATTTTAGTTGATCTGTGTACACACGATCAAACCAAAATCCCCGCGGACAGACGCCGCGGTGACGTGGCGGTGACGTTGACGCCGCCACATCACCGAACCAGGAAGTAAAATACTTCCACGCATGCGTCAAATTCATTCCAATATTATGTGACATGAAAATATGAAACAACCACAATTTTATTTGCTGGCGCATCTGCTTAAGAAACATATATAATTTTGTGGGCTTCTAAGTAGTTTTCTAGCACATACAATTATGTTTTTTATAAATTTTTCTAGCTGTTGATATAGATGCAAACATTGCAGCTAATTTACTAAAACATAGTTTGTTCACTTTACAAAATGAATGTTCACTTAGTTTATTAATAAACGAGAAGCACAGAGCACAGGAGTCAGGAGTGCATAATGCACAGGTCAGAAGACAAAGTACAAAAAATAAATAAAAAATCCTTGTTTATTAGCTATTTACATAACATGGCAGAGGAAGTCAATGGGAGATTGCCTCCTATCTGACTGGTTCACCCCAGTGCTGTGTGCGGACAAAGGTACTGTGTACACTACTTTTTTCAGCACACTGCAAGGTAATCTACTGCTTCTGCGGACACTCCACCACCATGCTTGACTATAGACAAGACACACTTGTCTTTGTATTCCTCATCTGGTTGCTGCAACACGCACTTAACATCATCTGAACCAAATAAGTTTATCTTGGTCTCATCAGACCACAGGACATGGTTCCAGTAATCTGTGTCCTTAGTCTGCTTGTCTTTAGCAAACTGTTTGTGGGCTTTCCTGTGCATCATCTTTAGAAGAGGATAACAGTAAGGCCTCGTACACACGAGGGGATATGTCCGCTGAAAACGGTCCGATGGACCGTTTCAGCAGACATCTCCGATCGTGTGTATGGGCTAGCGGACAGATTTGTCCACCCGACAGATTTCAAAGCATGCTTTGAAATCTATCCGGTGGGAATCTGTCCGCCCGACATGTCTGCTGGTTAGTACACGTACCAGCAGACATGTCGTCCCGCACCGCCGCCACGCCGCCGCCGAATGGATTTGGCGCATGCGCGGAAGTGTTTTACTTCCTGGTGCGGTGACGTGGCGGCGTCAACGTCACCGCCACGCCACCGCGCCGTCCGCCGGCGGGGAATTTGATCCGATGGTGTGTACACGCCATCGGATCAAACTCCAGATCGGACATATCCGATGGAAATGGTCCGCGGACCGTTTTCATCGGATATGTCCGATCGTGTGTACGAGGCCTAATGCAGACCAATTTGATGCAGTGTGCAGTGTGTGGTCAGAGCACTGACATGTTGACCTCCCCCTTCAACCCCTGCAGCAATGCTGGCAGCACTCATACGTCTATTTCCCAAAGACAGCCTCTGGATATGACGTTTAGCACATGCACCCAACTTCTTTGGTCATCCATGACGAGGCCTGTTCTGAGCAGAACCTGTCCTGTTAAACCGCTGTATGGTCTTGGCCACCATGCTGCAGCACAGTTTCAGGGTCTTGACAATATTCTTATAGCCTAGGCCATCTTTATGTAGAGCAACAATTTTTTTTTTTTTTAGATCCTCAGAGAGTTTTTTGCCATGAGGTGCCATGTTGAACCTCCAGCGACCAGTATGAGAGAGTAAGAGTGATAACACCAAATTAAACACAACTGCTCCCCATTCACACCTGATACCTTGTTACACTAACATGTAATGGCTAATGGCTAATTGGGCTCAATTTTGATATTTTCACTTAGGGGTGTACTCACTTTTTATGCCCGCAGTTTAGACATTATTGGCTGTGTGTTAAAGGGGTTGTAAAGGAAAAAAATGTTTTCATAATAAGCATCATTTACCCGCAGACATTCCTCTTTTCAGTTCCTCATTGTTCGTTTTTGCTCAGAAGTTGCTCTATTTCTTCTCTGTTATGTTCACTTCCTGCTTGTCTGATTTTACTGACCACCATGAAGGGAGACTTTACTGCGGTGGTCAGTAATGTGCTTGCCCCCTCCTGGGAACTACATCTGTGCGGCATGACGCTCTCTACGTGTTAGAGACTTCAAGGTGGTGTGAATTACTGGGCGTGCTGTAATTCATACTGGGAAATGTAGTTCTTACATGAACAAATGATGCAAACCAGGAAGTGAATGAGAGAACAGAAACTAGAACGCTGGAGGTGATATAGACAAAGGAATTTAATAGGTATTTACTCGTTTGTTAACAGAATCATTACACTATGCTGTCTGTCTACCTTGCAGACATAGGGCCAGATTCAGGAACACTTGCGCTGGAGTATTTCGATATGTGCCGCGTAACTGTGATGATGCGCCGTCGTTTCTATGTGCCGTACCCACCAAACTAGATGCGCCCAATAACGGGTCATTTGCGACCGGCGGAACGTTCCGACGCCAGAGTATGGTCAGCACTTATTTTCGCTGGGCGCATCAGTCGCGCCCATTGATTTCCCCTGCAAATATGCAAATGAGGGAGATTTCCCAATTCGCGAACGGATTAGCACCATACGCTGGCTACATGCGCCGCGCGTATCTGGTCCGTCCGGCGCAAAGTTATTTCTACAAAAGGCTGCTTTATCTTTACTCCAGACGGTCAGAGGTCAGCAGGAGAGCAGCTACAGCAGCGTTACCGACGATAGGAGCTTGCTGAACAACAACACTTGCAAGGACAACACCTCTGTGTGCCAACATGCCAGGGGCAATTGTGGTCCTAGAACTACTGATGGGTCCCCTGGAACCAAGAAGGCGGCCACGTGAGAGGATATACCGCACTCGTATGAACCTCTTTGGCATGGGGGATGAGGAGGTGTATCGCCTCTTCAGATTCAGCCCTGATGCAATACTTGAACTAACCACAACCCTGCAGGATGACATCACCAGCAAGACACACCGCTCACAAGCAGTGCAGCCACTGGTGAAGGTACTGGCAACACTCCATTTCCTTGCAAGTGGATCATTCCAGCGTACAAGTGGAGTGGTGGCTGGGATGTCACAATCCTCCGTGAGCAGATGTGTGCACCAGGTTGTCCCTGCAATCCTCAGACGCATGTCCAATCAGTTCATCAGACCCACCACTGAGGAGCTGCGGCAGAAGGCAATGACAGATTTCTACAACATTGCCAGATTCCCTCGCACTGTGGGGGCCATTGATTGCACACATGTGGCACTCCAGCCCCCCAGTGCCACAGAGCACATATACCGCAATCGGAAGCATTGGCATTCCATCAACGTACAGGTGATAGCCGATGCCCAACGCCTCATATGGCACGTCCGTGCCAAACACCCCGGGTCCAGCCATGACAGCTACATATACAATCAGTGTCCCATCCCAGCAGAATTTAACCAGAACATGTATGGGGACAGCTGGCTGGTTGGTGAGTGACAAGGGAGTCAGGCATGACTATCCCCTCCCGTGATGCACAACAGAAGTGGCACATGCATGACTAACATTCTCCTGTCTTTTACCTTACAGGTGACTCTGCATATGCACTGGGACCCCATCTAATGACTCCTTTCCGGAACCCCCAAACCAGAGGAGAGAGAAAATACAATGAAGCACACATCAAAACCCGTGCAGTGGTGGAGCAAACATTTGGGCTCCTGAAGTCCCGTTTCCGATGCCTGGATAAGTCTGGGGGGACCCTATTGTATTCCCCTACCTTTGTGTGTCAGATCATCGGTGCATGTTGCATACTACATAACTTTGCTATGAAAAAAGGCCTGCATATTGTCATACGTGATGACCTGACCCCCGACCCACACAGTCCCCACCTGCCAGAGGACACCCAGTCTGCTGATGGAAGAGCAGTCAGGAGGGTCCTCGCCGTAGGCATCTTTGGACACTAAACCAAAACATTAATCACACAGACAGTGCACGCGTGTACACCACTGATGTCCCTAGATCACACACACCACATGCACATCGCATTGGATTAGCCCAAGTCCAGCATGTAGGAGTTGGGAGCAGTAACGCCGCGTCAAGGCCCCAATGATGTCACTGTCCATTCACACACCTTTCACACATCATTCATACAGCCGTGGGGTTAACTTCACCACCACGGCCGAGGGTGACACCCCTTACTTTCAGGAGTGCCACCCCCTCACATTCACACACCATTCACACTGTCCCCTGCACTCCTGACCGTGTGCAGTACAAAAATAAATTAAAAATATCATATCCTGAGAAAAAGAAAAAAAAAACTCATGACCTGAGTATGTCCAAACAAAAAATATAAAACAAGAAAAAAAAAAAAAGGCCTCATCGGGGATGCCGGGGGCTTCTTCTGGGGGCCCCTCTCTGCCTCCTCAGCTGCCTGGATGGAGTGGGTGGGGGTGGGGGGGCATCTGGAGGTGGCTGATCCCCAGGTGGGTCACTCCTGGCAGGTGTGGCCTGCATGCCCTCCAAGGCCATGGCTATCCGGCCAAGGTAGCAGTTGGTCTGGGCCTGCATCCGGAGCTGACGGGTGACCTGATAATGCTGGGCCCACCGACTCAGACTCCCCTGGTCCCGGATGGCAGCACTGTTGCCCTGGATGGCAGCAGTGTTGGCCTGGACGGCTGCAGTAAGGTGCCGAATATCCCCCTGCACCTCCCCCAAAGTGGTGACCACTGCAGCGCAGTTGCAGCTTACATCCTGCACTGCGTTGCTGAGGTTGGCAACGGAGCCCAGGCTGTCAGCCGCTTTCTCCAAGTGCCCAGCTATGGCCCCCATCTGTTCCGTCTGCCTGGTGTGATCCCTCGCCAACTGGCCCTGGACACCATCCGACACCCCCCTGGTCTTCTGGGTCGCCTTCCTGGGGCCAGAAGATGGTTGTCCTCGGGGGGAAGGAGTCGCCCTTGAGGGGCTTCCAAGGATGGGGGAGGGGACGACAGACGGCCCAGGAGAAGGGGAGGAGACCTCCAAAACTAAAGTTAAGGTCCTGCTCTGCCACAGCAGGATCCTCTACAACCACCTCGGCAGGTGTGGTGTGGCCACTCTCCTCCTCCACAACCTCTTCACCACCCAGTGGCTCGGGCACACGATGGCGTGGGGGGGATGGGGTGGAATGCACGCTGACAGATGATGGCCCAGCTCCGTCATCTGTGGATGACACAAAGCAGACACATGTTGGTGGTCCCACACACTTGGCACATGTACCCCCCCCAAATGCAAAACAACAAATAGGGGATTATAAAACACTTACCTGTCCTTGAGCCTTCCTCCACGGAGTCATAGCCTGGGACCCCCTCCACCTGCTCCCTCTCCAGGCAGCGTGCAACCACCTCCTCCTCTGCGGTCAGGGTGACAGGACATGGGGGACCACCACCTGTGCCCCTCTCATACCTCCTGATGGAGGCCACCTTGTCCCTCACCTTGCGCCGCAGGTCATTAATTTTTTTTTGTATGTCCCCAGCAGTCCGGGTGGAGTACCCCAAGACATTGACCCTGGCAGCAATGGACTCCAGGATGCCCTGCTTCCTCTCCCGGCTGGTCTTCCGGCTTTTTTTGCCATGGAGAAAAGCATTATCAGTCTCCATTGCCGAAATGATGAGCGAGACCTCCTGGGCATTGAAATTGAGGTTCCTCCTCTCTCTGCGGGTAGCGGGAGCAGCCATCACCAAACAAAAGTATCTTCCCTGGGGTGGGGGGAAATGGAAATACTTTTGCGCCGGAATGGCGTTTCCGCCAGCGCTTTTAAGCGCCCAGCGGAACGCATTGCGCTGACGTTTCCCGGGAAGTGGTGCCGACGGAAGTTGTGAGCATGCGCACAAGGGGGCGAGTGGAGCCGCACTCACTGCGCATGCTCCGTGGATGATGCGCTGAACGTAAGCCTCTGCGCTGGGCTCCGCCCATCATTTACATATGATCACACCCACTTCCACTTGCGTCGGGTTACGCCAGCGCATTATCGTTACTCTGGCGCAAGTTTACGCGCAACTGCTATGTGAATTACAGGACTTGCGCTGAAAGGTCTTCAGAGTAACGTAAATGAGAAGCGTTACTCCAGAGGAAAGATACTCTCATCTACCTGAATCTGGCCCATAAATTTTAGGCAAAAAAAAATTTCCTTTACAAATCCTTTAAGTAGGGTGACCAGACGTCCCCATTTTCAGGGGACAGTCCCCTGATTGAGGGCACTGTCCACAGGCCAAGTTTGTCCCCGGTTTTGTCCCCAGATTGGATTTGAACAGGGACTGGGGCAATTTCAAAGACAGTCAGTGCAGAATTAAAAAAAAAAATCTGAATGATAGCCGCTCCTACTAGCTTAGGGGGTGTATTTTTCCCATTATCTGTGCCCCTTTCTGATGATCATGTGCTGGTCGAAGTAGAGGGAATATTTCTTCAGTTTTGGGTGCATGCCCATACAGCTCCGCTCACATGTTCTTCTGCCTTGGCTCAAGTCCCGGCCAGCCGCCTGCCTGCTTATCTCCTCGCCTTCCCTGGCAGAGTGATCTTACAGTTCCCCACCCAGTAGTAGCCGGGGTTCCGGAGAGTAAGACTTGACAGGCTGTGAGGCGGGTGGCGATGGGCAGAGTCCCTGATTGCCGCCATTACTAGTAAAAAAAAGATGTCCCCAGATTTCATTTAAAAATATCTGGTCATCTTACCTTTAAGTTATTTTGAGGGGAAAGCAAGTTCACACTGTTATACAAGCTGTACACTCACTACTTTACATTGTAGCAAGGTGTAATTTCTTCAGTGTCGTCATATGAAAAGATATGACAAAATATTTACAAAAATGTGAGGGGTGTACTCACTTTTGTGATACAGGCATTAACGGGTCATGCAGCAGAGATGAATCAAAGAAACAGCATTTTACATTAATGTTTTAATGGTGCTCACTCCACCTGATTGGGGGGGGGGGGGGTAAACCATGAAAAGTAAAGATCTAGAGATCTGGTGTAGAGATCAGAATCCTGAGAATTTATCAATTCTATCGATTCTTCAAAAGATTTTGCTAGAGAGAAGGTTACAGTGTTTTATTTTGACATAGGAGGGGTAAGTGTCCTATCTTGTTTTGTGCTTCTTTATCACTTTTCAGCTTTGTCACTTTACATATAAACTCAGGATTTATTTTGAAGAAGCAGACAATTATTAATGCCTAAAATTGATGTCTGTTGTCATTGGTGATATACACTACCTAATATTTACTACCTTAAATGTCATTTAATACTTGATGGAATTTCAGAAAACACAGAGAATAGTATATAAAAACTGTCTTTACTCATCTGCATTTGTGTTGTCATTTGTTTCCTTCAGATAATATAGCAATAAAACAAGCTGGTGTATAACCTAGTAGAAAGAAACCCCCCGTAGCTGGACAAGAACGGAATCAGAGGAGGGGGGTCATGACTGGGTGTTAAGGCAGCCGCACGAGTAGGGGTTAATGTTTTTGCTCTGCTTTCAGGTTTAATCCTATTGGTTGAGGAAGGGGTGTGTAGTTGGGGGAGCTAGGGATTGTAAGCTGTAGTGAGGAATGGGTTTTTTACATTCCGCCTCAGGACAGCAGGGAGCGAAAATGCTGCTGGCATCATGGGCGATATAGAAGGCCTTATAGCTCAGATCAGGGGCGCGGTTGGCACTCATGGCTCTGAGTGGGTGCAGAGCCGGATCGCAGCGTCGCTACAAGGGGTCCGGCAGTCCCCCCCGCTGGCGGGTTCTGCGTCTCCGCGTGCTCCGCGGTCAAGGCCGCCGAAGCACTTCAGCCCAGAAAGGACCCTCGAGCTCAGCGCCGCGTTGGGAGCCCGCGTTCGGACCCTTCAGGCCCCCCTCCCAAGCGTTTGTTAGCTGTGGCCGGGGGGGTTGCCTGTGAGGAATCCCCTTCCTAGGCGGAGCTCACAGGGCACGGGTGTGCACCGGAGTGTCGTCCCGGGCCCGTCCTCCGTCGTCAGGATGCCGGAGCAAGTGGCTGGCGTGGCTGGTGAGGTGCCTGTCAGCGCACCAGCCTGGCGCGGGAATGGTGCAGCGTAGGGTCCCGGTCTGATGCCTGGTGCGGCCGGGGGCCCTCCCGGAAGGTTGGCGACTCGGCGGGGAGTGCGACTTCCGCGGCACGCGGCTCCGGGTTATAATCGGTGCCCGTGGGAACGGTGAGGAGTGTGGCACCTGTGGATGACGTCAGCGATGGGAGACGGCGGCGTGCGGTGAGGAGGAGGCCTAGGAGCTTGTGGGCAGAACGGTGCTCACCTGCGGCAGTCAGGAGCAGAGGACGGCCTGCGGTGCGGAGGTCGGATGTGCTCGGGGTGCCAGAGGTCCGGCCGGTGGCGGGTGACAGCAGCCCGGAGGAGGGTGAGGTGGACGAGGAGGACGCAGCAGGGGACGACGGGGAGGTTGATGCGGCGGCTGGCTGGGCGCCCGCCCCTCTGCAGCCTGTCTGACTGTACGTTTCTTCTACCCATTCTCTCTCAGGCTGTGGGATCTTCTGGTCAGGCCGCGGGTAGGGGTGTGGGGTCCCGGGACGGGGCGCTGTCCGCGGATGTTTTGGCTGAAGTGAGGGTCCTGTTGCAAGCGCTGGGGGAGAGGCAGGGTGTATCTGTGGTATCTGCGGTCCCGGGTCCGTCTGGTGGTCGGGATCGGTGTGTCCTTCTAAGCCGGGTGGGGAGAGGGTGCTGGCGGCTCCGCCCATCGTTGTGGGCGGGGAGGCAGTGGTGGATGGTGGGTCTAACGCTGCTCACCTCTCGGATTCGGCCAGGTGCGAGGTGTATATCTGTTTTGAGGGGCTCATCTCAAGCCGGAGGTCCGGGAACGTATTTGGCGGGGGGAATACGTGGACATTTTTTCCCTGCTCCCATTTAATTTGGATCGGTATGGCCCGATGAGGGCAAGAGGGAAGAAGAGGAGAGGCGGCGGTTCCGCCTGATTCCCCAAACGTTCGCAAACTGGTTGCAGGCCATTGCGATCATGGCGAGCGTGATTGGGGAGAGGGACCTGGGGTGTTGTTCGGCCCTGTTCTGCTACCTGGATGCGGTGGGCGAGGCTTATAGGGTCTATGGGGGCGTGGCAATTTCATCAGCGTAAAGCGGTGCGCCCTGCGATATGGTGGGACCACAAGGACATCGGCCTCTGGATGAGGCTGATGGCCCCAGTGTAGCCGGGGGGTCAGTTCTTTCCAGGGGGGGCTGGCGGGGCCTTCGCCTCAGGACCGTCAGCCACACGGAACGGGGGTGTGTTGCCAATTTAATGAAAGTTCCTGCAGATTCGGGGGTACGTGTTGTTTCCGGCACAAGTGTTTCGGGTGTGGGGGAAGCCATTCCTTTGTGCGATGTTTCAAAGCCGGATGTGGTAGGACTGGGGATGCGCCTGAAATAAGGGATGACGCCGGTGAGGGCCGAAAGGATGCGCCCCTTCTTAAGTAGGTACCCGGATCTGGAGTCGGCCCGCCTTCTCTGGTTGGGCTTCACTGAGGGGTTCCTGATCCTGTTTTCCTTGACGGAGGTCCCGCAGGTTGGGCCAAACTTGCGTTCGGCCCTTCAGTTTCCGGAGGTGGTGGCGCCGAAGCTGGCTAAGGAGGTGGCGCTGGGGCGGATGAGTGGCCCGTTTGCGGCGCCCCCACTTCTGGGTCTGGTGGTTTTTCCGCTGGGGGTGGTTCCCAAGCGGGAGCTGGGGAAATATCGGCTGATTCACCACCTTTCTCATCCCCGCCGGGGTTCGGTCAATGATGGGATTAACCCGGAGGCGTGTGCGGTCTCGTATATGTCTTTTGACGCGGCGGTGGCTTGGGTTAGGAAGTTTGGCAAAGGGTCGCTGATGGCCAAAGCGGATGTGGAGGCGGCCTTTCGCTTGCTGCCGGTTCACCCGGACAGCGTGCGCTTGTTAGGCTGTAAGTGGGGTGATGCCTATTTTGTGGATCGCTGCCTGCCTATGGGCTGTTCCATCTCCTGTGCGCTTTTCGAGGCCTTCAGCTCTTTTGTGGAGTGGGTGGTGAGGGATGTTTCCGGAGTCAATTCGGTCATCCATTACTTGGACGATTTTTTGTGTGTCGGGCATCCCGATTCCTCGGTTTGCGACGCTGCAACACATAGCAGACCGCTTTGGGATCCCGCTGGCCCTGGACAAGACAGTTGGCCCGGCTACAGAGTTGGTCTTCTTGGGTATTACGATTGATTCTGTGGCCATGGAGTGTCGTTTGTCTGAGGACAAGGTGGTGGCCTTGCGGCGGGAGGTGTCTGGTCTGGTCGGCAGGCGGAAGGTTAGGTTGAAGGAGCTTCAGTCGCTGTTGGGCAAACTGAACTTTGCCTGCAGGATTTTTCCGATGAGGAGGATTTTATGTCGGCAGTTTTCTTTGGCTACGGCGGGGCTGGCGGGCCCTCGCCATTTCATTCGTCTGTCCCGGGATCACAGAGCGGATCTTCGGGTGTGGGACGCTTTCTTGGCCTCTTACAATGGGCGGTCGATGTGGATGTCGGGGCCGGTGAGTTTGCTGGACCTGGCACTCTTCACGGACGTGGCCGGCTCGGGGGGGTACAGAGTTTTCTTCCAGGGCAAGTGGTGCGCCGGACGGTGGCCTGCATCCTGGGAGGAGGCGGGTTGGTTGCGGAATTTGGTGCTGTTGGAATTATTTCCGATTGTGCTGGCAGTCGAGATCTGGGGGGAGGCTTTTCGGGATCGAAAAGTGTGCTTCCATTGTGATAACATGGGGGTGGTGTCCGCTATCAATGGCTTGTCGGCCTCTTCTTTGCCGGTGGTGAGACTTTTGAGGCAATTGGTCTTGTTGTGTCTTCATTTGAATGCTTTTGTCTACGCGGTCCATATCCCAGGGGTGTCTAACAGGATCGCGGATGGTTTATCTCGTTCGCAGTGGATGGAGTTTCGTTTGTTGGCGCCGGAGGCGGAGCAGCGGGGGACACTCTGTCCACCAGGCCTGTGGGATGTGGTGTCGGAGTCGTGGACCGGCTGATTCGGGACTCGTGAGCGGGGCTACCTGGTGTGAGTATGAGCGTGCGTGGGAGGAGTGGAAGTTGTTGCTCGCTGAGGTAGGCGGTCTGGGTGCAGGTAATGATTTGGTGACTGTGGTAGTTTAATTTGTGGTGCGGAACTTCGTTCATGGGGTATCGGCGCCGTCAGTGTCTCGCAAGTTGGCGGGCCTGGCATTTTGGTTTAAACTGTCGGGCTGGGAGGATGCGACTAAAGCCTTCCTGGTTAGGCAGGCCATGAGGGGCTATCGGAGGGGTCGGCGGTCTGTGGATTACCGTCGGCCCGTCTCTATTCCGGTGTTGAGTGCCATCCTTGCGGCCCTTTCTTCGGTTTGCTCGAGTTTCTACGAGCAGCTGTTGTTTTTTCGGGCTGCTTTTCTGTTGGCCTGTTTTGGTGCTTTGCGCCTGGGTGAGCTGGTGAGTCCTTCCAGGTTGGTGGGCGGGGGCATGTCATGGGAGGACGTCCTCTTCGGGGTGGATTTGGTGAGTGTGGTAATTTGTCGTTCTAAGACAGATCAGTTGGGCAGAGGGGCGACTTTGGTGTTGATTAGGGGCGAGCAGGGCATGTGTCCGGTGAAGGCGCTATCGGCATTTTCGGCGGCACGCCCAGAGTTAGGGGGTGCGTTCTTGATTCACGCGGATGGCTCTTGTGGCCATCTTCCGGGGATGTTTGCGGCTGGCGGGTTTCGACCCCAGGCAGTACGGGTCCCACTCGTTCTGCATTGGAGCGGCTACGGAGGCGGCGCATTGGGGGCTTGACGACGCTGGGGTCCTAGGCATTGGCAGGTGGGAATCCAACCGTTTTCGGCTGTACATCAGTCCGCATTTGCTGTGAAGTTGGGGTTTTCTTTCTGTCATTCCTTTCTGAGCAGGGGTGTTGGTAGGCCTCTCTCTGTTTTCCTTGTTCTTTTATATGTGTCATGTGTCCCTGTGTGGTAGTTGGTTGTTTTGTACTGTGTTGTGTCTGTTTTCTTTGCAGGTCGTAGATGCCTTATGTGGATCCTGGGGCACTCCTTCATGTATGGGAGGCCAGGAGGGCTGAGGTTCGGCCGGGGGCTATGCAGTTGGGCATCCCCAGAGAACTAGGGGATGTTTGTTTGATTGGGGCCTGGGGCATGATATGGGGAGGGGGTGGGCTATTAAGTATGCTCAGTTAGACAGGCTCCCGGATGTCCTGGTTGTGCATGCTGGGGGCAATGACCTCGGGGTCAGGGCTTCCAGGGAACTCATCCGGGACGTGCGGTTCGATTTTCTGCGCCTGCGGAGGAAATTCCCGCAAGCTTTGTTGGTGTGGTCGGACATCGTGGCTCGCACCGTTTGGCCCAAGGCGAGATCTGTGGACAGGATTAACAAGGCCCGGCTCAAAGTGAATAAGGAGGTGGGCAAGTTTTTTGTGCACAATGGGGGTTTGGTGGTGCGTCACCTTGACCTGGAGGAGGAAACTTGGTGTTTCTTGCGGGATGATGGCGTTCATTTGAACGCTGTTGGGATTGATTTGTGGTTCCTTGGGCTGGAGGATGGCGTCCGCAGGGCCTTTCAGGTGTGGCGGGGAGCTCAGGTGTGAGGTGTCACACCTGTGGCGCCGTGGCGTTTTGTTGGGGTCCTTGGTGGTAATGTAAATGGTCATGTAGGTAAACAGTGGGGAACCATCTTTAGTATGGGATCCCCGAGTGGTATTCACTGGATAGTGAATGGAGAGGGGTAAGCCCCCTGGGTGGCTGAGGTAAGCTGGGTTTAGGCCATGAGTCTATTGAAGTAGCGGCTGGGGTGGCAGCTCAGCTAGGTGGTACCTCAGCAGGAATGGGCTATGGTTGTAACGTTGCCGTCAGGGACCTCAAAACAGGGTTTTCTGGTATTTGTACTATTTGATGTTTATGTTTATGTTTACGCTTGTTTTAAGATGTTGTTAACTTTGTTAATAAAAGGCCGTGCTCAGCCAATTTTACCCCAAATACTGGTTTGTAGTTCTTTGAGGGTGTTCTTAGGTGGGTGGTATTGGGGTACTTAGGGTCAGGTTAAGAGAGTAAGGGTAGCTCTTAACTACACCAGTCATGTCTTTTCAAAAAAAAATATTTTAAGAATATTCGCTCAATTATGTCATTTGTAATCAACGTTTGTTTTTGGCCACAGAAAATCAAAGGAGCAGGATAGAAAAAATGTCTTGAGCCAATTTCTAACAGTGTGTGTGGTTTTCATTTGGTAAAGTGCATTCACGCCGAAATCGAATATTAAAAGCAAACTAAATTTTAAGCTGCTTTGAAAAAACATTTGCCAACCTGTCAAATGTACTGAGAATTTTTGTATGACATTTTTTTATTAATTTTAGTACAATTTTTTGTTTAAAAATCTACTAGTATATATCCAGCTTAAAGGGGTTGTAAAGGATTTTTTTTTTCCTAAATAGCTTCCTTTAGCTTAGTGTAGTCCTAGACACTCTCTACTTTGCAGATAGAGAAAGGAACTGTGTGTTAGTGGGCGTCCTGACACTCCTGCTCGCCCCCTCCCCCCTCAAGAGGCGTTCCCGAAAGGAAGCCTTGCATTACGGTGGTGAGTTACAGACAGAAGAACAGGAAGTGAGGATTTCTCACAAGAAATAAGGACATTTAAAAATAATATGGAAGGATGAGGTAAGTGAAGGAGGACTGCACTAAGGTAAAGGAAGCTATTTAGGGATTTTTTTTTCCTTTACAACCCCTTTAAGATAAATAATTGGTCTAGGGGAACACATTTGTACTGTATAATGAATGGATAAAACAATGCTGTGGCTTTTGTGTGCCTTGATGTGATATAGTGAAATATCAGTGAATATATTCTGCAGCCAGCTGGTAGCAGGAAAGCATTACATCTGGATGTCATCCTTGGATCGCTGTGTCTCTAGCACAGTGATATGTGGCCGTACATACTGTCCCTGGTTTTACTGAGGCTGGCCACTAGACTATACTCCCTAGAATACTTTATTACTTTCATATCCTACCAATTACGATTTCTCACTTCCTCAAAAAAAAATTAGGCAGTTACAGTCCATTATCCACAGCTTTATTTGGATGGGCTGGAAAACGTGCATTACTCTCAACACCCTTACTAGACCAAAAAGCAATAGTGGAGTAGGCCTTCCCAATTTTAAATTGTACTACTATGCCGCACATTTGAAAATAATCAAAGACTGGAACTGCCATGGCAACAATAATGACTGGGTAAGTTTAGAGGGTGCTATGTCAATTTACCCCTTAAGAATACCACCTGTTGATCCCATGGAGGAACCTCCCAAATCCGATCGGTGTTAAGCCCCTTGTAGGCGCAACACTGGAAGTGTTTAAGAAAGTCATTAGGGAACATAAAATCTCGTCATCTCCTGGTCCACTTACCCCAATTGTACTGAACCCTGACTTTCCCCCAGGTTTAGATGCACACCTTATACCCCCAAAGAGGAAAAGGCCCCTTTTCTAATAACACACTGCATTACTCACAACAAAAATGGAGTCATATGATACCATTACCTCATTATTGGGCACCCAACATCACCTTTCATTTTGGACAAAGCATCTCTAGACAAAGGTAAAAATTTTAGGTCCATATCCCCTTTTGATTCTGCATGCCTTTCAGGTGACCCTGTTGAAAAAACAACCCCTCTCATCTACTCATTAGTGGTGAGCGGAATACGCCATATTCGATTTCGCGATATTTCGCGAATATTTCGAAGAATATTCGCGAATATTCGTTAATATCGAATATTCGTGATATTTAAAAAAAAAAAAAAAATTGCGAATTTTCGCCAATGCGAATTTCCGCTAATGCGAAATTTCGCGTTTTTTTTTTTTTTTTTTAATAAATATTTACGAATATTCGGTATATTTTATTATTATATTATAAAAAAAGCGATATGCGGTCGCGAATATTCGTTAATATCGAATATTCGTGATATTTTATAAAAAAAAAATTTGCGAAATTTCGCTAATGCAAAATTTCGCGATTTTTTTTTATAAAATATCACGAATATTCGATATTTACGAATATTCGCTATATTTAAAAAAAAAAAATGCGAATTTTCTCCAATGCGTAATTTCGCTAATGCTAAATTTCGCGATTTTTTTTTTATATAAAATATCACGAATATTCGATATTTACGAATATTCGCTATATTTAAAAAAAAAAAAAATTGCGAAATTTCGCTATTGCGAAATTCGCGAATGCGAAATTGATTGCGAATTTTTTGCGAAATTTATTGCGAAATTTGAAAAATACGAATATTCGAAATAGCGAATATTCGCCGCGATATTCGAGATATTCGCGAATACTCGAATATGCAATATTCGTAGCGAATATTCGCAATGCGAATATTTGTGAGCAACACTACTACTCATGGCTTCAATTGGCAGACAGGGAATTACCCCTAAGATCTCAAACACAATGGGAGAGGGCACTTCAAACAATCTTCTCTAACAAACAATGGCAGCGAGCTAAGGTTTTTTCACAAAAATTAGCACCAGAATTCAGGAAATGTCTTACAAATTGCTCATACATTGGTACACTACTCCCACCAGGTTGAAAATATAGTAACCCCTATCTTCAGATCTATGCTGGTGGTGTCAACAAGTTAGGGGGATCATGCTACATATTTGGTGGGAATATCCCATATCATTCCTTTCTGGCATAAGGTGCGTGAGTTAATCAGACACATTACTGAGACGAAAATAACACTCACCCTGCCTGCTGCCTGCCGCCTGCTGCACATTGCTAATTGCACCATGAGGCGATATAAGAGGTCTTTGACTAGACACTTTTTAAACGCTGAAAACTTGCTTATCCCCAGACACTGGAAATCGACTAATGCACCAACAATTGCTGAACGGCTGCAATAGAGAATAGTTATAACATGGAGGAGACTATAGCTAAGGAAACGACTGAGAAGTTCCACAAACAGTGGACCCCTTGGACCAATGTATACATTTATGCACTGGTTAAAACACCTACATTCTTGATGTGGTTAATACTTTGTGGCCCCAGGGCCATAGACTCACTTATAACACGTGTTGTCTATCTATAAACCAAATACAGAAGTATATATTCTGAGGAAAGACATTGTAATTGTTCTTTGTTTATTAAATGCTTTATTTAGAAATGCCTTATTTCCATTCTTGTTTCTATTCTTGTATCTGTTATATCTTGATATAACGTTATTTTAGATCAATAAACCTACTTGAGCTGAGACACCTATTTCCTTGCTCACAGGAAGCATCAAAATATGTTTGTTCTTAATTAATAGCGGAATATTTGTCATGTGGTGTTGAACTCATGTGATGGTTGTCTTTGGTCATGTTTATTGAATATGCTCAAAGATGTAACTACTTTTTTAATATTCATATAAAAATGTATTGTTAAAAAAATTAAATAATATATGTTGTTTTTTAAACAGTGGAACACATTATTTTATGTAAAGTTTTTTATTATGAAACAGGAAAAAGACTATGGTTTTCAAACATCTGTTGTTTCCTGGTGTCTGGAGGATTTGCTGTGCCGGACAGTTTTTGTGTGACAGTTTCCATGCTTTGTGTCACTGTGTGTCTAGCACAATAATATCTGGCAGTGTCCTCCGATGTCAGTCTGTCTATTTGTAGATATGTTGTGCTGAGTGAGACGTCTTTAGTTATTGTGACTTTTCCTTGGAGTGAAGGATTATAATAGGTGTTTTCAGAATTGGTGGAGATTGCAGCAACCCACTGCAATCCTTTGCCTGGAGCCTGTCGTATCCAATGCATACCATAACTGGTGAATGTGTATCCCGATGTGATACATGACATTTTTACACTTGATCCAGGACTCTTCACCTCTGAACTGGGTTGCACGAGTTGTATGTCTGCCATAACACCTGAAATCAAATATTAGATGTTATTATATACAAGTCACTTTTATAAAATAATAAAGATTGTATTCTTAATCTTCTTCTTACCCAGAAGAGAAAACAGATACAAGAACATACACAGGAGAACCATGTTTCGTGTTCTTCCAGTCCAAGGTAACACAACGCATGTGAGCGTCCTTCTCTTTTCTACTTGGCAGACTGACTCAGGAAGAACGATCTGAATTTGCATGTACTGATCAGGAATATAAAACCTGAGATCTGCAAGAAGACAACTTCAGTGATCAGGAGGAATTATACCATGCATAGTAGTAACCAAATAACAATTGTCATTGTTTTTTAACCCCTTCCATACCGGGCATTTTCACCCCCTTCCTGCCCAGACCAATTTTTAGTTTTCAGCGCTGTTGCACTTTGAATGACAATTGCGCGATCATGCAACACTGTACCCAAATTAAATCGTTATGTTTTTTTCCCCACACAAATAGAGATTTCTTTTAGTGGTATTTGATCATCTCTGTGGTTTTTATTTTTTGCGCTATAAACAAAAGAAGAGCGACAATTTAAAAAAAAACACATTGTTTTTTACTTTTTTATTTAATACATATCACAATTTTTTTTTTTCCTCAGTTTAGACCGATACGTATTCTTCTACGTATTTTTGGTAAAAAAAAACGCAATAATCGTATATTGATTGGTTTGCACAAAAGTTATAGCGTCTACAAAATAGGTGATAGATTTATGGCATTTTTTTTTTTTTTACTAGTAATGGCGGCTATCTGCGTTTTTTTTTGTGACCGTGACATTGCGGCGGACATATCGGACACTTTTTTGGGACCATTTACATTTACACAGCGATTAGTGCTATAAAACTGCACTGATTACTGTGTAAATGTGACTGGCAGGGAAGGGGTTAACACTAGGGGGCGCTGAAGGGGTTAAAATGTTCCCTAAAGTATGTTCTAACTGTAGGGGGAGGGGGACTCACAGGGGGAGGAGACCGATGTGTGTTCCTCTGTACTGGGAACACACATCAGTCTCCTCACCGCTGACATGAGGTGGATCTGTGTGTTTACACACACAGATCCACACTCCTGCCATGATCAGCGGTAATTGCGGGTGGCCGTCGGCAATCGGGGCCATCGGGCATGCGCGCGGGATCGCGAGTGGTGCCGCGCGCGCCCTAGAACGTCGTGAAGAAAGGAAGTTGTGTAACGTCCACTCTCATTGCCGAGGGGTTGCTACAGACGTAAATCCCCTATGGCCCGGTATTGAAGTGGTTAAATAATTTCTCTACCCATGAAAAAGTGGGCATGAGTAAAAGGCACATAGCATGGCATTGTAACTGTCATAATAATAAAAAAATAATAATAATTCTTGTGCGGAATGTTGTAATGTTAGTTTAGGTCACTGTCTCTTTAAGAATAAGATTAGTGGTCAGGTGTATCCCAAGCGGGAAAAACGTGATGCTTGGGTGGGGGGGGAAATCATGTGTATTCAGGGTTAAAACACATGCCTAAGGGGCTATATAAGCCCCCCCCTGCATGACAGCTCCTGTCAGAAATTCTGCAGCAGTTAGTCGAGCTCCCCTTCCCTCCCACCCTGTCGCAGCACCTATATGTGGTTTGTCACCTTTGAATCAAAGGGGGATTTTTACTGTAAGTTTTATGGTTCTTGATTGAGTTCTATAACTGAGCGATTTGTTATAAGTTATTTCAAGTATTAAATTTACTTTATTTATTTATGAATTATTTATGAAGTTATTTATATATACCAATAAAGGTGCCGCGGCCATATTTATTGGCAAATATATATATATATATATATATGTTTATTATATATTTAAATAAATATTTAAAAGAAAGAAGTTGTGTGGTGTATTTATTTATTAAGTAAGTTATTTGTATAGCCTACATTCCCATGTGCTTAAAGCGTATGTATCTAAACCTGGAAAAAAAAATCTAGCACATTGCAGATTACCAATTCTTAGATGTGGTGGCTGCACTACTGTTCTTTTATTACATATTTCCCTCTATTTTCACCTGGGGATCTGGCCAGTGAGTCTTTTAGTTTTCAACTTCCTTTAACCACTTAAGACCCGGACCAATACGCTGGCAAATGACCCAAGGGGTTTTTGCGATTCGGCACTGCGTCGCTTTAACAGACAATTGCGCGGTCGTGCGACGTGGCTCCCAAACAAAATTCGCGTCCTTTTTTTCCCACAAATAGAGCTTTCTTTTGGTGGTATTTGATCGCCTCTGCGATTTTTATTTTTTGCGCTATATACAAAAATAGAGCGACATTTTTGAAAAAAAATCAATATTTTTTACTTTTTGTTATAATAAAAAAACCAATAAACTAAATTTTAGTCAAACATTTAGGCCAAAATTTATTTAGCCGCATGTCTTTAGTAAAAAAAAAAATCGCATTAAAAAAAAATTAGCTACCTAGCGGGAACAGCGACACTAATACAGCGATCAGAAAAATGATCGCTTAGTGACGCTGGCAATAGGGAGTGAAAGGGTTAACTAGGGCAGTGATCAGGGGGTTAAAACTTTATTGGGGGGGGTGGGGGGGGCTACCCTGACACTACTGACTGTCTGACTGTCACACTGTCTGTCACACTGACACTAAATACAGTAATCATACATGATTACTGCATTCAGTGACACTGTGACAGGGGGGAGGGGGGGGGGGGGGGCGATCGCGGGGGTTAAATGTGTGTGTGTAGTGTAGTGTTGGTGCAGGACTTACTTGTTCTGTAGTGATCTCTCCTCAGCGGCGCTTGAAACAAACGCCGAGGGAGAGATCACGTCGCTTCCTCCTTCCTGTGTTTACACAGGAGGAGGAAGTGACAGGTCAGGCGGGCGCGCGCGCATTGGCTGGGAGCGATCCGGAGGGGGCGGATGAAAACGGATAGCCGCCCCCACTTGTCGGATCGCTCCTGCAGCCGCGCGGACCGCCGCATGTACGGGGGGGGGTCCGATCGGACCCCCGATCCCCCCCAAGGCACCAACGTATATATACGTTGATGTGCCTGTCGGTGCCATTCTGCCGACGTAAATGTACATGCGGCGGTCCTTAAGTGGTTAACAGACCAAGCTGTTCAGCTTACTGATGAGAGAAAACAGCAATGGTCAACTTTTATTCATTTATGTAAAACCTTTATCCCCAAAATCTTTCTGCAAATGCTTAAGAAAAATTAGACTAGTCATACACCCACACTAAAGGCTGGTACACATGGGCCGAATTTCAGCTGGCATCGGCTGGTTCAACAGAAACTGGCCAAAATTTAGTAAGTGTGTATAGCAGCCTGTTTGACGGAATTTGGCCCAACATCTAGCTTCTGTAAAAACGGGCATGTTGGAAAACCAGCAGCCAACCAGCATCTGATCAGCTGCATATGAATGACTCAAACATTCAGGGCAAACATGCAGCCTTCATAGCTAGGATGCAGGTGATTCAAGCTGCGTAGTGTCCTTCATAGGGATGAGCAAATGGTTCGGCCTGAACATGAGGTTTGGGCCGAACATTTGCCTGTTCGGCCGTTCGCTGAACACACAAAATTGACAAACATGGTCGACGAACACCCTGCAATGCACTGAGAGCAACACAGTGCATTCCATGCCCTGATTGAGCAAAGCTTTGCTCAATCAAGGTGCAGTGTAACCTGGTTGTTAAGGAACGGGGCTGGGAAGCCGGCCACCGCATCCTTAACAACCAATGAGTCATCAGCTGTCAATGGGTTTCCCGGCTGACGGCCCGGTACAAAAGTCTCGGTACAAAATAAAATAAACAAAAATTGCATTTTATGAAAGTAATTGGCCATAAAGGGGTATGCAAGTCTGGCTACTAACCTGGGAAAAACTTATCAATAAAAAAACATTTTTTTAAAACAATTGTTTTTTCCACTGCGTCGTTTTAACTGACAATTGCGCGGTCGTGCAACGCTGTACCCAAACAAAACTGACGTCCTGTTTTCCTACAAATAGAGCTTTCTTTTGGTGGTATTTGATCACCTCTGCGGTTTTTATTTTTTGCGTTATAAACAAAAAAAGACCGAAAATTTTAAAAAAATATATAAATTTTCTTTCTGCTATAATACATATCCAAAAAAAAAATGTATTCATCAGTTTAGGCCGATATGTAGTCTTCTACATATTTTTGGTAAAAAAAATATTGCAATAGGCATATATTGATTGATTGGTTTGCGCAAAAGTTATCGCGTCTACAAACTACGGGATCGATTTAGGGACTTTTTTTATTGTTTTTACTAGTAATGGCGGCGATATGTGATTTTTAGTTAGACTGTGACATTGCAGCGTACAAATTTGACCCCCAAATTGGGGACCAGTGACATTATTACATTGATCAGTGCTATAAAAATGCACTGATCAATGAAAAAATTACACTGGCATGGAGGGGGTTTACACTAGAGGGAGATCCAGGGGTTAAGTGTGTTCACTAGGTGTGTTCTAACTGTAGGGGGGATGGGCTCACTGGGACATGACAGAGATCACTGGGAACAGGAGATCTCTGACATGTCATTAGGCAGAACGAGGAATTGCCTTGTTTACATAGGCAGGTGAAATTAGCATTGTAAAAAATTACAGGAAATTGCATTTGTTTCAATATTTCTCCTGGATAAAAAACTATGAAATAAAGACCACTTTATCTAAGTCTGCTACTAAGGTAAACCATAGACCAATTGAGATTTTTGTTGGTAACAACGATATGTTAGCAATGCATGCACCAATAATTGGCATCCAAATGCACTGTATAAAAGAAGCCAATCGACCATGCACTGCAATATAACACAATACTTTGGAGTGCGAAGGAAACACATTGGTAAATACATAAATACATTGAGACCCAAAGTGGTTGTAAACCCTGAGGCCTTGTACACACGATCGGACATATCCGATGAAAACGGTCCGCGGACCGTTTCCATCGGACATGTCCGATCTGGAGTTTGGTCCGATGGCGTGTACACACCATCGGATCAAATTCCCCACCGGCGGACGGCGCGCTGACGTGGCGGTGACGCGGCGGTGACGTTGACGCCGCCACGTCACCACTACGTCACGCACCAGGAAGGAAACACTTCCGCACGCATGCGTCGGATCCATTCACAGGATACGACGCATGTGCGGGAGGATATGTCCGCTGGTTTCCCGTACTAACCAGCGGACATATCCGACGGACAGGTTTGTAGCGGACAAATTTCAAAGCATGCTTTGAAATTTGTCCGATGGACAAATCTGTCCGCTAGCCCATACACACGATCGGAGATGTCTGCTGAAACGGTCCATCGGACCGTTTTTAGCGGACATATCCGCTCGTGTGTACGAGGCCTTACAAATACCCAGTGAAGTGACTGGCCTCAGGTGATACATAGAGATGGTCTTACAAGCGCACTTTTTTGGGGAAAAAAAGCATGACAGGACCTTCTTAATATGAGATCTGGGGTCAAAAAGACCTCAGATCTAATATTTACACTAAGATGCAATAATATTAATAAAAAAAAAGAAGTAATTTGAAAAAAAAATCTCCTTTAAGAGCATTGGAGCAACTGATGTTTGACATTGCTTCCGCCAGTCAATGCTATGGAGCCAAGTGGGGGCCATCTTCCCCTTACTTGGCAGCCAGTCAAGCAGGGAAGAAGACCTGATAGCCTCCGCCGCTACCAGCGGCTCGGGTAAGTAGCAGAGATGACCGGAGTGCAGTGGGAGGAGGAGGGCCCCGCCCTCAATAAAAGTAACCTTGCGGCGAATCTGTCGCAGAGACCACTTTTATCTGAAACCGCTCCCTGAAGAAGAGGATACCAGTGTTATGTCAGCTAGCTGCTGCCATAACAACAAAATTATTTTCAAATTGCCAACGTATATCGTTGTGAGCCGGTCCAGAAGTGGCTACATTTTCTGTGATGCAAAGCATTGTGGCTGTGGTATGTGAACGGTGCCCTCTGGCTGTATGGTAGGTTTTAGGTTGGTGGTCAGGGGTGGTAAAACCGCGGCTCAACTGCCTACAACGCTCTTTCCCTGATTCCCAATTGCTCACCTGCATTGTTATCCTATCACAAAGGGGCTGGGAGAGATCAACAGCACTAAGCTGCTACAAAGGATGGAAAAAAAATAATGTTATTTATTTATAAAAATAAATATTTTTAAATTACAATTACTTGTGAAACACGGTGCTTTAGCAAATTAAATATCATCTAGATAGGTTTACGTCTGCCTTAATGGCTTCTCTACTATGGCAGACTATTATTATTATTATACACGATTTAGAAAGTGCCAACAGTTTACGTAGTGCTTTACAATGTAGAGAGGGGAAAGCACAATTACAGTACAGTTCACTACAGAAGGTACAGGAGGGGCCTGCTCATAGAGCTTACATTCTATAGAGAGGGGGGTGGTGGTACAAAAGGTAATGGCTGCAGAGAATGATTTGATGGGGATGGCTCAGGGACAGTTGTTAGGTGGGTGTGGGGTAGGCTTCCCTGAATAAATGCGTTTTCAGGGATCTTAAATGCCTTTAAATTATTTTGGTAAAATGTAATCTCTCTCCAAATAGTCTCAGAATATGCTGTTGTGTGGATTATTTCAGAAATAAAAAAACAGAAAAAAATAAATACATTTGAAATCCTTATACCTGTATTTCTCACAATATATAGTACGCCCATCTGGGGTTTATATATATAAATGATAAATAATGAAATGGACAATCCTGAGTATCTCCTGCAGCCTTGTGGTCAGAAAGGGGATCTGTCTTTATGTTTTTGTATGGAAGATGATGATTTTTAATCGCTGTGTCTCTAGCACAGTAATATGTGGCCGTGTCTTCCACTTTCACATTGTCTATTTGTAGATATGCCGTGTTTATGGACTTATCAGATGTTATTGTGAATCTCCCCTGATATGAAGAAGAATATTTTACATTTCCATTAGCAGGATCAATCCACCCAATCCATGTCAGTCCTCCCCCTGGAACCTGTTGAACCCAGTGTATATAGGTGCTGGAAATCTGAAATCCAGATCCTTTACAGGACATCTTCCCGCTCTCTCCAGGTTTTTTAACTTCTGAATTGGACTGGATAAGTGTTTGTGACATGACTCCTTCATAAGAGAAATGATACGTTATACATGAGAAATAAATTGTTATCATCAGATCAGTATTATTTAACCCCTTCCTAACCTGACTTACCGAGCAGTAAGGACAGACAGGTGACATAATAAAAAAGAAACATGTTGTATTATTTGCTCTCCGATTGCTCTCAGTTCTGTACAGACTTCAGCTTTATACTGAGACACTACGACCTCTCTGTTCAGCTTTTCATCCCCACAGACCTGAGACCAGGAGGAGCGATGACATTTGCATAAGGAGTGGAATCTATAAAAATGCTTCACATCATGAAAGGGTTGTAAAGTGTTTTCAATTATGTTTACATAAACACATAAATGGTACCCTTTCTACAGTATGTATTATATATGTAAATGGGGGGGCCTTTACAATCTCAGGATCTGTTTTCTGCTTTACAGATCTACTCAGTGACCGTTCTTTACTGCTCCTCAGTGCTGGGACAAAATCATCCAGTGCCTAAGGAAAAAGATGCTTATGTCCAACTTTATGGAGGAGGAGGGGGAGAGAGAGCACAACCCACGCCTCCTCCCGTCTCTCTCGTCCTCTCCTTGCCATTTCCAGCATTGGGCTGACAGAAGCACTGATGCCGCTGTCACTTCTCCTGTGTCAGCCTTATAGTAGAAGGAATATGCGGGGCCCCTATCCCTGCAATTAGGGCTGCCACCTTTTCTTTTAGCCAAACCAAACACTTTAGCATCACACATACATTTTTTTTGTAGTATATAGTATGCACATACAGTATTTTGTGATTAAAGAACATTTCTAGTCATATAGAGTTCATCCCAACTTTCCAAAATATTTGCTGTAGCAAGACACTATTTTGGCTTTGAAAAACTGTCTGTATACAGGGGTCAGTTTTACCCCCCCCCCCCCCATAATACAGGGATTAGTGTCACCCCCTTCATAATACCCCCTAAATCAGTGACCTCCCCCTTCCATAGAGACCACTATTAGATCAGCGATCCCCCATATCAGTGCTTCCCTTAGAAACCCAAAAAACAAAGAATTAAAAAAAAAAAATGCAGAACACCCTCTCCCTATAATTATGTTAATTCTTATGTGAAAAAATAATTGTGAATGATGGTGGAAAGCCCCCACAGGTAATCGAAATATTATTACACTCCAATCCTATTATAACATATACAGTATACTGTAAAATCTTGATAAACATAATACTGTATGAATAGTGGTGGGAACCTCCCATCCATTACAAAATGTCTTGTGCTAATATCCAATTCAAAAGGACTTTATCAGTTGTATATTAGCACAAGACATTTTGTAATGTTTAGGATGTTTCCACCACTATTGATATTATGTGTATTAGGATTGCACAGTATACAGGTGAAACTCGAAAAATTTGAATATCGTGCAAAAGTTCATTTATTTCACTAAAACAACTTAAATGGTGAAACTAATATATGAGATGGACTCATTACATGCAAAGAAAGATAGTTCAAGCCGTAATTTGTCATACTTGTGATGATTATGGCTTACAGCTGATCAAAAACCCCAAATACACAATCTCAGAAAATGTGAATATTACATGCAATCAATAAAACAAGTATTGTACATAGAACAATATTGGACCTCTGAAAAGTAGGGTGACCATGACTAGTGTAGTTCAAATAGAACAACCCTCTCCTAACCCCATTTTTCCTCCCCCCTTTAGATTAACCTCTCAACCTTTTTCCCCATTAACGAGAGCGACACAGATATTGGAGTAAAATTGGCCACAACAGCCATTTTATTTTTAACCACAAATTAAATATATTAACCAAATTTAAATAATTTCAAATAAAATCCAACTTTTATTCATTAACAATATTTACCAAACACTTTTATTATTAACACCAGTCTCTTGATCTTTTTGACAGTAACCCATTAACCTTTTCCACCACCACACCGCTGTACCATTACCATACCCGGCCTCCAGCCGAATCCAGCTCGGAGACACCCACTTTTTAACCCGCAGTGTACCACAACCGTATTACAGCGGACACCATTCCACTGCAAATAACCCCATAATGGGCCCATCCCAAGATGAGCCCCCAACCATTTTTCCATTCCATCTGTAAACTGTCACCATCAAAGACCAAGGACACCGCCACAGCTGTCATGACAACCCATACACCGACCTGAAACAAAAGAAAACAAACACACAACACTAAACACATAACAAAAACGGGGAGGGTGGGTGGGAAAACCTGCCTCCCTGTGAAAATCCTCCCGACTTGTGCCACGTGTGCCCCCCCGCCCCCGTATATATAGGGCTCCTCCCCCCCAACTCTCCACAGCCTACGGCCACTCCCCTGAGAGCACCTCCTTCCAGATTAACCCTCTGTTGGCCAACTTCCAGTCCAGTCATGCCCGGCCCTACGTTATCCTTGGGTCTTGTCACTCTGGGCCTTCCTGACATCCCTGGTTTCCGGAGACAGTCCCTAGATCGAGGACACTGTCCCTGGACCAAGCCTGTCCCTGATTTTGTCCCCAGATTGGATTTGAACAGGGGCTTGGACAATTTCAAAGACAGTGCAGAAAAAAATAAAAATATCTGAATTGGACACCCCTGCTCTTCCCCTCCTACTAGCTTAGGGGGATGTTTCTTTTTCATTATCTGTGCCACTTTCTGATGATCATGTGCTGGTCGGAGCTAATATTTCTTCCGTTTCGGGTGCATGCCCATTCTGCTTCCGTTCACATGTTCTTCTGCCTTGGCTCAAGTCCCGGCCAGCCGCCTGCATATCTCCTTGCCTTCCCTGGCGGAGTGATCTTTCTACGCTCCCCACCTAGGTCCGGATAGTAAAACTTGACAGGCTGTGAGGCAGGCAGTGGCAGCGACAGGCAGAGAGTCGCTGATTGCCGCCATTACTAGTAAAAAAAAAAAAAAATGTTCCCGGATTTCATTTTAAAAATCTGGTCACCTTACTGAAAAGTATAAGCAAGCATATGTACTCAGTATTTGGTTTGGGCCCCTTTTGCAGCAATTACTGCCTCAATGCGGCGTGTCATGGAACCTATCAGCCTGTGGCACTGCTGAGGTGTTATGAAAGACCAGGATGCTTCAATAGCGGCCTTCAGCTCTTCTGCATTGTTCAGTCTCATAACTCTCATCTTTCTCCTGGCAATGCCCCACAGATTCTCTACGGGGTTCAGGTCAGGCGAATTTGCTGGCCAATCAAGCACAGTAATCCCACGTCATTGAACCAGGTTTTGGTGCTTTTGGCAGTGTGGGCAGGTGCCAAATTCTGCTGGAAAATGAAGTCAGCATCCCCATAGAGCTCATCTGTGGAAGGAAGCATGAAGTGCTCCAAAATCTCCTGGTAGCCGGCTGCAGTGACCCCGGACTTAATGAAGCACTGGACCAACACCAGCCGATGTCATGGCTCCCCAATTCAACACAGACTGTGGAAACTTCCCCGTGGGCCGATGGCTCAGTGGGCCAGTTGTCACTCAGGGGCATCGGTAGGGGGTTGCTAGAGCCCCAAATGGGTCCCCAAAAAGCCCCTGAGTGTAAACATCCAGTGATTGGTGGGCTAGCGGGGGCGTGCGGCCGCAGTGAGAGTTGAGCTGTCAAAACAAAGCTCTGATGTCAGGGATGGCCCCGCCCATCCCGACTTCAGTGCTTAGGGTTCTGCACTGGCACGGTATGATACGGGTGGAAAATTGCCTCATGCTTTTTCATCCATAAACGGATGGATGAAATACGGACATACAGTCCGCATGTGTGAAAGGGGCCTTAATGTACTGCCACTGGTCAAGGTCATTGATAAATGTATTTACTGGTCACAGATGAGTGAATTTACTGGTCATGGAATAAAAAAGATGTTTATACTTACAGTGGACTGTTTTTACTTGTGTTTTTTTTTTTTTTTTCGCAATAGCGTATGGTTTATATACTGTTTTTGTGTTTGCAAAAATAAAGTGGGCCAGCGCTGATAGTGGTTTGCATATGTATATCCAGATGCTTTACAGGACATCTTCACACTCGCTCCAGGCTTTTTTTATCTCTGAGGAGGACTGAGTAAAGCTGTCACGGGATGTCCCTGCACTCCGACCGAGTGCTTCCCACATATATCGCTTCCTATCGGTCTGGACATAGATATCGGATATTCCAGCTGCCTTTAACACACAACAAGGCGAGACTTGTTTGTGTGCTAAGTATGGAGTCTTTAATAGGACCAAAAACACAATCTTATACAGCAAAGAGGAGGCAACCAGAACAATAATCAACATGATCTAATTATGAGGAGACCAGATGCCCCGGCTCCTCAGTATGCAATGCACAATCTTTTAAGCGTAAACACAGAGCATCTTCACACACACAATAGATTCAATTAGCACAAAGAATAGAGAGATGGCTGGTGGTGAGAACATTAGCATACATAATGAGAGGTCTAGGAGCCAGGCTGACTCTCAGTTTCAATCCAGTTACAAGCATGTCAGTAATCAAAAGGTACAATGAAACTCTCCACCTCCTCATCACACAGTGGGGCTTCAATACAGCTTTTACCCTCTGGCACCGAATCTGACAAGACACATCTATTATAAATAGAATTCACACAATGACAATTAGTACAATACACATAACACAGTATTCAATCAGGTACTTAATTAGCATTTCAACAGCCTGTTACACAGAGGAATGAGTCACGGTCCTATTGACCTGTCCGGGTCAACATAAACCACTTGTTATATTCCAAGATCACCTGCAAACATGAATTATTAGTAATATCCCATCTCATGTAATTTGATATAATTTCTCAGTCACCCTATGCCCAAAGGTGCACAGGGTGACCCTGGACCCAAGAGTCATTGGCGACACTGGCACAGGAGTATCCCCCATCTTTCAAAAGTCTCTGGGCGTTACGGGTCATTCCGTTACATTTCTCCCCTTTCGGTGGGAGACTGACACAGGAGGGAACCCCAAACGGGTTGACTCCAAAGTTAGTCAGTAGTTCCAGTCCTCCAATGCTGGTATCCATACCGTACCCCATAAATTGCTGAAAACAGAGCATTACTCACCCAGCCAACCTCTGCCTCTCTCAGAGAGCATGCCTGCCGCTGGGGAGAGGCCTGGACTGGCCCTTCTCCCTGTAGTCCTTTCAGCCGCTGTAGAGAAGACAGGGTGACTGGGCTCAGTCCATCATGCTGTTGGGGATCTGGGCCAACTTCCCCCCATCCCTGGGGTATACCAGTGGAGACTGAAGTCCCATCCACTGGTGGTAGGTGAAAATCCCCCCGGTGCTTGCAAAGCAAAGCCGACATCCTCCTGTCTCACCATTTTCTGGGGTTGTGTCAGTGGAGACTGAAGTCCCACCTACTACACCAGGAACCCCCTCTTCCGTTGGTTGAGAGCAGAGGCTTGTGGCACTCTGCTCTGTTGCCAGCTCTTCTGCTGGGTTGCTGTGAGTAGAGACCACAGTCCCATCCACTACCACAGGAGCTCCCTCTCCTGCTAGTTGAGAGCAGAGGCTCGTGGCACTCTGCTCTGTTGCCAGCTCTTCTGCTGGGTTGCTGTGAGGGGAGACCATAGTCCTACCCCCCAATGTCAGCTCAAGCTGCAGTTCTGTGCAGTGGCCAGTGGCATCCTGCACTGCTGCCAGTGATTCAGCTGGGAGTAAAAGCTTTACCACCTCAGCTTGTTGCTGGAGAGAGGGGCCAACTGCCCCGGCTCCCTGGAGCTGTAGAGACACTGTATGTGCTAGGCACAGGCCAGCGGCGCTCTGCACTTTTGCCAGCACTTCTCCTGGGGACTTCATATCATCCGCTCTGGCTAACCATTGTGGAAGGAGGCTGGATTCCTCCACAACCAAACTGTGTAGCTGCCATTGGGGAGGTGAGCTGGCTGCTTCCTTTTCCGTTCCCTCATCTGGCTGCTGGGACAACATGTTTGTGGTACTGTCTCCCAGATGCACAGATCTTTGCTGGGGAGGAAAGACCGTGTTCTCCACCCTGGCCAACTGTTGGGGAGGGACGATGAACACCTCCTCTCCCTTCTCCCCCTGTATCTGCTGCTGGGAATTGATCGCCACCTTCTCATCCTGAGCCTCTGGAACTGCCACAGGGGTGGGGCAGAGGTCTTGAACCCTCTGTCCGGTGACCAGCGCTTCAGCTGGGGAAGTTCCTTGCAACTGCCCTTGGTGCTGGGCAGAGCACAGTGAAGTGTGGCCCTGATACAAGCTCTTCTGCTGGAGGCTGATCAGGTTGTTCTTCCTCAGCAGAACAGTCTATTAAATCCCCTGTCTCTGCAACTGGTGTCTGGGGATAGAGGTTCACCACCTCCTGTCCATGGAACCCTAGACATGTGCATTTAGTTTCGTTACGAATTCGGACAAATTTTTCATTATTCGGAAATTCGTATGCATCCGAATTTTCGAATTACAAAATTAACGAATTTAAACAAATTCGAAAAAATGCAAACGAAATTCGAATTCGAATCGAATTCGAAAACAAATTTGAATCGAATTCGAAAACAAATCCTATTCTAATCGAATTCGAAAACAAATCCTATTCAAATCAAATTCGGAAGGGGAGCTGTGGTGGCTCAACGTGATTGGCACTGCGCTGACAAGCCATTCACCTCTGCAGCCAAGGGTTCGGATCCCGGTCTCGGCTACATGTGAATTGAGTTTGGTGGTCTCAGCCCGGCTCCCGGTGGGTGTGCTATGCAAGGTACGCCTGTGCTTAGTACGCCCACCCCCCCACAAAAACCACCACACTTGCACGCACACGAAATTGGTTTAAAACACATGCACTTTGGCCATGCGGTCTCTTAAAATAAAGAGAGGCGAAGGACCTACGGGGCTGGCTGGGTGGGCTAGGCCCCCTCACTCCCTCATAGGGGGAGTCCCTCTGCCCCATTGGGGTCCCGTTGGGCCCCAGTTGGGCTCCCAAGAGGAGCAGGTAGGGCGGGGTGAGTGGGAGGCCCCCCTTCACACCCGCCATTGCCACCAGGGGCATGGAGAAGGATGGCGATTGCCTCCGGGGGGAGGGTCTGCCTACTCCCAACTCCTGCAGTCCGGCTCCTCTCTCTCGAGTTCACGCACAAAAAAAAAATACACTTAAAAAAAAAAAGAACAAATCAAATTCGAAAACAATTCGAATCGAAAACAAATTCGAATGAAAATTGAAAGCAAATTGAATCAAAATCTAAAAAATATAAATCGATTTCTAAAAAAGAATACAATAAAATAGAATATAAAATAATAAAACAATAGAATGAAAATCAAACAATAGTAAAGAACAGAATAGAATTTAAAAGAATGTAATAAAATACAATAGAATATGACCTGGCTTCTTCTATCTATCTTCTATCTATCTTCCATTTTCTGAAATTCGAAATTCATATAGAATGAACTCAAATTCGAATAGAAAAATATTAGAAGAGTAGAATATAATATATAATATATAAGTATATTTTATTCCACTCTATTCTAATATTTTTCTATTCGAATTTGAGTTCATTCTATATGAATTTCGAATTTCTGAAGATAGTTTATATATATATTTAGATAAAGATATATATAGATATAACCATTTTCCAAAATTCGAATTTCATCTAGAATTAAATTGAATTTGAATAGAAAATAATATCATAAAAAAACAATAGAACAAAATCAGAAAATATTATATATATATATATATATATATATATATATATATATATATATATATATATATATATATATATATATATATATATATATATATATATATATATATATATATATATATATATATATTCATTCGAATTTCGTATAAAAATAATTCGAATTGCAATTAGAAAAGATTAGAATAGAAAATAGACTATAAAGACAACAGAACAGAATAAAATAAATTAGAATATGATCTTTTATTCTATTCTGTTGTTTTTCTATTTGATTCTTTCCAATATTTTCTATTCTATTCTAATCTTTTCAATTCAAATTTTAATTCTGTTTGAAATTCGAATTTTGGAAGATGGTTTTTTATATATATATAATCTATATCTATATATCTATATATCTATATATATATATATATATATATATATATATATATATATATATTTATATATTTATTATATAACTATTTTCCGGAATTTGAATTTCATATAGAATGAAATAGAATTTGGATAGAAAAGATTGCAATAAAATAGAAAAGAATAGAAAAGAATTGCATAGAAAAACAATAGGACAGATTAGAATATATATAATTCGAATTTCCTATAGAATGAATTGGAATAGAAAATATTTGAATAGAAAGGAATAGACTAGAAAAACAATAGAACAGAATACTATAAAATATTATTTTATTCTCTATTGCATGAGGGGAGTCCAAGCCTTATTCTTCAAGAAGAAACTCTAACCCCAACCCTAAAAACAATAGAAGAAATCAGAAATATATAATATATATATATATATATATATATATATATATATATATAAAAACAATTTTCCGACATTCGAATTTCGTATAGAATGAATTCAAATTCCAATTAGAAAAGATTAGAATAGAAATAGACTAGAAAGACAATAGAACAGAAAAGAATCAAATAGAATATTCTATTTGATTCTATTCTGTTCTATTGTTTTTCTATTCGATTCTTTCCAATATTTTCTATTCTATTCTAATCTTTTAGATTAAAATTTGAATTCATTCTATACGAAATTTGAATTTTGCTTTATTCGGAAGATGGCTTTATTTATATATAACCTTTTTCCGAAATTCGAATTTCATATTGAATGAAATAGAATTTGAATAGAAAAGATTAGAATAGAATTGCATAGAAAAATAGAACAGATCAGATATATATATTATATATATATATATATATATATATATATATATATATATATATATATATAACCATTTTCCGAAATTCGAATTTCCTATAGAATTAATTAGAATAGAAAAGATTTGAACAGAAAACAATAGACTAGAAAAACAATAGAGCAGAATAGTATAAAATATTATTTTATTCTATTCCAATCCCTGAGTCCTAGCCTTATTCTTCAAGGGGAAACCCTAACCCCAACCCCAACCCTAAGGCCGCGTACACACGATCAGACATGTCCGATGAAACAGGTCCGACGGACCGTTTTCATCGGACATGTCTGAAGGAGTCTTTTGGTCTGATGTGCGTACACATCATCGGACCAAAATCCCCTCGGACCAGAATGCGGTGACGTAGAACACACCAACGTGCTGAAAAAAGGAAGTTCAATGCTTCCAAGCATGTGTCGAATCAATTCGACGCATGCACAGGATTTTTGTCCGATGGTTGGGCGTACTAACCATGCTTAGAAACTTTTGTACACTGGAAAACTGTCCAATAGGCCGTACACACGATCGAACATGTCCTACGGACCAGTTTCAGCGGACATGTTCGATCGTGTGTACGCGGCCTAACCCTAACCCCAACCCCAAACCTGACCCTAACCCCAATCACAGCCCTAACCATAACGCTAACCCCTATCCCTAACCCATAACCCTAACCCCAACCCTAGCCTGAACCCCAACCCTAATCACAATCCTAACCTGAACCCCAACCCTAACCTGAACCCTATCCCTAACACCCATACCTAACCCCCTAACCCTAACCCCTAACCATAACCCTAAACCCTATCCCTAACCCCAACCCTAACCTGAACCCCAACTCTAACCCCAACCCCAACCCACTAACCCTAACCCCTAACCATAACCCTAATCCCTATCCCTAACCCCAAACCTAACCTGAACACCAACCCTGACCCTAACCCCAATCACAACTCTAACCCTAACTCTAACCCTGACACTAACCCTAAGTCTAACCCGAACCCCAAACCCAATCACAACCCCAAACCCCAACAACAACCCAAACCCCCTAACCCCAATCCCAACCCTAACCGTTACCCTAACCTTGTGTCTCTTCTGTGAGTCCCGCCCACTCCTCCTCTTCCTACTTACACCATCCTCCAACGCACCCACACCAGTGACACCACTTCCACACTTCGGTTCCGCACCACCACTCTCAACAACATGTTCAGACTCACCACCACCACCACACTTCACTTTCCCAAAATCACACACAAGCTCCTGCAGATGCAAAGACACATCACCAACAGCTGAATTTGAATCTGCATCATGAACATTCTCACACCTGCCCTCTCCTCACCAGACATCCTGCACACCAAACACACACAATCACACAGAGCCCACTGTCTGGAAAAATACAAAACAGCAGTACAAGCTTACTAGCAGCTAGCTAATATCTCTCTTGTCCTGAGTAGTGTTGCTCACGAATATTCGCTACGAATATTGCATATTCGAGTATTCGCGAATAAATCGAATATCGCTGAAAATAATCGCTATTGCGAATATTGGTATTTTTTCAAATTTATTTTTAAAACAGATCACATCCTAGTGATCTCCATCGACGTCTAAAAGCATTGCTGGTATGATTAGAGACCCTGGGCCGAGTAGCTGAGGCGATCCTTTTATGTTGCCGAATATTCGCAATGCGAATATTTGTATTACGAATATTCACGAATACTTTCTCTGCCCTTCTGTGTTTTGTGTATAAAAAAAAAAAAATAGCTTTAGTTTAGTCATATAAGTTTGTGTAAGTAGAGTTAGTGTTTAGTGCATATTAGTTTAGTAATCCAGGAAATGATCTCCGTTTTCGCGTGTTGACGAGAATTTCGCAATCAATTTCGCATTCGCATTAGCGAAGTTTCGCATTCACATTAGCGAAATTTCGCAAAAAAAATTTTTGATAAAATATCGCGAATATTCGATATTAATGAATATTTCAAGAAAATTCTGCTATATATTCGTGAAATATCGCGAAATCGAATATGGCGTATTCCGCTCATCACTAGTCCTGAGTCTCTCTACTCTCCCTCACACAAAATGGCTGACACAGGTGCATCCTGGTCCTTGAGTCTCACACCTGGTGGATCTGTTAGTGGTGCATAAAAGTGATCCTCAAATATGATAAATTAAAGTACATTTATTATTTAAAGTAATTTTTAAATTGTCAGACTGTATAATTCAATTCTTTTACGTGAAACATTTGGCAGACACATTTAACAGGAAAAATAGCTGATGGTTGAAATATTATCAAATCCAGTTAAAATAATTTCAAATTCGGTTGAAATAATTTCCAATTCGGTTGAAATAATTTCCAATTCGGTTGAAATAATTTCCAATTCGGTTGAAATAATTTCCAATCCGGTTGAAATAATTTCCAATCCGGTTGAAATAATTTCAAATCCGGTTGAAATAATTTCAAATCCGGTTGAAATAATTTCAAATCTGGTTAAAATATCATCTAATTTGGTTAAAATATTAACGATAGCGCATTAAATATTATTGCATTCTGTTGAAATATTTTTGAATCCGATTGAAATATCGAATCCAGTAGAAATATTATCGAATCTGGTAGAAATGTTTTCGAATTCGATCAGGTTTTTCGAATTCGATCGAATTCCGAAGACGAATTTAACAAATTTAACTATTTTAACCTAACGAAATTAATTAAATAACGAATTAAAACGAAACGAAAACACATTTTTTCCTTTTTCACATGTCTATGGAACCCAGAAGATGCTATAGATACTGAGCAGAGGTTAGCAAAGCTCGGCCCTGCGGTCAGCACTTCAGCTTTGGGAATGACAATCTCCAGATTTTCCACTGCCGATTCACTGGCATACTGCTGGACAGGCACATTCCTCCATTGAAGATCATCCCATGCAGAAACAGGATCATCAATGTCAGTCAGCACTTGCTGCATCCATAGCTGCGGGGGCAGATGGGCAAAGCACATTGTTACTCTGCCACATTGCCGATTCTTTAGCCAGGATTTCAGCATTGTTCACTGGTATTTCCTGATAGTCCCAGGCAAAGGGATCTCAGCCCTGGTGCTGAGCAAAGTCTAGCAGCTGTCTGTAGGCGATCTCCAGGTCCCATTCCTGAATGGCCAGGAACTCCAAATCTTCCTGTAACCAGTGCACTTCCGAAACATTCAGTCTTCGCTCTCTGTGCTCCATTATGACCTCCAAACGCCACTCCCGATCATTCCCAAAGTCAGGGTCCTCGGACATCCTCAACAATCCCAGTCCATCATAGTCAAAGTCTTCCGTGGGGCTGTCATCCGCTGACCACGGGCACTCTTGGGCTACATACCACCGAAGGGCTCTGTAGCTCTCGTCCAACCGCATCTCTGCCCGGATCAGCTTGCTTAACTCAGCTGTCCACTCCTGCTTTGGTTGTTCCCCCAATAACAGCATTCGTACTTCATACTGTGACCAGTACCTTACATGAATGGAGGGGAGAACTTTTCCCTGGTGTTGCTGCTCGAGAGCTAGCGCTTCCTTCCAGAGTTCGCAGCGGATTGAATCAGACCATCCAAGCAGGACCTTCTCTGACACTGGTCCTCTGTGCTGTATCTGCTTCTCTCGCAACCTCCTTCTGAATTCCTCTTCCATGGTGGCTAGTATATGTACCTCTCCTCTCCTCTCCTGCTATCCGGACCTTGGATCCAGGTGGAGGTTGGATGTCCCCGACTGCAGAAACCGTCCCGCTGCTGTGCCACCGCTGTCACGGAATGTCCCTGCACTCTGACCGAGTGCTTCCGTCATATATCGCTTCCTATCGGTCTGGACATAGATATCAGATATTCCAGCTGCCTTTAACACACAAAGAGACGAGACTTGTCTATGTGCTAAGTATGGAGTCTTTAATAGGACCAAAAACACAATCTTATATACAGCAAAGAGGAGGCAACCAGAACAATAATCAACATGAGCTAATTATGAGGAGACCAGACGCCCCGGCTCCTCAGTATACAATGCACAATCTCTTAAGCGTAAACACAGAGCATCTTCACACATACAATAGATTCAATTAGCACAAAGAATAGAGAGTTGGCTGGTGGTGAGGACATTAGCATACATAATGAGAGGTCTAGGAGCCAGGCTGACTCTCAGTTTCAATCCAGTTACAAGCATGTCAGTAATCAAAGGTACAATGAAACTCTCCACCCCCCTCATCACACAGTAGGGCTTCAATACAGCTTTTAGATAGACACTCTGGCACCGAACCTGACAAGACACATCTATTATCAATATAATTTACACAATGACAGGTCTTTCAGAAACAGACTCAAAGTTAGACACTTGACCATTAGTACAATACACATAACACAGTATTCAATCAGGTACTTAATTACCATTTCAACAGCCTGCTACACAGAGGAATGAGTCACTGTCCTATTGACCTGTCATGGTCAACATAAACCACTTGTAATATTCCAATATCTCCTGCAAACATGAATTATTAGTAATATCCCATCTCATGTAATTTGATACAATTTCTCAGTCACCCTATGCCCAAAGGGGCACAAGGTGAACCTGGACCCAAGAGTCATTGGTGACGCTGGCACAGGAGTATTCCCAATCCTTCAAAAGTCTCTGGGCGTCACGGGTCATTCCGTTATATGTTTGTGACATGACCCCTGTAACCAAGAATAAAAATATGATGAGAAATAAGATGATCCCATCAGAATGGTTTACTGCTTTTTTCTGTATTCCAGACTTTCCAAGAAATGAGGACAGACACAAACAACAACAGGATAGAAACATGATGTCTTATTGGCTTTAGATGTTCTGAATGTTCTGAGAGGACACCAAGATCTCAGTAGAACATCCCAGCCGTTCAGTTCAGCTTTTCTACCTGGCAGGATGAGACAGGAAGCAGAGATGGGATTTGCATGAGGGGAAGAAGACTATAAAACGCTAAACATTCTGTTCTACTTACAATGAGGTGTATGGCATGGATTTTAACTGTCCCTCGTATGGAACTAAATCTCTCTGTCCCTCTTTCATCATCAGTTTTCTTTTTTTGTGTTCTGATGTATAGATCTCTACAAATGTTTTTATTTATTTTTTTAACAATGGAAAGTCATTAAAGCACCACACAATTTCCCTATTTTAGAAAGTAGAGAAACATGTGTATAGATATAGAAATAAACACATTTGACAGTTTAAAAATGTATGGTAAAATGTGACAAAATTATCCATCAGTCCTTATATCTCTGGGATGAGATTCTTGCATTGCTTTAGCCAATCTCCCCATCTAATGCGGCCAATTTTTTAGCATCACAAAAAAAGCACAATAAAAACAAAGTGGTTCATTGAGTATTTGTAAAACAACTTTGCAATTCTTTATACCCAAATAATAATTTCCTTTGATTCCTCCTGTATTGACTTGTATTGTAACTATACTGTCTGCACTAATGTTGTAAAGTGCTGCGTAAACTGTTGGCGCTATATAAATCCTGTATAATAATAATAATAATAATAATGTCATGTTAAGCAGGACAAATTAACTTATAGAATAAAACAAATACTCTTATCCTACATTATTTTTTAAATAAACACTGGTAAAAAAAAAAAAAAGCTTTACCTATTTTACTAAGCTCTGGAGAAACTGCACTTGTAGACTGCAACTGCACTTTGAAAAATGCACCTTCTAATTGCCTTTATTAAATTAACCCCAGTATCACAAAAAGAAAGATTTATTTATCCTTAAAGCGGAGCTCCGCTGTAAAAAAAAATATTAAAAAAGACAGCAGCTACAAATATTGCAGCTGCTGACTTTTAATATTAGGACACTTACCTGTCCTGGAGTCCAGTGCCGTCCGCAGCAGAAAACGAGTAATCGCTTGTCTATCTCCTGCCCCCCACTGCCATCCTTGGTGAGGGAATCAGGAAGTGAAGCACTCCCACTTCACTGCCCGATTCCCTACGGTCCCTGCTGTGTTCTGGGAGCCGAGTGTTTCCGAGAACACAATGGGCGGGGGCGGGAAGTGACACACTTCCCACAGAATCCCTGCAGTGATAACTCCTAGAAGTGGGTGCAAATACAGGTGACTGCACCCCCTCACTCACTTTAAGACTGGTTAATATAGTATATGATAGATAATATGATAGGAGGTGCCAGGATGTCAGCACATTCCTTCAGCAGTTTGGTGGGGATGATATCATTCAGCTCAGTGCTGTTACCCAGAGTACCGATGATATTTTTTGTGGCATCAAAAGAGATGGGTTCCAGCTTGAACTTACCTGGTTGTGGTGAATTACTGCAGGTGTTGTTTAAATAATTACGGGGGGGGCTACGGGGGGAATTGTTTTGCTGAATGCTTTGCCGGATTCCTTCGATTTTATTAATGAAGTAATCCGATAATTCATTGCAAAATTCTTGTGTGTCCGAATTGGGGGCTTCAAGACATCCTGGATTCATGGTCTGAGTCACCAGCTTGAAGAGTTCGCGGGGGCGGTTGAGGGCGCTGTTGATAGCCTCAGAAAAATATTTTTTCTTGGCTTTGAAGATTTCTTTGTCGTATTTTCTTGTTATTGCTTTGTAGATGGAAAGGTTCTCATCTGAAGAGCTTCTTTTCCAGGCTGCTTCCGCCCTTCTGCGCTCTTGCTTCAGTAACGCCAGCTGGTTATTGAACCAGCTGGAGTTATTTTTCCGGATTTGGGTTTTACGTTTCGGCGCTATTAAGTCAGCTGACTGTAATAGGGCTGTATTTATGTCATCCAGTGTTTCTTCAGCCGTTAGATGCGGCTGAATTGTTTTTATTTTTTTCCTTAACGTGGCTTTGAAGAGTTCCGAGTGGAGCTTCTTCTGACATCTAGTCCAGTGTGTTGTTACTGGATTTGATGTTTTTGTTAAGGAGGGGAATTCGGAAATAATGAATTTAATTGCATGGTGATCTGTCCATGGCAATGGTTCATTTTCCAAGATTTTTATTTCCAGATCTTGTCTGAAAATAAGATCGAGCGTGTGACCTGAAGCATGTGTGGGCCCACATACTAGTTGCTGAAGGCCTAATCCTTCAAGGTGGTCAATGCAGGTGTCTGCAACAGGGTCTTGTGGGGAGTTGGCCCAGAGGTTGAAGTCCCCGAGCAGCAAAAGGTGTTTGCTGTTAAGGGTATATGTGGAGATAAAGTCCGTCAATGAAGGGAGAAGCTGCGATTTTGGGCCAGGTGGTCTATAGCAGAGTAGAATCCGGACGGTCTCCTGGGAGTTTGCTTGCAGTTGCAGAGTAAGGGTTTCCATGAATGGAAGAGGGTTTTGAAGGACTGGTTTAATGATCGCAAGATGAGTCTTATGGATCACCGCCAGTCCTCCTCCTCTTTGCCCTATTCTGTTTTTCGTTATAATGCGATAGTTTTCTGGTACCAATTCTCCTAGAATGGTGTTACAGTCGGCTGTGAGCCAGCTATCTGTAATAAAGAGGCAGTCTAAATCGTATTGTAGGATGAAATCATGGATTTCTGGTCAGTGTTTTACTGCACATGATATGTGCTTAGGCTGGGGCAAACGGCTGAGATTTTTGATAGTCGATCGATTCTCAGAAGTCGCTCAGTTCGAAGGGCTTTTTTGGTGATGGCTGGAAGTATTGCGGCAAATCGCCTCAGATCCCAAATGGTCTCTGCCGAGTATTGCAGATTAACCATAGTCGCCAAAACCGGGGGGGATGGAGGATTTTCAAGGATTAACTGAATCCTCTATTTTGAGTTGGTCCAGAGGAAGGCAAAAAAAACCTGACCGTGCTACGCCAATATGCTACGGCAGGAAAAAAAAATTCCTTCCTGACCCCTAGAGAGGCGATCGGGTGAACCCTGGATCAAGTAGTAATGGTGTTGAGAAAGGGGAGATTGGGGCTGGGTGTAGCAAGATGGCCACCAATTAGGTAGCAGGATCCAGGCTGGTGAACTCCCAGCTTGGGTGAATCGGTGCTGCCGTGGGGGCCTGGATCGATGGACAGGGGGTAGAAGGTACTTTCCAGAGGTATGAGGGGGTTTCTGGGCCCATTTGGGCGTTTAGTGACAGTTGCCGGGGGTGAGAAGCGGCGCGCCGCTAGGCCGCGGTTGAAGCCGCGGCCTTTCCTAGATCGCGGCTGCCACGATTGTTCACAGGCCAGCGCGGAGGTGAGGGAAAAACGCTCGAAACAACGGAAATTGCGGCAGATAGGTGGCAGATGGGTGGCTTGAGTGGAGGTGGTAGTATAGGAGGGGAGGTATGGAGAGGGGGAGAGCCGAGGCTTTGAGTGAGCTGCAGCGGCTAGTCCTGAAAAGGATGGCCGCCTGCAGCCTCAGTGAATGGCTTACCTGCTGGTTCCCCTGGAGAAGGGGTGAGCCAGGTGGTTGGAGCTGGAGCAGGAGCAGGAGCGGGGTGCTGGAAAAATCCCTACCTATCCAGGAGATATGGGCCACACGTCCTACTCCTAGGAAACGTGCGCCTGTAGCTGCTATCTCCTGGTTCTAGCCCCAGATACCTGAATGTAAGAACAGCACAGAGAGGGGGAGAGAGCACGTCATAAGTTAGTAATTAAAAAATGTCCCACTGATTTGTGAATTAACCATTGCCTGTCCATAAAACGTACCCATACATCCTTGGCTGGGAAGGGTTATATCTCCACCATCGCTGAAGCAATGACCGAGATATCGTTTTTTCGAGCTGGAAATTTCCTTCAATGTTAAAGTGATCCTATAGTGCCACTGGATTATTCATACAGGCAGGGAAGCCACCTTTACCGGGTTTTACCGCCCAATCTGGTGTAACACCATCTTTATTATTTTACCAAACAGTTGGGTATTTTATTGTTTTTTGGTACATTAATATTCATTAATGTGGATTTTTTCCCAAAAAATTGCATTTGAAAACCTGCTGCACAAATATTGTGTGACATGAAAATATGCAAAACCCACATTTTTATTTTCTGGTGCATCTGCTTAAAAAACATATATAATGTTGTGGGATTCTAAGTAGTTTTCTAGCACATAAAATTATGTTTTTTATACATTTTTATAGCTGTTGATAAAGATGCAAACATTGCAGCTGATTTACTGAAACATAGTTGGTTCACTTTACAAAATTAATGTTCACTTAGTTTATTAATACAGGTGAAGCACAGAGCACAGGAGTCAGGAGTGCATAATGCACAGGTCAGGAGACAAAGTACAAAAAATAAATAAAAAATCCTTGTTTATTAGCTATTTATATAACATAGCAGAGGGAGTCAATGGGAGATTGCCTCCTATTTGACTGGTTCACCCCAGTGCTGTGTGCGAACAAAGGTACTGCATACACTACTTTTTTCAGCACACTGCAAGGCAATCTACTGCTTCCCACTCCCACTCCCACCACCATGCTTGACTGTAGACAAGACACACTTGTCTTTGTACTCTTCACCTGGTTGTCGCCACACACATGACACCATCTGAACCAAATAAGTTTATCTTGGTCTCATCAGACCACGGGACATGGTTCCAGTAATCCATGCCCTTACCCGGCTTGTCTTCAGCAAATAGTTTGTTGGTTTTCTTGTGCATTATCTTTAGAAGAAGCTTCCTTCTGGGACAACAGCCATGTAGACCAATTTGATGAAGTGTGCAGTGTATGGTCTGAGCACTGACAGGCTGTCTCCCCACCCCTTCAACCTCTGCAGCAATGCTGGCAGCACTCATACTTCTATTTCCCAAAGACAATCTCTGGATATGACACCGAGGACGTGCACCCAACTTCTTTGGTCGACCATGACGATGCCTGTTATGAGTGGAGCCTATCCTGTTAAACCGATGTATGGTCTTGGCCACCGTGCTGCAGCTTAGTTTCAGGGTCTTGACAATCTTCTTATAGCCTAGGCCATCTTGATGTAGAGCAACAATCCTTTTTTTCAGATTCTCAGAGAGTTCTTTGCCATGAGGTGCCATGTAGAACTTCTAGTAGTGACCAGTATGAGAGAGTGAGAGTGATAACACCAAATTTAACACACCTGCTCCCCATTCACACCTGAGACCTTGTAAGACTAACAAGTCACATGGCACCAGGGAGGGAAAATTGGGTTCAATGGAGTGCCCTGAGACAATGTGGAACGAACGGCACGTTGACGTCATCACCCTCCACTGCTCGATCTCCATACAGATGGGTTTGCCTGTTTGTGGCCGGCCAGCGCAACAGGCTTAAGGCTCTTCTTTGTTCTACTAAATGTGAGTGTGTTTTTATGCTTTGTTTTGTTTAATAAATCACCAAAAGATTTTACACTATTGAGGCATCCCCCTCTATAACCAACGCTGTGAAACGTGCTAACCGCTGAGACTGTGAACACAGGGGCTGTTATTCTATTATTGGGATTTACTACATGTTGTTATAGGTCCTCCGTCATAGGGAACCAAGTCGTTCTGGTAAGCAGATCTACTTATCATATGGTGGTGGATTGCACTTCGGCCGTTATATTACTCAGCGGAGAAGCTGACCAATATTTGGATATTCTCACGGGTTTGGACTTAATGTTGCTACATATGCACCAATTTTGCAATCATGCTGTTTATGAACTTATAAATTCATCATATGTGGTCACTTTATTGATGGAACACAATCTATGCACTTTATGATTCACCCATTTAATGCATTTGTTGGCTTGACTCAGGAGATCAGCATACACTGCTTATATATTATTATCACTGTTTTGTATATGATTTTTATATATTAATTCACAAGTTTGGATTGAGTTGCACCAGAATTCAAACCTTTGAGTTTCTGGCAGTGTTACCTGTCAGTTTTACTCACTGTCATTTTATGTATATTGAGGTTTAGCGCAATTATATATTTTTTTATTCTTTATTCACTGATTTATTCACTGATTCACGTTATCAGGTTAGTTGCTGCTTATAACCAGAATTTCAGGCATTTTTCATGAGAATACCTGTCTTTCCTAGCGCAGTTTCTTTCTTTATTTTCTATAGCAATAAAACAAGCTGGTTATACCCTAGTAGAATGCCTTTTCCAAAATTAAATTTTTTAAAAACATTCGCTCAATATGTCATTTGTAATCAACGTTTGTTTTTGTCCACAGAAAATCAAAGGAGCAGGATAGAAACAATGGCCCGGATTCAGAAACAAAGTACGCCGGCGTATCTCCTGGTACATCGCCGTAAATTCAAATGTGTGCCGTCGCATCTTTACGCCGATTCAGAAAGCAAGATACGCCGAAAAACATGGCTTCAGCCGTCCAACGTAACTTGCCTACGCCGGTGTATCGTGGGCGCATAGTTACGCTGGACGCATTTGGCGTTCCCATTAAAAATATGCAGTACCATGTCCCCCCTCTGCCTCAGTGCAGTAGCTGTTTGGGTTGAGCCTCTCCCAGTGCGAAGTCCCAGCGCTCAGGCTGCTAAACGCACTATAGTCTGGGAGCCCCTTCTGTGGGTCTTATTGCAGGGCTGTCTTACTGAGCGGGCACACCTGGGCACAGCCCGGGGGGCCCGACGTTTGCTGGGGCCCAATCAGGGCCAGACATTTCAAGCAGCGTCTGACTCACTCCCTCCCGCGCGGCTTCAGCTCTCAGCTTTTGTTTCCTGTAATCCGCCGCTCTCTGCGCTGCATACATCGGGACAATGGCCAGCGAGGAGCAGCAGGGCTGTCTATCATTGTGCGGGCAGGATGGGGATGCGGCTAGCTTTGCAGATCCTGCCCGCTTGAACTGTCAATTCATTTGTTTGCCCGCTCACCTGTTTGAACTGCCCCCCTGAACCCCCATAACGCCCGCCCGCTCACCTGTTTGAACTGCCCGCCTGAACCCCCGCCCATGTGTCTGAGCCTCCTGCTGCTCATCTGCCTGGACACATGTCTGAACAGCTGCCGCCTGTCTGCCCAGCCACCCACTAGCGTTCGGAGGGAGATGTATGAGACAACCAGGAGCAAGTGTGTGCAGGTAAGCTAATTGCCAGAGCAACAGGGAAATGGGACCGCAGCAGGCTGGGAGTGAGAAAGCGCTTAACAGTGCTGTGTCCACCGATGCAGGTGGGGGATAGGGGGAGTCAGTGGAAGTGAAAGTTATCCTCCACCGTGCATTGTCCTCATGGCAGTGATATTTTAACCCACCTATCCCTTCTACATCTGTGGTAAATTCAGAATTATTAATTCCCTCCCCCCTACATTGGTGGTCATGGAAGGGGTTCATTTTCAATGCTACTGACCACCAATGTAGGGGGAGGGGGTTAATAATACTGACATTAATGCTGGGGGTCTTTAATGCGTCCACTGACCTCAATGCTGGGGGTCTTTAGTGCGTCCACTGACCTCAATGCTGGGGGTCTTTAGTGCGTCCACTGACCTCAATGCTGGGGGTCTTTAGTGCGTCCACTGACCTCAATGCTGGGGGTCTTTAGTGCGTCCACTGACCTCAATGCTGGGGGTCTTTAGTGCGTCCACTGACCTCAATGCTGGGGGTCTTTAGTGCGTCCACTGACCTCAATGCTGGGGGTCTTTAGTGCGTCCACTGACCTCAATGCTAGGGGTCTTTAGTGCGTCCACTGACCTCAATGCTGGGGTCTTTAATGCATCCACTGACCTCAATGCTGGGGGTCTTTAGTGCGTCCACTGACCTCAATGCTGGGGGTCTTTAGTGCATCCACTGACCTCAATGCTGGGGGTCTTTAGTGCATCCACTGACCTCAATGCTGGGGGTCTTTAATGCATCCACTGACCTCAATACTGGGGGTCTTTAATGCGTCCACTGACCTCAATGCTGGGGGTCTTTAATGCGTCCACTGACCTCAATGCTGGGGGTCTTTAATGCGTCCACTGACCTCAATGCTGGGGGTCTTTAATGCGTCCTCTGACATCAATTCTGGGGCTTATTAATGTATCCACTGATACATGGGCAAGGCAAAGGGGGTGGAGTCGGGGGCGAGCAGCAAACTGAGACGTTGCCTACAGTGTCAAAAATCCTTGCACCAGTCCTGGCCACTGCTGGCCATCAGGTACCTGGCTATACACATATGCCCGCACACTGGGGTGAGCAGAGGAGCAAAGGAGGGACTGCAGGAAGGGACAGCGCTATGTGGTCTGTCTCAGACCCCCTCATCCTCTGCCTTTTTCAGACCCCCTCATCCTCTGCCTTTTTCAGACCCCCTCATCCTCTGCCTTTTTCAGACCCCCTCATCCTCTGACTTTTTCAGACCCCCTCATCCTCTGACTTTTTCAGACCCCCTCATCCTCTGACTTTTTCAGACCCCCCATCCTCTACCTCTCAGGCAGGTGATAGTGGTAAGTGACGCGCTGAATCTGGAGGCGTTGACACAAGTGACACACTGTAAAGTGCGTAAATTGGCGCGCTTGTAGGGGCCTGATAGGATTACTTTGCCCAGGGGTCCATCATGCTATTAAGATGGCCCTGTCTTATTGGGGCCCCTGCAGTTTCCTCTTTAGGAACGAAATCTGCTTTTACAATTGATAACTGCAGCGCTTGTGGAATATGGAGGGGCCAGCTATGCTTTATCTCTCTTGGCCCCTTGTGCCATACAGGGTGACTTGTACCTTTTACCTATATCACCCTTTTTTTTTGTCTTTCATTACCTTTCTTATTCACTGCTTTAGCAAAATAAACTACAGGCTTGTATTCTAACACAGGTACAGAGATAGGAAAGGTTCAGTCTCTTTTAGCCAACAGATTGATATATAGACAAAGTACATGGCTATAGCGAGAGCTATAGTCTCTGATATGGTTTTGCTCACCCCAGTAGGTACACAATCCAACAATGGATCCTCTCACACATCATGCTGCTGTCTGTGTCTGTCTCTCTCTCTCTCCATACACACAACTCATCTCTGACATGTTCAGCTCAGCTGACAATCAGGTCTGAAAGGGAAATTCTTACCCTATTCAGTTAACCCCTTCTTAACACGCCCAGACTCACCCTGTGCAGGTGGATATGTATGTGTATGTGTGTATGTATATGTATATGTATGTATATATATATATATATATATATATATATATATATATATATATGTGTGTGTGTATAGGTGTATATACAGATGTAGGTGTATGTAGATAAATCAGGAAAGAAAGTGGAATCCTTTCTCCTATGTCTACTCCTGCTACTTCTATCGCTTTTCAGCTATCCTTACTTCAGCTGGCCGTTCCATTTCTCCACAGATCAAGAGTCAGTTACTGCACATAATACAAAGACCCTCAACAACTAGGATGGGGACTACCATATAGGTACGTTTTCAGAAAAGAGTGCCCTCTTGTCCGGATTGCTTTGATTTGCTTCAGCCCCGCATGCCCACGCTCTCAAAAGAGCCAGGCCAAGGAAACGCAGACGTTCTTCAGGGGAGCATAGCTTGGATGGCGCCCCCACTCAGGAGAAATTTTCAAGAAAGACGTTTTTGCTCCTCTTCCCCAGAGCCGGTGCCCCAGCAAGAGTCCTGCAGGGCCCATGGCACAGTTCCTATGCCCAGGAAGCTGGTGAGTAGACACTGCCTGGAGGAGTATGCAGCTAACAGGTAATGCCAAATGTCTTTATTATTGATAAGAGTGGCACAAGATTCTGTTTTGAACTCACCTTAATTACCTGAAGCTACTGTTACACTTGTATTGTAAACTTTTGTAGACTGTTGCCATAGGAGACAGCGTTCCTATCAGTGCAGAGGTGGCATTTTGCTGGATGCTTTTACTGCATGGCTGTCATTCTGTAGAAGTCTAAGGCCTCGTACACACGAGGGGATATGTCCGCTGAAAACGGTCCGATGGACCGTTTCAGCAGACATCTCCGCTCGTGTGTATGGGCTAGCGGACAGATTTCTCCACCCGACAGATTTCAAAGCAAGCTTTGAAATCTATCCGGTGGGAATCTGTCCGCCCGAAGTGCGGAAGTGTTTTACTTCCTGGTGCGGTGACGTAGCGGTGACGTGGCGGCGTCAACGTCACCGCCACGTCACCGCGCCGTCCGGCGGCGGGGAATTTGATCCGATGGTGTGTACACGCCATCGGATCAAACTCCCGATCGGACATATCCGATGGAAATGGTCCGCGGACCGTTTTCATTGGATATGTCCGATCGTGTGTACGAGGCCTTAGAGTCTGCCGGGTTGGTGTTGCGGCTTCCTAAGTGTGTCCTGGCCCCAATCCTCTCTTCCAGAGTTCTGTTGAGGAGAGATGGAATCGCTTTGCAGACTGAGGCCCTAACATGTGATTTAAAGCCCAAATTGTCCTGGTGAATCCTAGACAGGTGGCACACCCTAGGTGTCTGACGCCCATAAAACTACTTTGCACTGTACCCATTATACCTTACGACCCACTCTATGTGAAGGGATGTCAGCGACTCGTGGTTCTCGTTAGACTGAAGGTGGCCTGGGTCCTTGCTACATATATTACAGATACAGCAGTCTGCTACTCAGGATATGGAGGCTTCACAAGAAAGTCCCACATAGTTGCTTTTTAAACCCCTGCAAAAGCATCCTGGCACCTTGGTGGCTAGGGAGGCCATACGGTTGAGACCCTGGGCTGAGTATTGCTTCCTAGAAACAAAAGTGGGAAAGAATGGAAAGATGTTGGAGAAAAATGCCCATATAAACAGGCTGTCAAAACTGTATACCCTGAACAAGCTAAGGGTCAACCTGCTCCTACATTCTGTAGCATCTGCAGGTGCCAGCAGACCAGCAATAACCAGCCCATGTGTTGGGCGAGTCTAATGGGAATGGTTTAATAATTATCAACCAGCTGCTGCACTTGCAGGACTCGAGGAGAGTGGCAGGATCTGCATCCCTTTAGTTATGATTTCCTTTTGGGAGTATCTTGCCAAAAATGACATTTTTGTAGCAGTGGGTGCAAAAAACAAACAAACAAAAAAAAGTCTGACTTGTACCTTAGTGCAGACTTCTGGGAATAAATCAGTCACACAAGTGCATGCCCAAACTCTAGGGCTCAGTTTCCTTTAGTGCGACTTGAGACTGGAAGGTCGCATGACAGACTTCTGGGAAAAATCAATCACACAAATGCATGCCCAGACTCTAGGGCTCAGTTTCCTTTATTGCGACTTGAGACTGGAAAGTCGCATTACAGGCCATTCCCCATAATTTCCAATGAGTATCGTTTATATCTGTGCATCGACTTCAAAATAGTCCCTGCACTACTTTGGTTCCACTCTGATGCAACGTATACAGGCATTGTTTCCAGTCACATCAAACTTGCAGCAAAAAAAAAAAAAATCGCAGCAAGATCACGCAACTTTGGGGTTGCAATAGTGAAGTCTTGAGGTAAGACCTAGATGAAGGTATCAGGCACTCATGGTCACTTTGGGAAATTCCCCACTGCTCCTCCAGACCATTTCTCTCCCACGCATATGCCAAGTCTACCACAACAGGTGTGCTGCTACAATGCTTACAATACACTTCAGACTCAAGGGATTGCAGGTTTCCTATACAATCCTGTTTGGAGTTTGCAGGGGATGTTGTGTGGTGTCCAGTAGCAGATCGGAAGAGGTCGAACCCTTCTGGGTCCTCTTTGAGATCTTTTAAGCTGAAGTCCTTTAAACAGTACAACCACATGGCTGGATGCTGTTACTGGATTGTCAGGATGCCTATCCTATCCTCACACCTTAGAGGGAAAGCAAAACCAACGGTCTCCATCCTAATGGTTACTGTACCCTGGGGGTGCTCTAGTTCCTCTTATTTCTATCAGAGGAAGTGGTGACAGTCAGGAACAGGATTCTGAGGAAGTATACTTCCGCTTGTTTGATGGTTTTTCAGTGCCTCAGTCATCTGGGCACAACGTCATCATGCATACAGATAATTCCTGGAGTGCATGGGCACCTGCGCAAATTTAACTTTCAAGAATTCTACAAGGGAGGAAACAGGATGGCAGATTACATCTGGATGTTTTTGTATGACAGATGTCATCCTTGGATCGCTGTGTCTCTAGCACAGTAATATGTGGCCGTGTCTTCCACTTTCAGATTGTCTATTTGTAGATATGCCGTGTTTATGGACTTATCAGATGTTATTGTGAATCTCCCCTGATATGAAGAAGAATATTTCACATTTCCACTATAAGGACTAATGCTCCCAATCCATGTCAGTCCTCTCCCTGGAACCTGTTGAACCCAGTTTATATAGTAGCCGGTATACGAATACCCAGATGCTTTACAGGACATCTTCACACTCTCTCCGGGCTTTTTTATCTCTGAGGAGGACTGAGTAAGTGTTTGTGACATGACCCCTGTAACCAAGAATAAAAATATGATGAGAAATAATATGATCCCATCAGAATGGTTTACTGCTTTTTTCTGTATTCCAGACTTACCAAGAAATGAGGACAGACACAAAAGACAACAGGATAGAAACATGATGTCTTATTGGCTTTAGATGTTCCTGAATGTTCTGAGAGGACACCAAGATCTCAGTAGAACATCCCAGCCGGTCAGTTCAGCTTTTCTACCCGGCAGGATGAGACAGGAAGCAGAGATGGGATTTGCATGAGGGGAAGAAGACTATAAAAGGCTAAACGTCCTCTTCTACATACAATGAGGTGTATGGCATGGATCTCAACTGTCTCTCATTTTGAACAAATTCCCCCTGTCCCTCTTTTTTCATCAGTTGTCCCTCTTTTTGGCCTGATTTCTATAACAAATGTATTATTTAACTATGTTTTTACTGCCCTACTTACTTTATCAACCCCTAAATTATCACATTTGTTATGTTGAAAAGTCAGTAAATGAAAAAGTTGTGGTTGAAAAAAAAGTATCTGTGGGTTTAGCCAATTAGTTTTGGTCTATTTAATTCTGGCCAACATAACCAGGGACATTGAAGAGGAGTGTTGTTTGCCTACATATTTTGTGCCACAGTATGTCAATTTTTCTCATGTTAGAAAGTTGGGAGATATCTATGGCATATACTGTATAAGAGGGGTGGTGGTATTGGGTTTCCCCTGACCATTACTTTTTGTCCCCAGTGAAGGGAATGACAGGCCACTAGGACAGAGGAGAAGACTGGCTGCTTCAGCGGCTATATGAGCCCTGTCCACCAAACCCAGGAGTGAGAGGAAGGAGAATGAGAGGCCATGAACTGAAGCCCCTGATGTGTGGAAAAGGACAACCAGTTATTATAGTCATGGCTCCAAGTTGTTCCTGGTGTTGGTCTGATGTACAGACCTCTAAAAAATACAATATCATTTAATTATTAAACAAGTTCTAATATAATAGATCTATGGGTGAAACACACCTATATGATAATTAAAGTATTGCATGTATTTTCACATCATACATTAAGGCCGCGTACACACGACCTGTCGTGTGTACACTTTTCGCCGACAAACCCGTCGAGGAAACCCATTGAGGAACTTGTCGAGCCAAAAAGAGAGCATGTTCTCTATTACCTTGTTGGGCAATGGGAAAATTTGGCTCGACAAGTTTTTTGACTGCCGAACAAGGAACTTGACTGGGAAAACGATGTGTTTCGCCCGACGAGTTTCTCGGTCGTGTGTACGCGGCCTAACACTTATCTGCATTGGCTTTTTGCGATGCTTTTCATTTGGAAAAGTACCCCAGAGCACTAAGGCAACATGGTGATTGTTGTGTGTGTGTGTTGTGGTGTGCCCTGTCATAAAAAATGCTGCATGTCTGTTTCTGTTCATTGGCAGCCCATTCAAAATATTTGAACTGCACTAATGCAACATACACTAACAAATGACACAACATGCATTAACATGCAGGAACAGATGTGAATGGGCTTTCATCCTTTCTTCCAACTACTATATTATTTGTTATTTTAAAAAGTCAATATAAAGGAACATTTTTGGTGGACTGTACCATATTTTACTTTGTACACTGTGAGCAAGCAAGTTATAAACCCCACCCATAAACCCCAGCGCAATTTTGCCACACTCACAATGTGTCATGGCATGAAGCCCACATCCTCTCCTTATTCCCTCTTAGTTCCCCAAAACCAAACACCCCAGGAAAAAATGCATCTACAGTATGGCCTTGGGAGATATGTGTATGGAGAACGAGACCCCTGACAATCAAATATATGTATGGTTCTATGTGACAGAATTATCCACCAGTCTATATATCTCTGGGATTTGGATAATGAGATTCTTGCACATCTCCCCAGCTCCTGCAGCCATAACAGTCTGAACTATTGCATTTTATTTATGTAGGGGCACAGAAGGAGGCTTTATGAAATAAGTGCATTTTAACCACTTCCATACTGGGCACTTACGCACCTTCCTGCCCAAGCCAATTTTCAGCTTTCAGCACTGTCGCACTTTGAATGACAATTGCCCTGTCGTGCGACGTGGCTCCCAAACAAAATTGGCGTCCTTTTTTCCCCCACAAATAGAGCTTTCTTTTTGTGCTATTTGATCACCTCTGCAATTTATTTTTTTCCGCAACAACTATTAAAATACTAAAAATTTTGAACGGTTTTTTTTTCATTTTTTTTTTTTTAATAAGTATGTTTTCTCGTTTAATTACGGGCACTGATATGGCAGGACTGATGGGCACTGATGAGGTGGCACTGATGGGCGGCGCTGGTATGCAGCACTGATGGGCACTCATAGGCGGCACTGATGGGCACTCATAGGTGGCACTGATGGGCACTCATAGGTGGCACTGATGGGCACTCATAGGCGGCACTGATGGGCACTGATGGGCGGCACTGATGGGCACTCATAGGCCACACTGGGCACTCATAGGCGGCACATATGGGCACTCATGGGTGGCACATATGGGTGGCACTGATGGGTACTTATGGGTGGCACTGATGGGTACTTGTGGGTGGCACTGATGGGTGGGCACTGGGCATGGATTGGCACTGTGGGGTGGCAATGATGGACACTGTGGGGTGGCACTGATGTACACTGAAGGGTGGCACTGGTGCATCCATGTTGGCATTGGCATCTTTTTTTTTTTTAACTGTCTTTTTTTTTTTTGGATTTTTTTTTGGATTTTTTTTTTTTGTCCCCTTTTTTTTCCCTGGTGGTCTAGTGTGAGCACTCCCTGGTGGTCCGTGTGGCGATCCGAGGGGAGGCTGCGCTGATAAACAATCAGCGCGAACCCCCCCTGTCAGGAGAGCCGCTGATAGGCTCTCCTGTACTCGCGTCTGTCAGACGCGAGTGAGGAAGAGCCGGCAATGGCTCTTCCTCTTTACATCGTGATCAGCCGTGATTGGACACGGCTGATCACGTGGTAACAAGGCTCCGCCGGAGACTCGTTACCGAGATCGTGTATGCAGGGTGTCAGACTGACACCCCGCATCACCGATCGCCGCGATGCGCGCCCACGGGGGGCGCGCATTGGCTCAGTATCCTGGCGACGTCATATGACGTCCAGTCAGGAACTAGTAACCACTTTGCCGACGTCAATCTGTCATTGGTGGGCGGCAAGTGGTTAAGCATTGGTGGTTTAATATAGGCAGATAGACTCAACAAAAATGTTTAAAATTATTTAGCCGAACACGAAGAAAAGGCAGTATGTTGTCTCAGGTTGGGCTTCTCCAACATACACGCAGGCTCTAGCTATTGGGAACCTCTGCTTCAGAGACACCAACCATCTCTCATTATCTCCTAATGGAAACAGGGGTTTATAACTAGTGTTGCTCACGAATATTCGCATTGCGAATATTCGCTACGAATATTGCATATTCGAGTATTCGCGAATAACTCGAATATCGCGGCGAATATTCGCTATTTCGAATATTCATATTTTTTTCGCAAACAATTTCGCAATCAATTTCGCATTCGCACTAGTGAAATTTCGCATTAGCGAAATTTCGCAATTTTTTTTTTTTTTGTGATATTCGTGATATTTTATAAAAAAAATGCGAAATTTCGCCAATGCGAAATTTCGTCAATGCGAAATTTCGCCAATGTGAAATTTCGTCAATGCGAAATTTCGCAATTTTTTTTTTTTTAATAAAATATAGCGAATATTCGTAAATATCGAATATTCGTGATATTGTATCCAAAAAAAATAGCGAAATTTCGCATTAGCGAAATCTTGCATTGGGGAAATTTCGCAATTTTTTTTTATTTATTTTTTTATAAAATATAGCGAATATTCGTAAATATCGAATATTCGTGATATTTTATCCAAAAAAAAAATAGCGAAATTTCGCATTTTTTTTATTTTTTTTATAAAATATCACGAATATTCGATATTAACGAATATTCGCGAATATTCTTCGAAATATTTGCGAAATATCGCGAAATCGAATATGGCGTATTCCGCTCATCACTATTTATAACAATGTCTGGCATACCAAAGTGAACAATCCAGTCTCTCCCAAAGAGAAGGGGTCCCCCATGTTTGAGGATATATAATAACAGTCTCTTTGTCTGACCCTTGTAGGATACCTATACTTTCGCATAACCGCATGCACGCCGGTCCCCCGCACATGTGCGGGAGTTATGTCATCGCCGCTCCGGCCAGTCACAGCGCTGGAGTGGCGATACATGGAAGGGACATCAAGGCAAGATGGCGGCGGCGGTGGAGGGGAACGAGGAGCAGTTCAGGGGCTTCGATCTCAGGTAAGTCATTCATAATGAGCTAGTATGCCATGCATGTAAGAAAATAAATGGCTGCACATCCAGGAATTCCGATTGACTTTTATTGTTCAAAGTGATGTAGCGCTTACCCCCGCAGGAGCTGCTGGTTTGTTGTGGGATCGGCGTAATTAAGTTACCCTGTGAGGTGTCTAGGGGTGATGGCAGCGATGATAGCAGTGACTGAATGTCCAGATAATCAATTGACGTTTTCAATGCTTTTATTTCCTGGTCCAACATGACCAACAGACAACTTGAGGTAGACAGAATAAGTTGGTGAAAAAGAAAACTTTGCAAATGCAGGCTATGGATAAAAGAAGAGAAACAGTCCTGCTTCCAAGGATTAGTCTCACTTTGTCGCCACTCCAGGTGTAGTGCCCCTGGACAGGTCCCTCTCACAGGCCTGGCAGCCAGACCGTCACCCGGAAGAACTGAGGAGGAACAAGTCTCTGCCACTGACTTGGCTCTATTAGGATTTAGATCAGTAGAGGGCCTCTGCCATCGGCCCAATACTCAGGTGCTTGAGATGTAGAGAAAATGTTAGCCACCAACTAACAGTTTGCAGCATACAACCTGTCAGGCCGTGTACATACGGCAGAGAACCTCGACGGGCAGAACACATCGTTCCGCCCGTCGAGGTTCTCTGCCGGCCGTCGAAATCGGCGACCCGCCCGTCGGGAATGGCAACCAGCCATTCATCCAGGCGGGCCGTCGAGCAAATAGAGAGCGTGCTCTCTATTTCTGCTCGACGGGCTTCCCGACGGGAAGCTCGCCGAGAGCGTACACACGGCCGAGGTCCTCGCTGGAATGCAGCTTCCAGCGAGGTTCTCACTGGTTTCCAGCGACAACCTCGGTCGTGTGTACGCCGCCTCAGTGTTCGGTCACCCAGATCCCTGATGGCTCGTCTAAGTCTTGTAGGATCCCCTACTTCTGGGCTCACCTTAGCCGACTCCCCATCGAACAGCACCTCCAGCTTGGGATCTCTCTCTCGGTGTGGGGACCCAGTAAGTCACTGAGGCCCCTCTGCGACTTTAGTTACCCTGAGCCATGAGGGCCCAGAGTCTGGAACTCCGCATAGCAAGTGCGCCCCGGCCATGTGGGCCGTGACGTGCGCACACCCTAAAGGTGGGTGCCGCACCTACGACCCATTGCGGGTAGAAGACCCGGACAAAATGGTGGTGACACCAGAAATACCCTCCCCCAGCATGCCCCACGAGGGAGAACTTCCTCTAATTGACTGCTGGGGAAAGGCGGTTTCTGCCTGGGCCCTCTGGCGCCACCTGGCAACCAAAGAATGGAAGTGCATCCCTGGAAAACAGAATGGGACCACAGGAAGCCCAGCCCGAACAACTCCACACAATGAACATGGATGAGAGCAAGGTAACACTCTCATCCCCCTCTAAATTTAAATAGCGTCCTAACTGAAAGTATAGGGGCGCTACAGTGATAAAACTAAAGACACCAACACAAGGTCACGTAGATGCGTTTTACACAAACATCTTGTGCTTAATCATTACCAAATGCATACTAGCTCATTATGCCTTTATCTTGCAGGGTTAAAAAAATACCGGGTTTACTTCCTCTTTAACCACTAGCCGACCAGCCGCCGTGGTAGCTCTACGTTGGGACTTTCGCGGCTGCTAGGGGGCGCGTGCGCGCCGCCGGCGGCCCACGCGCGCCCCCTGCTCGCCCCCGAGTCCCGCGCACGTGCCCGGCGGGCGCGATCGCCGCCTGGCACGCGCGCGTCGTTCGTTACAGAGCGGGGAACGAGAGCTGTGAGTGTAAACACACAGCGCTCGTTCTTGTCAGCGGGGGAAAACGCTGATCTTCTGTTCATACAATGTATGAACGGAAGATCAGTGATTCCCCCTAGTGAGTCCACCCCCCCATACAGTTAGAACACAAATAGGAACACACTTAACCCCTTCCCCGCCCCCTAGTGTTAACCCCTTCACTGCCAATGGCATTTTTATAGTAATCCACTAATCCGCTATAAAAATGCCAATGGTGTCAAAAGTGTCCGATGTGTCCGCCATAATATCGCAGTACCGAAAAAAAACGCTGATCGCCGCCATTACTAATAAAAAAAAAATATTAATAAAAATGCCATAAAACTACCCCCTTTTTTGTAAACGCTATAAATTTTGCGCAAACCAATCAATAAACGCTAATTGCGATTTTTTTTTTACGAAAAATATGTAGAAGAATACGTATCGGCCTAAACTGAGGAAAAACATTTTTTTTATATCATTTTTGGTGATATTTATAATAGCAAAATGTAAAAAATATAGCATTTTTTTCAAAATAGTCGCTCTATTTTTGTTTATAGTGCAAAAAATAAAAACCGCAGAGATGATCAAATACCACCAAAAGAAAGCTCTATTTGTGGGAAAAAAAGGACGCCAATTTTGTTTGGGAGCCACGTCACACGACCGCGCAATTGTCAGTTAAAGCGACGCAGTGCCGAATCACAAAAAAGGGCTCTGGTCTTTGGACAGCAATATGGTCCGGGGCTAAAGTGGTTAAGTTGGCAGACTTTGAGGTCATGGTCTGTATTCCCACAATGGTAGCAAGATGGTGGGGGTCTGTATTTCCAGTTTGTGGAAGTTGGCTTGACTGCTGTTCTGAAAACTTCCCACCTGCCCAGGGGGTTCAATTCCTCTGTATCTTTCACAGCCATTTCCATCACTGAAGCTCAATTGTCTTTGTAAGTATAAGTGCTTTCTCTGTTAACAGTCTATTTGGCTCGACTCACTGTTTATTCCCATGACAAACTTATGTCTCAGTGCAGTAGGTAAGTAAAAAAGTAAGAAAAATAGTGGTTAAAAAAAATCACTTGGGAGTTTAGCCAGTTACTTTTTGCCTAATATTAACTTGTGCCATGCCTACATAGTACGTGTATAAAACCCTCCTTGCTCCCCCCTTTTTTTTTTAATCATCTGTATTGTTGTTGTCGTGTGTTTCCTGGAGATAATATAGCAATACAATTTACATTTAGAAATGGCCAATTGAAAAAAGTGGAGAACTTCTCCTTAGGACCAATCCACTAAGGTAATTTAGCTCCAACACACAAGTTACAATGCATCACAATGCACAGTAGGGCACTACTAAACATTTTGATGAGTTGTGTCAGACAAAATGCTACTTTTTTGTCAGTTCTGTGTTTATCTTCAATGGACTGCCTTAATGTGGTTCTAAACAATAACTTTTTTTTTACCTTGTTTCATTATCTGCATGCTTTGTGTATCTATGGACGCACACAGTCTGGCTCAGGAGCATGCCCGCATGGTTTTGCCTTTAGAAAACAGCTTGCTATGGGGGCATATGGAGAAGAGGCAGAGCAGAGAGTGCTGGTGGGAGACCTCAGAAGAGGAGGAATGGTAAGGACAGGAAAAAATAAACTTCTTGTTTGATTTTAATTTAAAGTATTCAACTTTACAATCACTTTAATGCTATGCAAATTAGGCAGGCTATAGATGGTGCAAATTTCTTTACTGAAACCTATGTACATGTAGCACTACCCCCGGAGGAGCTGCTGGTTTGTTTTGGGTGGCACATTTACCTTGTGGTCCTCCGAACTCTTAGGGGTGTATGGTGCATATAGCAGGAGTTAAGGAATGTCCACGACAGGTGTCTTTTGCTGTGCTTTTTATTACCCAGCCAGGTAAAAACAATAAAACTTGTGGTGAAGAAGGTAGAGTTGAAAGGAGAAGAAGAATAGAAAATTCAGGTGTAGCAATAGGGAAACAGTCCTGCTCCCACATATAACACTTCTTGCGCCACTCCTGCTTGATTGGAAATAGCGAACCTGGACAGGCCTGTCTCACTGACCTGGCAGCCAGAGTATCGCTCGAACCTTTGAGGAAAAGTCTCTGCCACAGACCCTCTTGGAATGAACTGGAACCTTTAGAGAAAGGTCTCTGCCACAGACCCTCCTGGAATGGATTCAGAGAGAAACCTCTGGCACAGGCCCTCCCGATTGTGTTTACGGAGATGAACCTCCTTGGTGGAATTACGCCTGGATCTCCTTCTAATTTCTTTCAGGTACTGACTGACAGATGACCAGCCTCCCAGTGTCCAGATACCTTGATGCCCGGTGGATTGTCGAGACCCTATTGGATCGCCAGCCTCTCATTGGCTCTCCTCAGATGGACTCCCCACCGAACAGCTATACCGCTTGGGATCTTCAAGGTTTGGGAATCCAGTCGACCACTGGGCTCCCTGCCACAGCTCAAATATTCCGGACCAACATGGTCCCGGAACCAGGAACACGGCGTGGCACGCAGGCCCGGCCCGGTAGGCCATAACGGCAGGGAAGAAGAAGAAGCGCAGAACTAATGGTGTCTGCCCCAAAAATACCCTCCCCCAGCATGCACAGCAAAGCTTACACCTCCTGATTGGCTGCTGGGGAACAGCACCCAAAACTTGACTCCACTGCTGCCACCTACCGCCCTGGGGTGGGAAGAACACCCAAGCACAACAGAATGAGCCCACAGCACAGCCAATCTGAGACAGAGACCCAATTTGAACATTTTAACCAGATCAGAGTTTAACTACACTCTGATATCACTTTAAATAGCACCAGTACTTTGAAGTAACAAGGCGCTACATACATATTATAAAAAACTGTGTGTATGTAGTATATGTATATAAAAAATCCTACATAAATTATCCAACACACCGGTTGCATCGAGAAATTCCCCATCAGCACAGCCGGCGCTGACAGAGGAATCCCTCCTGCTGAGACATTGTATTCTCTCATAGGGGGGGATACCCGTCCCCATCAGGAGAAGACCGTGCTTATTTCTACCAGGCACAGCAATGGCTAGCGATAATCGCAGGTAAATTCAGCAGGCTGGTTGTACCCAAATTGATTGATCTATCAACTTGCTAAATTCAGCCTGCCCATACACAGTTCAAAACTCAAACCGTCTATGGCCAGCTTAAATGCATGACACAACAAGTGTTAATGCACGTGCATTAGTGCAAAAAACAAAAATCCCGAAGCGTGAACAGGCTCTTAAAATCTTCTTTCCAGAAAGACATGGTTTCCAGTTTCATAACCCTCCTGCTAAATGGCATTCATGTTCTGCACTCATTACTCCAATAAATTCACGAAATAAATCCATCTAGGTGTCTTTATATTTTCTACAGAAAACCTATTGCGATTTTAATCCTAATACATTGAAATCTTAAACCCTATAATGGGCACCTACACCCCCTGGATGCCCCAGAGTTTGTATTTGCACAGTATACTGGAAGATTACCATATGTAATCAGGACGATGGGTTCTGACAGAGATTACATCATTTCTATATGTAGCACTACCCCCGTAGGAGCTGCTGGTTAGTTTTGGGCCTTGCACGTTACCTCGTTCCTCGTCTTCTAGGGGTTGAGAGTCTGCAAAAAGTCCAATGTCTACAAGTTATAGTTCCTTTTCTTTAGCTTTTATTTTCAAACAACTTGTAGAAGTGGAGGGGTGAAGGATCAGGGGAAGGTTCTCTGGGAAAGCAGATCTCTGAGGAATTGCTAAACTTCAAAGTCACACTCACCACTTTCTCTTAAGTGGGTATTGCTCACCCAGATAGGCCCCTCTCACCTGGCCTAGCAGCCGGGATGATGCATGGACAAGAATAATCTCAGTCTCTGCCACAGACTGGTTGCAAGTTCAGATGAGGGATTCCGGAATCCTCTGCCACAGGATTTGATACCCAGAGATCCAGCCTTACAGTTCTAGAGCCTTTAAGCCAACCCAGCACACTGTAAGGTATTGTAGGCTACAGTGCATCCTTCAATAAGTTACCAGGCCTCTCCCAAAGTACCAGCCTTCCGCTCGGTACTTTCCGGGACAGGTCCTCCCCTAGCTTCCTTCATTGAGTGGCTTCCTCCTGCAGGACAGACAGCACATGATCACCTCCATGGCGTAGGCCCCAGTCAGGGTAACTGGGTCTACCAGGCCGAAATGCAGCCATGGCCCAGCATGGTCTCGAGGCTAAAAAACACACAACACATACCTCGCCCCAGGAGGGCCACGAGGCGAAAGAGAGCTCCGTAAAATGGCGTCTGCCCCTTAAGTATCCTTCGCCAACATGCCCAGCGGGGAAACCACTCCCACTGGGCTGTTCCCGAGGAAACAAACCCAATACACCATGGCTTGCCTTAGTTCCAACATTGGCCTGTGGCAGTACCACCACCTACAGGCAAACAAAGGGAAATCCCTCCAGGCACAGTCATAGCTGGAACACAGGTTGATCTAACCCCAATTAACAGAGTCTAAGCTAAACTACCAGCTCAGACACCCTCTAAATTTGACATAGCGCCTGGTCATTGGGAGCAGGGTGCTACATATATAATTTCCCTATGAGTGTCCTTCACATCTCACTCTTGTGCTCTTCTATACAAGAGAATGAATACCCCAGAAGTAAATCTGTTATTGTTTTAGTCCTGTAAAACCGGTTATACACTAATAAAATATATTTTTTAAATTTAGAATTTTAAGAATGTTCGATTATTTCTGTCATTTGTAATCACAATGGTAGTTTTTGACTGCAGAAAATCGAAGGAGCAGGATGGAAAAATGTTCTTGAACAAATTTCTAACAGTGTGTATGGTTTTCATTTGGTAAAGTACATACAGTATATAAGCAAGGTCAATTTTATTCTTCATTCAAGCAACATTCACAAAGCTGTCCAATGTACTGAGAATGTTTGTATGAAGTTTCTTTTAAATGTTAGTACAATTTTTCTAACATATTTTTTTTTTTTAAATCTACTAGTGTATAGCCAGCTTAAGATAAATGATTGGTCCAGGGAACACCTTTATATAAATAATGGAAGAAGCAATGCTCTGAATTTTGTGTGCCCTGGTGTGATATAGTGATATAGTGAAATCAGTGAGGATATTCTGCAGCCAGCTGGTAGGAGGAAAGCATTACATCTGGATGTTTTTGTATGACAGATGTCATCCTTGGATCGCTGTGTCTCTAGCACAGTAATATGTGGCCGTGTCTTCCACTTTCAGATTGTTTATTTGTAGATATGATGTGGTTATGGACGCATCAGTAGTTATTGTGACTCTTCCCTGATATGCAGAGGAATATTTTACATCTCCATTATTAGTAGGGTGCACATATCCAATCCATGTCAGTCCTCTCCCTGGAACCTGTTGAACCCAGCTTATATAGTGGCTGGCATATGTATACCCAGATGCTTTACAGGACATCTTCACATTCTCTCCAGGCTTTTTTATCTCTGAGGAGGACTGAGTATATGTTTGTGACATGACCCCTGTAACCAAGAATACAAATATGATGAGAAATAAGATGATCCCATCAGAATAGTTTACTGCTTTTTTCTGTATTCCAGACTTACCAAGAAATGAGGACAGACACAAAAGACAACAGGATAGAAACATGATGTCTTATTGGCTTTAGATGTTCCTGAATGTTCTGAGAGGACACCAAGATCTCAGTAGAACATCCCAGCCGGTCAGTTCAGCTTTTCTACCCGGCAGGATGAGACAGGAAGCAGAGATGGGATTTGCATGAGGGGAAGAAGACTATAAAAGGCTGAACATTCTCTTCTACATACAATGAGGTGTATGGCACGGATCTCAACTGTCCCTTGTGTGGGACCAAATCACTCTGTCTTCATTAGTTGTCACTCTCTTTGGTCTGAAGTGTAGATCTCTTTAAAAGTAATGTTATTTATTCATCACAAGGGTTTCACATTTTACCCAACCCCTAAACATTGCATTTGTTATGTTGAAAAGCCAGTAAAAGAAAATTAGTGGTTAAAATATTTTTTGCCTATTAATTCATTGTGGCCAACATAGCCACGTCAAGGCCCCAATGATGTTGCTGTCCATTCATACACCTTTCACACATCATTCGTACAGCCGTGGGGTTAACTTCACCACCACGGCCGAGGGTGACACCCCTTACTGTCAGGAGTGCCACCCCCTCACATTCACACACCATTCACACTGCACCGTGTGCAGTATCCAAAAATAAACAAAAAAAGCTCTTATCCAGATCATAATAATAAACAAAAAAAGCTCTTATCCAGAGCATAATAATAAACAAAAATAAAATTAATGGGCCTGGCGGGGGCTCCGCCTGGTGCCACGGGTCCTGCCCCTCACTTGCCTGGGGGCAGCCACAGATGGGGGGGGGCAGCAGGTTGAGGAGGAGCATCCCCACGTCCCTCCCTGGCTGCCTGCATGCCCTCCAGGGCAACCGCTATGCGGGTCTGCACAGCAGTCTGCGCCTCGACAGCAAGGCGCAGGGCATGAACCTCCCCCACAAGTTCCGAGGTGTTTTCCTGCAGCTCCCCCAGGCTGGTCAGCGTTGCTGCGCTGTTGACAGCAAGATCCTGGATGGCATCTGTAATATGCCCCGAGGATGCCAGGCTGTCGGCCAGGCGCCTCATCTCCTCCACGACCTCGGCCAGGTGCTGATTTTGCTGGTCCTGCTGTCTGACCAGCTCTTCCGGCAGGACCTTGGATACACCCCTGGTCTTGCACGTCGCCTTGCGGGAGTGGCAGGGGACCGGGCATAAGGGGAGGATGTTGAGGGGCCGGAGATGAGGGGGGGGGAAAGAGAGGGACTGGAGAGGTTGGAGGGGACACTGAGGGGTTCGCTACAGGTAGAGGGATAGCCTGGGCTGGTCCGGCCAACCCACCATCCTCCTCCACAACAACATATAGGTCCTGGTCCTGGACTATGACACCCTCCTCAACCACCTCCTCCGTTGAGGTGTGCCCACTTCCCTCCAAGTCCTGTTCCAGGGGGGCAGCCAGAGGGACTGTATCTTCAGGGGATGGATCCTGATGGGCCCTGGCATCAACAGATGGCCCCGCTCCCTCCTGCACATCTGTGGATGACACAAAAGATGCCCATGTTGGTGGACCCACACACTTGGCACATGTTCCCTTCCACCCCCATACATGTACACAACAGATAGAATATAAAACACACTTACCTGTCCTCACGGCTGGCTTCTGGGACTCATAGCCCCCAACTCCCTCTACCTGCTCCGTCTGCAGGCAGCGGGCAACCACCTTCTCCTCCTCAGTCAGGCGGACAGGGCAGGGTGGGCCCCCTCCAGTGCCCCTGGCATGCCAAGCTATGGCAGCCAGCTTGCCCTTCACATGACGCCGCAGGTCATTCATTTTCTTCTGAATGTCCTGCGGTGTCCGGACCTCATGAGAGAGGGCATTGACCTGGCACGCGACCCTCATAAGTATTTGGTCCCTCCGGGACTTGCTGGTCCGGGCACTGTCAGCACCATGGAGCCGCGAGTCATACTTCTCCATGGCCCTGACGACAATGGCCCTCTCCTCTGGGGAGAAATTCTTCTTCCTCCTCTCCTTAACCGCGGTTGTCATCTTGTCCAGCACAAACTTTGGCCGTCACTATCAAAAAAATGGGAGACGTTTGCGCTGCACGGGCGCATGTGTGGGCGCATTATATACCCTGCGCCGGCGCATCGTAGGGAGGCTTTGCGCATGCGCAGAAGGCATCCACGTCACGGCGCGGGTCAACCACGTCATGGCGCGGGTCATCCATGTCACGGCGCATGCTCCGTTCGTCCCGGCCTGCATTTGCATGGGGTCACGCTTCATTATAATGCAACACGCCCACTTTCCTCCTACTTTGGAGTTGCGCCGGATTACGCCCATGATTTTACGCGACGCAGGCGCATCTTGGAGCGCATTTACTTAGGGAATACGGTACTTGCCACCCCGTGTTACGTCGGCGTAGTGCATCTGAGATGCGCAACGCCTGCATAATTAGGCGCGCATCTACGAGAATCTGGCCCAAAGTTTATTCCCATGACAAACTTATGTCTCAGTGCAGTAGGTAAGTAAAAAAGTAAGAAAAATAGTGGTTAAAAAAATCACTTGGGAGTTTAGCTAGTTACTTTTTGCCTAATATTAATTTGTTTCATGCCTACATAGTACGTGTATAAAACCCTCCTTGCTCCCCCTTTTTTTTAATCATCTGTATTGTTGTTGTCGTGTGTTTCCTGGAGATAATATAGCAATACAATTTACATTTAGAAATGGCCAATTGAAAAAAGTGGAGAACTTCTCCTTAGGACCAATCCACTAAGGTAATTTAGCTCCAACACACAAGTTGCAATGCATCACAATGCACAGTAGGCCACTACCAAACATTTTGATGAGTTGTGCCAGACAAAATGCTACTTTTTTGTCAGTTCTGTGTTTATCTTCAATGGACTGCCTTAATGTGGTTCTAAACAATAACTTTTTTTTACCTTGTTTCATTATCTGCATGCTTTGTGTATCTATGGACGCACACAGTCTGGCTCAGGAGCATGCCCGCATGATTTTGCCTTTAGAAAACAGCTTGCTATGGGGGCATATGGAGAAGAGGCAGAGCAGAGAGTGCTGGTGGGAGACCTCAGAAGAGGAGGAATGGTAAGGACAGGAAAAAATAAACTTCTTGTTTGATTTTAATTTAAAGTATTCAAATTTACAATCACTTTAATGCTATGCAAATTAGGCAGGCTATAGATGGTGCAATTTTTTTTACTGAAACCTATGTACATGTAGCACTACCCCCGGAGGAGCTGCTGGTTTGTTTTGGGTGGCACATTTACCTTGTGGTCCTCCGAACTCTTAGGGGTGTATGGTGCATATAGCAGGAGTAAAGGAATGTCCACGACAGGTGTCTTTTGCTGTGCTTTTTATTACCCAGCCGGGTAAAAACAATACAACTTGCGGTGAAGGAGAGTTGAAAGGAGAAGAAGAATAGAAAATTCAGGCATAGCAATAGGGAAACAGTCCTGCTCCCACATATAACACTTCTTGCGCCACTCCTGCTTGATTGGGAATAGCGAACCTGGACAGGCCTGACTCACTGACCTGGCAGCCAGAGTATCGCTCGAACCTTTGAGGAAAAGTCTCTGCCACAGACCCTCTTGGAATGAACTGGAACCTTTAGAGAAAGGTCTCTGCCACAGACCCTCCTGGAATGGATTCAGAGAGAAACCTCTGGCACAGGCCCTCCTGATTGTGTTTACGGAGATGAACCTCCTTGGTGGAATTACGCCTGGATCTCCTTCTAATTTCTTTCAGGTACTGACTGACAGATGACCAGCCTCCCAGTGTCCAGATACCTTGATGCCCGGTGGATTGTCGAGACCCTATTGGATCGCCAGCCTCTCATTGGCTCTCCTCAGATGGACTCCCCACCGAACAGCTATACCGCTTGGGATCTTCAGGATTGGGAACCCAGTCGACCACTGGGCTCCCTGCCACAGCTCAAATATTCTGGGCCAACATGGTCCCGGAACCAGGAACACCGCGTGGCACGCAGGCCCGGCCCTCTAGGCCATAACGCCAGGGAAGAAGAGGAAGCGCAGAACTAATGGTGTCTGCCCCAAAACTTGACTCCACTGCTGCCACCTACCGCCCTGGGGTGGGAAGAACACCCAAGCACAACAGAATGAGCCCACAGCACAGCCAATCTGAGACAGAGACCCAATTTGAACATTTTAACCAGATCAGAGTTTAACTACACTCTGATATCACTTTAAATAGCACCCGTACTTTGAAGTAACAAGGCGCTACATACATATTATAAAAAACTGTGTGTATGTAGTATATGTATATAAAAAATCCTACATAAATTATCCAACACACTGGTTGCAGCGAGAAATTTGCACAATTTCCCCATCAGCACAGCCGGCGCTGACAGAGGAATCCCTCCTGCTGAGACATTGTATTCTCTCATAGGGGGGGATACCCGTCCCCATCAGGAGAAGACCGTGCTTATTTCTACCAGGCACAGCAATGGCTAGCGATAATCACAAGTAGATTCAGCAGGCTGGTTGTACCCAAATTGATTGATCTATCAACTTGCTAAATTCAGCCTGCCCATACACAGTTCAAAACTCAAACCGTCTATATCCAGCTTAAATGCATGACACAACAAGTGTTAATGCACGTGCATTAGTGCAAAAAACAAAAATCCCGAAGCGTGAACAGGCTCTTAAAATCTTCTTTCCAGAAAGACATGGTTTCCAGTTTCATAACCCTCCTGCTAAATGGCATTCATGTTCTGCACTCATTACTCCAATAAATTCACGAAATAAATCCATCTAGGTGTCTTTATATTTTCTACAGAAAATCTATTGCGATTTTAATCCTAATACATTGACATCTTAAACCCTATAATGGGCACCTACACCCCCTGGATGCCCCAGAGTTTGTATTTGTACAGTATACTGGAAGATTACCATATGTAATCAGGACGATGGGTTCTGACAGAGATTACATAATTTCTATATGTAGCACTACCCCCGTAGGAGCTGCTGGTTAGTTTTGGGCTTGCACGTTACCTCGTTCCTCGTCTTCTAGGGGTTGAGAGTCTGCAAAAAGTCCAATGTCTACAAGTTATAGTTCCTTTTCTTTAGCTTTTATTTTCAAACAACTTGTAGAAGTGGAGGGGTGAAGGATCAGGGGAAGGTTCTCTGGGAAAGCAGATCTCTGAGGAATTGCTAAACTTCAAAGTCACACTCACCACTTTCTCTTAAGTGGGTATTGCTCACCCAGATAGGCCCCTCTCACCTGGCCTAGCAGCCGGGATGATGCATGGACAAGAATAATCTCAGTCTCTGCCACAGACTGGTTGCAAGTTCAGATGAGGGATTCCGGAATCCTCTGCCACAGGATTTGATACCCAGAGATCCAGCCTTACAGTTCTAGAGCCTTTAAGCCAACCCAGCACACTGTAAGGTATTGTAGGCTACAGTGCATCCTTCAATAAGTTACCAGGCCTCTCCCAAAGTACCAGCCTTCCGCTCGGTACTTTCCGGGACAGGTCCTCCCCTAGCTTCCTTCATTGAGTGGCTTCCTCCTGCAGGACAGACAGCACATGATCACCTCCATGGCGTAGGCCCCAGTCAGGGTAACTGGGTCTACCAGGCCGAAATGCAGCCATGGCCCAGCATGGTCTCGAGGCTAAAAACACACAACACAACCTCGCCCCAGGAGGGCCACGAGGCGAAAGAGAGCTCCGTAAAATGGCGTCTGCCCCTTAAGTATCCTTCGCCAACATGCCCAGCGGGGAAACCACTCCCACTGGGCTGTTCCTGAGGAAACAAACCCAATACACCATGGCTTGCCTTAGTTCCAACATTGGCCTGTGGCAGTACCACCACCTACAGGCAAACAAAGGGAAATCCCTCCAGGCACAGTCATAGCTGGGACACAGGTTGATCTAACCCCAATTAACAGAGTCTAAGCTAAACTACCAGCTCAGACACCCTCTAAATTTGACATAGCGCCTGGTCATTGGGAGCAGGGTGCTACATATATAATTTCCCTATGAGTGTCCTTCACATCTCACTCTTGTGCTCTTCTATACAAGAGAATGAATACCCCAGAAGTAAATCTGTTATTGTTTTAGTCCTGTAAAGCCGGTTATACACTAGTAAAATATGTTTTTTAAATTTAGAATTTTAAGAATGTTCGATTATTTCTGTCATTTGTAATCACAATGGTAGTTTTTGACTGCAGAAAATCAAAGGAGCAGGATGGAAAAATTTTCTTGAACAAATTTCTAACAGTGTGTATGGTTTTCATTTGGTAAAGTACATACAGTATATAAGCAAGGTCAATTTTATTCTTCATTCAAGCAACATTCACAAAGCTGTCCAATGTACTGAGAATGTTTGTATGAAGTTTCTTTTAAATGTTAGTACAATTTTTCTAACATATTTTTTTTTTAAATCTACTAGTGTATAGCCAGCTTAAGATAAATGATTGGTCCAGGGAACACCTTTATATAAATAATGGAAGAAGCAACGCTCTGAATTTTGTGTGCCCTGGTGTGATATAGTGATATAGTGAAATCAGTGAGGATATTCTGCCGCCAGCTGGTAGGAGGAAAGCATTACATCTGGATGTTTTTGTATGACAGATGTCATCCTTGGATCGCTGTGTGTCTAGCACAGTAATATGTGGCCGTGTCTTCCACTTTCAGATTGTTTATTTGTAGATATGATGTGGTTATGGACGCATCAGTAGTTATTGTGACTCTTCCCTGATATGCAGAGGAATATTTTACATTTCCATTATTAGTAGGGTGCACATATCCAATCCATGTCAGTCCTCTCCCTGGAACCTGTTGAACCCAGCTTATATAGTGGCTGGCATATGTATACCCAGATGCTTTACATGACATCTTCACATTCTCTCCAGGCTTTTTTATCTCTGAGGAGGACTGAGTATATGTTTGTGACATGACCCCTGTAACCAAGAATAAAAATATGATGAGAAATAAGATGATCCCATCAGAATAGTTTACTGCTTTTTTCTGTATTCCAGACTTACCAAGAAATGAGGACAGACACAAAAGACAACAGGATAGAAACATGATGTCTTATTGGCTTTAGATGTTCTGAATGTTCTGAGAGGACACCAAGATCTCAGTAGAACATCCCAGCCGGTCAGTTCAGCTTTTCTACCCGGCAGGATGAGACAGGAAGCAGAGATGGGATTTGCATGAGGGGAAGAAGACTATAAAAGGCTGAACATTCTCTTCTACATACAATGAGGTGTATGGCACGGATCTCAACTGTCCCTTGTGTGGGACCAAATCACTCTGTCTTCATTAGTTGTCACTCTCTTTGGTCTGAAGTGTAGATCTCTTTAAAAGTAATGTTATTTATTCATCACAAGGGTTTCACATTTTACCCAACCCCTAAACATTGCATTTGTTATGTTGAAAAGCCAGTAAAGGAAAATTAGTGGTTAAAAAAAAACAAAAAAACTTGTGAATTTAGTCAATTATTTTTTGCCTATTAATTCGTTGTGGCCAACATAACCAGGGGCTTGGAAGGGATGGGTTCCCTGCCTACATACATGTGCCTATTTCTCTCATCTTATACTATTATATTGGAAGATATGTACTGTATATGAATTTAGAAACAATAATAGACCAGTAAAATGTAAATGGTCCATCAGTCCTTATATATCCAGGATTTAGATCATGACATTGGGGGTTATTTACGAAAAGCAAATCCATTTTGCACTACTAGTGCACTTGGAAGTGCACTCGCTGTAGATCCGAGGGGGACATGCAAGGAAAATAAAAAACAGAATTGTATCTTGCACATGATTGGATGATAAACTCAAAAGAGCTTCCCCTCATTTCAGATCTACCCCACATATTTACAGCAACTGTGCACTTTGCACTTGTAGTTTGCACTTGTAGTGCAAAATTGATTTGCCTTTCATAAATAACCCCCATTGTGTTCATTTTTCAGATCTCCCCAGCTACTACAGAGAACAGTCTGTTCAGTAAAATGTTTACAGTATGTAGGGACAACATTCTTGACTGAGTATAATAGAGTACTATTAAATTAATAAATAAACGTCATATGTTAAATACATACAATATGCAGACTTAAAATACCCTTTACCCTCATTCACACCGGTGCATTTTTGAAATTGCAATTACAACTTCATACAACAAAAGTCTATGACAGTCGCAATGAAATCGGTAAAAAGTAGTGCAGGAAACGTTTTCATATACCCTGCAACATGAGTTTGTGGCGATATGAATGGTTCCATTGCCGGCAATGAGGTGCGACTGGTCATGCGATTTGGAATTGTCAAATCAAATTGCATGACAAGTCACACTGGCGTGAACGGGGGCTTTAACCACTTCAATAAAGGGCTTTAAAACCCACTTCCATACCGGGCCTATTCTGGCACTTCTCTACTACATGTACAAATCATCATTCTTTTGCTAGAAAATTACTCAGAACCCCCAAACATTATATATTTATTTTTAGCAGACACCCTAGGGAATAAAATGGCAGTCATTGCAACTTTTTATCTTGCACGGTATTTGCGCAGTCATTTTTCAAACGCCTTTTTTTTGTAAAAAAAATGGTTTCATGAATTAAAAAATAACAAACAGTAAAGTTAGCCCAATTAAACAGTAAAGAACCGCCGCTATGATCATTCTTACGGTGCGCAGGATCGCCGCCGGAAAAAAATGATATCTGAATGATGCCTCTAGGTGCAGGCATCATTCAGATATCCCCGCACAAAAACAGGACGTCATATGACGTCCACCCAGGATAACAGATCCCCTTTTTGGACGTCATTTGACGGCGTGCGGGTGTAGAGTGGTTAAAGAAAATCTTTATGTGCATTTTAAGCAGACATTTGTGGTTTAATACAGGCAGACAAACTCAAAAATGCACAGAACTTTTTAGCACTCAGGCGGCGTACACACGCCCGAGGTTCTCGGCAGAAACCAGCGAGAACCTCGCTGGGAGCCGCATTCTGCTGAGAACCTCGGCCGTCGAGCAAATAGAGAGCACTACACTGACCACTGCTCTGTCCACTACACTGACCACTGCTCTGTCCGCTACACTGACCACTGCTCTGTCCACTACACTACACTGACCACTGCTCTGTACACTACACTACACTGACCACTGTTCTGTCCCATACACTACACTGTCCACTACACTACACTGACCACTGCTCTGTCCACTACACTACACTGACCACTGCTCTGTCCACTACACTACACTGACCACTATACTACACTTACTGTTCTGTCCACTACACTACACTGACCACTGCTCTCTCCACTACACTGATCACTGCTCTGTCCACTACACTACACTGACCACTGCTTTGTACACTACACCGACCACTGCTCTGTACACTATACTGACCACTGCTCTCTACACTTCACTAACCACTGCTCTGTCCACTACACTACACTGACTACTGCTCTGTCCACTACACTACACTACACTGACTACTGTTATGTCCACTACACTACACTGACCACTGCTCTGTCCACTACACTGACCACTGCTCTCTCCACTACACTGACCACTGCTCTGTCCACTACACTACACTGAACACTGCTTTGTACACTACACCGACCACTGCTCTGTACACTATACTGACCACTGCTCTGTACACTTCACTAACCACTGTTCTGTCCGCTATACTACACTGACAACTGCTCTGTCCACTACACTACACTGACCACTGCTCTGTCCACTACACTGACCACTTCTCTGTCCACTACACTACACTGACCACTGCTCTGTCCACTACACTACACTGACCACTGCTCTATCCAGTACACTACACTGACTACTGCTCTGTCCACTACACTGACCACTGCCCTGTCCACTGCTCTGTCCACTACACTACACTGACCACTGCTCTGTCCAGTACACTACATTGACTACTGCTCTGTTCACTACACTACACTGATCACTACACTACACTGACTACTGCTCTGTCTACTACACTACACTGAGCACTACATTACACTGACTACTGCTTTGTCCACTACACTGCACTGTCCACTGCTCTGTCCACTACACTAACCACTGCTCTATCCACTACACTTCACTGACCACTGCTCTGTCCACTACACTACACTGTACACTGCTCTTTAACCACTTAAGACCCGGACCAAAATGCAGGTAAAGGACCTTGCCCCTTTTTGCGATTCGGCACTGCGTCGTTTTAACTGACAATTGCGCGGTCGTGCGACGTGGCTCCCAAACAAAATTGGTGTCCTTTTTTTCCCACAAATAGAGCTTTCTTTTGGTGGTATTTGATCACCTCTGCGGTTTTTATTTTTTGCGCTTTAAACAAAAATAGAGAGTCAATTTTGAAAAAAATTCAATATTTTTTTCTTTTTGCTATAATAAATATCCCCCCAAAATATATATAAAACATTTTTTTTCCTCAGTTTAGGCCGATACGTATTCTTCTACCTATTTTTGGTAAAAAAAATCGCAATAAACGTTTATCGGTTGGTTTTCGCAAAATTTATAGGGTTAACAAAATAATGGATACTTTTATTGCATTTTTATTATTATTATTTTTTTTAATACTAATGGCGGCGATCAGCAATTTTTTTTGTGACTGCAACATTATGGCGGACACTTCGGACAATTTTGACACATTTTTGGGACAATTGTCATTTTCACAGCAAAAAATGCATTTAAATTGCATTGTTTACTGTGAAAATGACAGTTGCAGTTTGGGAGTTAACCACGAGTGGGCGCTGTAGGGGTTATGTGTTCCCTGTGTGTGTTTACAACTGTAGGGGGGTGTGGCTGTAGGTGTGACGTCATCGCGTCTCCCCCTATAAAAGGTATGACGCGATCGATGCTGCCGCCACAGTGAAGCACGGGAAAGCCGTGTTTACACCTGGCTCTCCCCATTCTTCAGCTCCGGGGACCGATCAACGCACTCCAGCGGCGATCGGGTCCGCGAGTCCCGCGGTCCCGGAGCTTTGGACCGGGTAACGGGAGCGCGCCGCAGGCACGCGCCTGTGACCCGTGGCTGGGTACAAGAACCAACGTAAATATACGTGGATGTGCCCAGCCGTGCCATTCTGCCGACGTATATGTGCAGGAGGCGGTCCTTAAGAAGTTAAACTACACTACACTGACCATTGCTCTGTCCACTACAATACACTGACCACTACACTGACCATTGCTCTGTCCACTACACTACACTGACCACTACACTGACTACTTCTCTGTCCACTACACTACACTGACCACTGCTCTGTCCACTACACTACACTGACCACTACACTGACTACTGCTCTGTCCACTACACTACACTGACCACTACACTGACTTCTGCTCTGTCCACTACACTACACTGACCACTGCTCTGTCCACTACACTACACCAACCACTGCTCTGTCCACTACACTACTCTGACCACTACACTACACTATACTACACTGCCCATTACACTGACCACTACACTATTCATATACTGGCAAATACTGAATCTAACTGCTTGTCTAAACTCTCTAATCTCTTTCTCTCTCTGGGTGATTGAGTCTCATCTGCAGCTTGCATCTTCCATCAGCTTGGAGGGGGTGAAGAGAGCACATCTGTGTCTGGAGGAGAGGGGGAGCCTGGAGGAGGTGAAGAGAGCACATCGGTGTCTGGAGGAGAGGGGGAGCCTGGAGGAGGTGATGAAAGCACATCGGTCCAGAGGCTAGGTGGAGGCGGAACTAGCCCTGTCGTGATTATGAATAGGCCAGCCTCGCCCCGCCATGATCGCAGATGGGCCAGCCCCGCCGTGATCACAGATAGGCGAGCTCCGCCGTGATCACAGATAGGCCAGCCCTGCAATAATCACTGATAGGCCAGCCCTGCCATGGCCCCCACAAATGACCCCATTCGCCAAATCACAGGGCATCAGGACGTGAACATTAGGGGGATGGTTTCGGCAGTCGACACACACTGCCTGACGTGGGATTTCGTCCCCCTAAATGTTGCGCCCGGGACCAGGGCCCACCCCTCACCCCCACGCTACGCCACTGCCTAACACCTAAATGATTGCATTTGTTATGTTAAAAAAATTGTAATGGAGAAACTTTAACTTAAGCTTTAGTGGGTTTAGTCACTTATATATTTTCTATTAATTCATTTTAGCACTCATATGGACCACTGAGGCACTGCCCCCCAATCCATGCACCGGCCCCTATTCTACATGCAGGGTGCCGCTGTATTCCAATGAGATTTTTTTGTTTTTTAGAAGCACATAATTAGAGCCAGAGGCTATAATTGGTTTAAAACAGGGTGGGCTCGGGGAGCAGAGTACTGCGCCCTGAGTCCACCAGTTGTGTGACAATAGCAAATTAATATTCGCTATTGTCTTCCTGATTTTCCTCCCGACCAGTCAAGAAGCAGTTGGCCGAGAGGAGAAGTGATCCTAATGACCACCTAGGAGGAGGAGGGAGGAGACACACAGAGGAAGGTGCCGTGATGCAGAGGACAGACCAACTGACCGGGGGAGGGGGTTGGGCGGTGCGGTTCACCCGACCAACCATTTTCACATCGTAGAAATTATATATATATATATATATATATATATATATAAAAAAAAAAAACAACAATACAATGTTTTAATCCATTTTAAAACCATTTAAAAATGTATGGTGAATTGTAACAAAAATATCCATCAGTCCTTTTATCTTTGGGATTTAGATGATGAGATTCTTTCATTGATTTTTCAGCTGCTGCTACCATAACAGTCTTTTCAGTAAAGCCTAGTACACAATAAGAATATCGGACACATGCATGCTAGTCTCATATCAAAAACCAATAGGTTACTAAAGTTATGAAAATTCTCGAACAACAGAATACAAGTTGGGAAGTGATGTATTGAATTGTAATGTATTATTTTGTTTCCGAGCATGCGTGGTCTTGCTCTTCTGATTTTTCAGGGGAATACTGTACTAACTGAATGAAAATCGAATGACGGATAATTTTGTATGAACTGTCATGATTGGCTCTTGAAAACTGTGTACTAATGATCAAATTATCTTATTATTTTGTTTGAAAGCAGTATTTTTAGTTTCTGATTCTGAGTTTTCACGATTTTCTGATTGTGTGTACTAGACTTAAAATGTTATTTATATAGGGGCAGAACTCTTGGCTGGGTATAATATAGTACCATTAAATATGTACTATATGTTAAATATACACTGTATGACAAGCCCACTTGAAAGTGCAGTCACTGAAGATCCGAGGGGGACAGGCAAGGAAAATAAAAAACAGCATTTTAGCTTGCACATGATTGGATGATAAAATCAGCAGAGCTTCCCCTCATTTCAGATCTACACCTCATGTTATGATGTCACTGGTAGTTTGCACTTGTAGTGCAAAATGTATTTGCCTTTAGTAAATAACCCCCATAGCGACTTTAGGGCCATTCAGATAAATGATTACTCCGGTTCTCCACTCCGATCTGCTGGCAGGTGCTTGTTTATTGACTTTGAAGCTGCATGCAGGCAGCCCATAGAAGTGGATGCTCATGGAGCATCTACGTGCACACAAAATCGTATGTCAAAGTGGAAAATATCCTTTGCACTTGTGCTCATATCATCAAAAAATGTTGGACTTCCCTCTCAGTGCCAATAGCCTTTAGGATAAACTGTATTTTTAGATCTCGTCTTCAATGGCAAAATAGACAGGGATAAAATCTCTGATAGAGGTGCTGACCTTCACTACTCTACTCAAAACTGGAAAAAAAGTTCATGCTGGAGTTCTATTAAACTTTATTATCTCTTATAGAGTTCACATTACAGTTTGGGTTTATGATTTATTTTTTTAAACTGAGACCAAGATCATGTAAACCTGAAACATTGGTTTCTCCTCAACTGAGTTTGACATTTTACATAAAAAGGTCATTTAACCCCCTGAGTGGTATTCCCGACTCTGGCTCGGGGATGGAATTTCAGCACCAAAAGCCGTAACCCCGAGCCAGACTCGGGATCGCCTCGCAGTGTCCACAGGCAGAGTTTACTTACCTTGTCCCTGCATCCTGCGATGCCTCCCCGCTGTGTGATCGAGCAGTGTCTCATCGCTCGATTCACAATGTCCGTGTGCCGCCAAGCTCCGTTCCCTGCGACGTTACGACGCACGGGGGTGGAGATCGGCGCCAAATTCAAAAAAGTAAATACACACACTACATACAGTATACTGTAATCTTATAGATTACAGTAATGTTTGACATAAATACACACCCCCTTTGTCCCTAGTGGTCTGCCCAGTGTCATGCATTCACTTTTATATAATAAAGACTGTTCTTTCTGCCTGGAAACTGGAGATTGTCCATAGCTACCAAAAAGTGTCCCTTTATGTTAAAAGTGGTTTTAGACCAGCTAGAAAACAGCGATAATAAATTATAATCACTTGCAGAATTGAGCGATAGCGATTTGTTTGGGAAATTCTTCATCAAACAATAGAAGTAATGACAGCGACAATTCTGCAACTCAGCAAATTTCAGTGTTTTTGATTTGATTACATTATTGAATAATATTTATTATTATTTTTATTATTATATTATTATTTGTTATAATCATTTGTAGTTATTTATTATATTATAATTTATTTATTTATTTTGTTTTTCAAACTCTATCATACCCTGGATGTCTACTAGACTCTTGTTTGGACAGATTTAAGTGCGTTATTCCTAAGAATTACAGGCCTACAATGTAAAACGCCAAATTTTAATGCAATATAATGGTACCGCTTTCAGCACCTAAAATCTGAATAATCATACCGCCAGGGAGGTTAAAGTGTGGTTATTTAATAGATTATATACTGTTTTCAAATATATTGTTACACAGTTTTTTTACAAATATTTTATACATAATCTACTGTAGGTTTATAATTTTATTGATTTGCTACCTTCTGACATCAATAAATGTAATAAAATCAGATTATACTGCATCTATCTCTAAATGTTTTAAGTGGGCATCAGTAATCCCATCCATACATTTTCTAACTCCTAATATCTCTGTTTTCCAGCTGCAAACACACTATTTGACCTGGTTCACACTGTTGCCTTTTGACATGTCAAATCGCATGTCAAATCGGCAGCATTTGCCGGCAATGGCACTGTCCTAATTGGTGTGACACTGCATCTGCGGCGCTGCACAGATTTCAAAAGGTCATTTCTGTACTACCTTTTGCAATTTCGGGCCGTGATTTACATTGACATCTGTTTAGAAACCTGCACAGATGTCTCTGTAATCGCGGCCGAAATCAGGACTGACAAGCGGGAGTAAACCCGCATGGCTTTATTCCCACAGCCACAGTCTGAACCGCTAAGAACTTGTTTAGCAAGAGTTTTTTATGTAGTTACAACTAGGGTTGTCCGGATAATACTTTTTTAAGACCGAGTACAAGTACCGATACTTTTTTTCAAGTACTCGCCAATACCGAATACCGATACTTTTTTTTAATGTCATGTGACAATTTGAAAAATGGCCACTGACAGATGTATGGCACTGACAGGGGGCACTGACGAATGGATGGCATTGACTGGGGGCACTGATGGATGGATGGCATTGACAGGGGGCACTGACGGATGGATGGCACAGACAGGGCCCACTGGCAGGTGGATGGCACTGACATGGGCCACTGACGGATGGATGGCACTGACAGGGGCCACTGCCGGATGGATGACACTGACAGGGAGCACTGATGGATGGATGGCACAACTGACCACTGCTCTGTCCACTACACTATATACTGACTTGTCTAAACTCTGTAATCTCTCTCTCTGACTGACTTAGTCTCACCTGTAGTTTGTGTCTTTCATCAGCCTGGAGGAGGTGAAGAGAGGGTGTGCGGAGGAGAGGGGGAGCCTGGAGGAAGGGGAGGAGAGCACATCGGTCCGGAGGCCAGCCTCACCCCGCCGTGATCACGGATTGGCCAGCACCAGCCAGGGACACAGAAAGTAAACAGGGGGATGGATCCGGCAGTGACACACACTGCCTGGCGTCCCCCTGAGTGTTGCACCCGGTGCCACGGCGCACCCCACGCTACCCCACTGGCTCTCCCCCTCTCCGTCCGCCGACTTCCGGGTATCGGCTCAGGCATCGGGAGCATTTGCTTCTTTTACCTTAGTGCAGTCCTCCTTCACTTACCTCATCCTTCCATTTTGCTTTTAAATGTCCTTAATTCTTCTGAGAAATCCTTACTTCCTGTTCTTCTGTCTGTAACTCCACACAGTAATGCAAGGCTTTCTCCCTGGTGTGGAGAAAGCCTCTTGAGGGGGGAGGGGGCGAGCAGGCAAGTCAGAACACTCTCTACTTTGCAGATAGAGAAAGGAGATGTGTGTTAGTGGGCGTCCTGACACTCCTGCTCGCCCACAGTCTCTCATAAGACATAACACAGACACAAGAAAGCAGCTACTAAAATGGCTCATTTAATTGGTAACAGAGTTTTATGTTCTGCCCCTCCTGTGAATGCACTGGAACTATTACACTAGCTAATGTTGGGAAAGTATTCACTGCATCAATTTCCCAGTCAATCAATTACTTACATTTTACCACAAATTGATGATATTCCAGTCTGTAAAAAAAAAAGGTCAACAGCTACAAATACTATAGCTGCTGACTTTTAATATAAGGACACTTACCTGTCCAGGATCCCGCAATGTTGGCACCCCCAATTTTCTGAATGGCCCGCCCTCTTTTGGGACCTCTGTGTGTCCTAGAATGCAGTGGGGTGAGGACGAGTGGCCGGAAATTTAGTTGATCGCTGTACAGGGTTCCTACCTGGAAGCCGGAGTTGGTACCTGTCAAAACCAGGTACCTGATCTCCCCACCCTCCCAAAAGTGGCAAATGTGCCAGTACTACTACTAAGTTAACTATTCTGCAACTAATATCCAATCGGTCTTTTTTTATACTCCTGAATGTGATTGGATGATTGATGTTAATACAGCCCAAGGGTAAGACGCCCTCTTTTATTAATAAAAAAAAACTCAAAGAAAAATATGCCTTATACTATGTTCTGAAGATACATTTAAACTAAACTCCTATTTGAATTTAAAAAAAAGTTGGTATTCATAGAAATATTAGAAGTCCAATTCAATCATGTGATATTTATATCTTTGTTCACGTCCATTTAAACTGTCATATAGATCACAATATGCATCTCTAGTAGTCTACCTAATTTCTTGTTTATATTGGTTTTTTTTCACAATGAAAAGGATTATTTTATGTATAGGCTTTCATTATGAATCAGGAAAATGCTATGATTTTAAACATCTGTTGTCTCCTGGTGTCTGGAGGATTTGCTGTGCCTGACAGTTTGTGTGTGACAGTTTCCCAGCTTTGTGTCACAGGGGCTGATTTACTAATGAATCTGCGCTGCGCCGGTACATGCCTTAATTAGTGCGCTGGATGAAGCCCTAATTAGGCGCATGAACCGGCGGCAGCAGCAGCGCGATGTGATTGATAAGTAAAGCCCGCCGCCGAACTCCCTGTATAAGTCTATGGGGGAAATCTTAATAGTGAATTTTAAAGGCTAATCTGCAAGTTTTGTCCTAAAAAGTTTTTGGGGACCTCAGTCCTGCCCAGGGGACATGTACCAATGCTTTTTATATTTTTTAAAACGGCCGTTTTTTCGGGAGCAGTGATTTTAATAATAATGCTAAAAGTGCAATAATAAAAGTGTAATTTTCCTTTAAATTTCGTACTATGCTATGGGGTCTCTAATGTCAGCATGTGAAAAAGCGCATGTTTCCCGTGGTTAGAACTGTCTCTGCACAAAATGTCATTTTTCAAAGGAAAAAAGCCATTTAAAACTGACTCGCGGCTATAATGAATTGTCGGCTCCCGGCAATTGCAGGAGAATTCATTCATTAAAAAAAGGAAAAAAAAAAGCGTGGGGGTCCCCCCAAATTCAATAACCAACCCTTTAGGTCTGGTATGGATATTAAGGGGAACCCCGCCGTCAATTTAAAAAAAAAATGACGTGGGGTTCCCCCCAAATATCCATAACCAGACCCTTCGGGTCTGGTGTGGAATTTAAGGGGAACTCCACTCCAAATTTAAAAAAAAAACTGGCGTGGAGTCCCCCCTAAAATCCACACCAGACCCCTTATCCGAGCACGTTGACCTGGCCGGCGAGCCCGCAGAAAAGAGGGGGGGACAGAGCGCGCCCCCCCCCCCCACTCCGAACCACCACATCCTCTCCTGAACCGCACCAGGCCACATGCCCTCAACATTGGGAGGGTGTTTTGGGGTGCCCCCCAAAACACCTTGTCCCCATGTTGATGAGGACAAGGGTCTCTTCCCCACAACCCTTGCCCGGTGGTTGTGGGGTCTGTCTGCGGGCAGGAGGCTTATCGAAATCTGGAAGACCCCTTTAACAAAGGGGCCCCCCAGATCCCGGCCCCCCCCTGTGTGAAATGGTAATGGGGTACCTTGTACCTCTACCATTTCACGAGTAAAAAAAAATGTAAAGGGTTAAAAAAGACAAGAGCCGGTTTTTGACAAGTCCTTTATTATCTTCTTTCTTCTTTTCTTCGGGTTTCTTCCTCCTCCTCCTTCTTCTTCCTCTGCTTCTGTCTTGGGTCTTCTATTCCCGCATCTTGCCCGGCGTGTTCTTCCATCTTCTGTTCCTCCCGCTGTCCTTCTCGTCCGCATCTTCTTCTCCTTGGTTTTCGCCGGAGGCGCCGCTTCCAATTGAAATCCCCGCTGTCTGCCGGACCACGCCCCCCCCCCCCTCTGACGCCACGGGCAAGCTCTTAGGAGTGTGCTGCAAGTGCGTCAGAGGGGGGCGTGGTCACAAGTGAGAGGGCGGGCAATTCAATTTGAAGCTCGTGCGCGGCTTTTTCTTTGCCAGAGTCGCCGCTTCCAATTGAATTGCCCGCTTTCTGGAACATGTGACCACGCCCCCCTCTGACGCACAGGCACCACACGGGGACTTTCCTAAGAGCTTGCCCGTGGCGTCAGAGGGGGGGGCGTGGTCCGGCAGACAGCGGGGATTTCAATTGGAAGCGCGCCTCCGGCGAAGAAGAACAAGAAGAAGATGCGGACGAGAAGGACAGCGGAAGAAGATGGAAGAACACGCCGGGCAAGATGCGGGAATAGAAGACCCAAGACAGAAGCAGAGGAAGAAGAAGGAGGAGGAAGAAGAAACCCGAAGGAAAGAAGAAAGAAGATAATAAAGGACTTGTCAAAAACCGGCTCTTGTCGTTTTTAACCCTTTACATTTTTTTTACTCGTGAAATGGTAGAGGTACAAGGTACCCCATTACCATTTCACACAGGGGGGGGGCCGGGATCTGGGGGGCCCCTTTGTTAAAGGGGTCTTCCAGATTTCGATAAGCCTCCTGCCCGCAGACCCCCACAACCACCGGCAAGGGTTGTGGGGAAGAGACCCTTGTCCTCATCAACATGGGGACAAGGTGTTTTGGGGGGCACCCCAAAACACCCTCCCAATGTTGAGGGCATGTGGCCTGGTGCGGTTCAGGAGAGGGGGGGGGCCGCGCTCTGTCCCCCCCTCTTTTCTGCGGCGGGCCAGGTCAACGTGCTCGGATAAAAGGTGTGGTGTGGATTTTAGGGGGGACTCCATGCCATTTTTTTTTTACATTTGGGGTGGAGTTCCCCTTAAATTCCACACCAGACCTGAAGGGTCTGGTTATGGATATTTGGGGGGAACCCCACGTCATTTTTTTTTAAAATTGAGGGCGGGGTTCCCCTTAATATCCATACCAGACCTAAAGGGTCTGGTTATTGAATTTGGGGGGACCCCCACGCTTTATTTTTTCCCTTTTTTTAATGAATGAATTCTCCTGCAATTGCCGGGAGCCGACAATTCATTATTGCCGCGAGTCAGTTTTAAATGGCTTTTTTTTTTTTTTTTTTTTTTTTTTTCAGAATGTCATTTTGTGCAAAGACATATTTCTAACCACAGGAAAAGTGCGCTTTATTCACCTGCTGACATCCCCCCCCCCCATGGTACGAATTTGTAAATAATTATTCAAATGACGTGGGGGTCCCCCCAAATTCCATAACCAGACCCTTCAGGTCTGATATGGATATTAAGGGGAACCCCGCCGTCAATTTAAAAAAAAAAATGACGTGGGGTTCCCCCCAAATATCCATAACCAGACCCTTCGGGTCTGGTGTGGAATTTAAGGGGAACTCCACCCCAAATTTAAAAAAAAAATGGCGTGGAGTCCCCCCTAAAATCCACACCAGACCCCTTATCCGAGCACGTTGACCTGGCCGGCCGCAGAAAAGAGGGGGGGACAGAGCGCGGCCCCCCCCTCTCCTGAACCGCACCAGGCCACATGCCCTCAACATTGGGAGGGTGTTTTGGGGTGCCCCCCAAAACACCTTGTCCCCATGTTGATGAGGACAAGGGTCTCTTCCCCACAACCCTTGCCCGGTGGTTGTGGGGGTCTGCGGGCAGGAGGCTTATCGAAATCTGGAAGACCCCTTTAACAAAGGGGCCCCCCAGATCCCGCCCCCCCCCCTGTGTGAAATGGTAATGGGGTACCTTGTACCTCTACCATTTCACGAGTGAAAAAAAGTGTCAGTGTAAAAAAAGACAAGAGCCGGTTTTTGACAAGTCCTTTATTATCTTCTTTCTTCTTTCCTTCGGGTTTCTTCTTCCTCCTCCTTCTTCTTCCTCTGCTTCTGTCTTGGGTCTTCTATTCCCGCATCTTGCCCGGCGTGTTCTTCCATCTTTTTCCGCTGTCCTTCTCGTCCGCATCTTCTTCTCCTTCTTCGCCGGAGGCGCCGCTTCCAATTGAAATCCCCGCTGTCTGCCGGACCACGCCCCCCCCCTCTGACGCCACGGGCAAGCTCTTAGGAAAGTCCCCGTGTGGTGCCTGTGCGTCAGAGGGGGGCGTGGTCACATGTTCCAGAAAGCGGGCAATTCAATTGGAAGCGGCGACTCTGGCAAAGAAAAAGCAGCGCACAAGCTTCAAATTGAATTGCCCGCCCTCTCACATGTGACCACGCCCCCCTCTGACGCACAGGCAGCCACACTCCTAAGAGCTTGCCCGTGGCGTCAGAGGGGGGGGGCGTGGTCCGGCAGACAGCGGGGATTTCAATTGGAAGCGGCGCCTCCTCCGGCGAAGAAGAAGAAGGAGAAGAAGATGCGGACGAGAAGGACAGCGGAAGAAGATGGAAGAACACGCCGGGCAAGATGCGGGAATAGAAGACCCAAGACAGAAGCAGAGGAAGAAGAAGATGGAGGAAGAAGAAACCCGAAGGAAAGAAGAAAAGAAGATAATAAAGGACTTGTCAAAAACCGGCTCTTGTCTTTTTTTACACTGACACTTTTTTTTTCTCGTGAAATGGTAGAGGTACAAGGTACCCCATTACCATTTCACACAGGGGGGGGGCCGGGATCTGGGGGGCCCCTTTGTTAAAGGGGTCTTCCAGATTTCGATAAGCCTCCTGCCCGCAGACCCCCACAACCACCGGGCAAGGGTTGTGGGGAAGAGACCCTTGTCCTCATCAACATGGGGACAAGGTGTTTTGGGGGGCACCCCAAAACACCCTCCCAATGTTGAGGGCATGTGGCCTGGTGCGGTTCAGGAGAGGGGGGGGGGGCCGCGCTCTGTCCCCCCCTCTTTTCTGCGGCCGGCCAGGTCAACGTGCTCGGATAAGGGGTCTGGTGTGGATTTTAGGGGGGACTCCACGCCATTTTTTTTTTTATTTGGGGTGGAGTTCCCCTTAAATTCCACACCAGACCCGAAGGGTCTGGTTATGGATATTTGGGGGGAACCCCACGTCATTTTTTTTTAAAATTGATGGCGGGGTTCCCCTTAATATCCATACCAGACCTAAAGGGTCTGGTTATTGAATTTGGGGGGACCCCCACGCTTTTTTATTGGTGTTTTTAATGAATGAATTCTCCTGCAATTGCCGGAGCTGACAATTCATTATTGCCGCGAGTCAGTTTTAAATGGCTTTTTTCCTTCAGAATGTCATTTTTCACATGCTGACATTACACCCAGGGCCGCCATCAGGGGGTACAGGCAGTACACCTGCAGGGCCGCCATTAGGGGGGTACAGGCATTACACCGCCCGGGGGTCCCCAGGGGCCCCCAGGGGCCCGGATGGGAACCACCCTAAAACAAAAAAAAACTTTTTTTTAGTTTTATTTTTTTAAGGGCTCCGAAGGTCCCCAGGGGCCCGGAGGCCACTAAGGGCCCCAGATGGCAAGCCCTTTTTTTTTAAATAAAATATATATATTTAAAAAAATAAATATATTTTTTTAATATATTTGTTTTTTTTTTTTATGGAAAGGGCCCAGAGGTCCCCAGGGCCCTGGAAGGCAACCCCCTTGTTTTTTGTAATTTTTTTGAAAATGTTATATTAAAAAAATATATATATATATGTATTTTCTCTCTTTTTTATTTTTATTTTATAAAGAGCACAGAGGTCCCCAGGGCCCCGGATGGCTACCCCCCTTTTTTATATATATTTTTCTTTATTTCTTATTTCTGTCAAAATTTTTGTAAAGGGCCCCCCCGCTCCTCAATTTGCGCACCACCCCCCCCCCCCCCCCGCTTCTCAATTTCATGCGGCAGCACCCCCCCCCCCGGTTCTCTGCTCCAGGGGGCCCATGCCTGAAGCTGTGTAAGGGGCCCCAAAATTCCTGATGGCGGCCCTGTACACCTGTAAGGGGCCCGGGGGTCCGGAGGTGCCCAGATGCCTGGAGGCCCCCCAGCGCCCCAGATGGTAACCCCCCTCTTTTTTTTTTGGTATATATATTTGTTAGTTGGTTTTTGTAGGATTTTTTATTAAAGGGCCAATTTTTGGAATTTAATATTTTTTAGCAGTCTGGAGGTCCCCAGGGCCCAGAGGCCCCCAGGGCCCCGGGTGGCAACCCCCCAAATTTTTTGTTATTAAAGGGCCAATGTTTTGTTTTAGGGGTCTGGAGGTCCCCAGTGGCCCGGAGATCCCCAGGGCTCCAGATGACAACCCCCCACCTTTAAAAAAAAAAAAAAAAAAAAAATTATATATTTTTTGGTTATTTTTTAAATATATATATATATAATATAATTATGAAAGCTCCCAGAGGGCCCCAGATGACAACCTTTTTGCTTCTAAAAATGTTATAAACATTTTCCCCAGGTTTGTTACTTTTTACTTTAATTTCTTTTTTAAAGTGTATTTTGTGCGTGAAGTCGAGAGAGAAGAGCTGGACTTGCAATCGCCATCCTTCTCCATGCCCCCGGTGGCAATGGTGGGTGTGAGGGGGGCCTCCCACTCACCCCACCTGCTACACTTGGGAGCCCGATGGGACAGAGGGACTCCCCCTATGAGGAGTGTAGCCCACCCAGCCAGCCCTGTAGGTCCTTCGCCTCCCTTTATTTTAGGAGACCTCATGGCCAAAGTGTGTGCAAGTGTGGTGTTTTTTTGTGGGGGGGGGGGGTGGGCGTACTAAGCACAGGCGTACCTTGCATAGCACACCCATCGGGAGCCGGGCTGACACCACCAAACTCAATTCACATGTAGCCGAGACCGGGATCCGAACCCTTGGCTGCAGAGGTGAACGGCTTGTCAGCGCAGTGCCATTCACGTTGAGCCACCACAGCTCCCACCCAATGTTATTTTTTTTTTAGATTTTTGGTAGTTATTTTTTATTAAAGGGCCCAGAGCTCCCAAGGCAACCCCCTTTTTTATTATTTTATATATGTAGATATATTATATAGATATTGTAATTTATTTTTCATTAAAGAGCCCAGAGGTTTATTTTTATTAAAGGGCCCAGTGGTCCCCAGGGCCCCCGGATGGCTACCACCCTTTTTAATATATATTTTTCTATATGTATTTTTTAGTAAAGGAACCCCCCGCTTATCAAATTGCGGCAGCCCCCCCCCCCTTCTTAATATCAGGCGGCACCCCCCCCCCCTATTCTCTGCTCCAGGGGGCCCATGCCTGAAGCTGTGTAAGGGGCCCCATAATTCCTGATGGCGGCCCCTAATTGCCCCCCCCCCCATGGTACGAAATTTCAAGGAATTTTTCACTTTTATTGTTGCACTTTAACCACTTCCATACCGCGCCTATTCTGGCACTTCTCTCCTTCATGTAACAATTATATTTTCTTCCTTGAAACTTACTCAGGACCCCCAAACATTATATATATTTTATTAACAAACACCCTAGGGAATAAAGTGGCGGCCATTTTTTCGGACACATTTCCAACAGTATTTGTGCCAAAAATTTTCAAACGTTTTTTTTTTTTTTGGCTTTCAAAAAAAAAAACCTGTTTCATGAATGACAAAATAAGAAAGCAGTAAAGCTAGCCCAATTTTTAGGGATAAGGTAAAAGATGATGTTACACCGAGTAAATAGATACCTAACTAGTCACGCTTTCATATTGCGCACACTCATGGAATGGCGCTAAACTTCGTTATTAAAAATCTCCATAGGCAACGCTTGACTTTTTTTCTCAGGTTACCACTTTTGAGTTACAGAGGAGGTCTAGTGCTAAAATTATTGCTCTCGCTCTAACGCACGCTATGATACCTCACATGTGGGGTTTGAAGGATGTTTACATATGTGGGTGGGACTTGCATGCGTGTTCGCTTCTGAGTGCGAGCTACTAGGGACAGGAGCATTTAAATTCCTTTTTTATTTTATTTTTTAACTTAATATTTTTTCATTTTTGCACTTGTTTGTCCCTTTTTTGTATTATTTTTCACTTTTCTTCCTATTACAAGGAATGTAAACATCCCTTGTAATAGGACTAGTGTGTGACAGGTCCTCTTTATAGAGAAAGGCGGGGTCAATTAGACCCCACATCTGTCCTCCAGGCTGGAAAGCATGGAATTGGTAAAAAAAAAAAACATCTCATGCTTTCAGCTGCAATCATGTTCGTTCAGCACAGTAGCGTAGTGTGTAGCATGTTCACCTACCTAGCAGCAAAAGGGTTGCTGGTTCGAATCCCGCCCGTGACACTATCTGCCTGGAGTTTGCATGTTCTCCCTGTGCGGGTTTCCTCCCACAATCTAAAAACATGCTGTAAATTGGATCCTGTCTAAATAAGCCCTAATATGCAGTAGGATATTTAGGTTTTGTGCTTCCCTAGGCCTGACCAAATTTTGGCACCCCCCTAATAGAAAAATGACCCACCCTTCCTGTCAAGGCCACACCCTGTTTTTTTATGACCCACCCAGGAATTTTCAGGGGACACACACAAGTTCTGTGGGGGGGGGGGGGACCCTTAATTTGCCTATTTTTCGATCACTTCCTGTTTGGCTATGGGGCAGGAAGTGAAGGCCAATCTCCCCAAACGGACAGGGATAATACAAAATAAACTGACAGAGCTTCTAACCCCCCCCCCCCACCAACTCTATCCAAAATGAAAGAAATCCAAAAAATAAAAGTGATGATTATTGTTCCAGTTTAACCCCAAATTTCAGATCATTTTATTGAGAGGCTTAAGAAAATATAACCATGCCAATAGGCCAGGATCCAGCGTTGCTAATATGTATGAATGTGTGTTAGGGACCCCCACAAACACCACCCAATGTTAAATCAACTATTTTCTTGTTTGTTTTGGGGATGCCTGCACCCCTGATAGGGTAAAGACACCTCACAAATGTTGTCACTTTCTACTTAATTCATTCACTTCCTGCCACACAGCCAAACAGGAAGTGAGGGAAACACCTGAGTAATGTTTTGTTGGGGACACACAGATCAATATAAATAGTTTCCCATTTTGGAAATGGCATTTTGCTGTGTACACCCCAAATTAGTAGGAATCTTGGACTTTGGGGTCCATTTACTAAAGGCAAATCCACTTTGCACTACAAGTGGACAAGCAAGGAAGAAAACTCAAAACTTGGCGGGATTGGAAGTAAAAACCATCAGTGCTTCCCTTCTGATTTTCATTGCCTACGCTTCTACTGCAGAGCGGCTTTGCCTTTACTAAACCCCAAAATAACTAATCATTTGGGGTGTACACTGCAGTGCAATTTGCTTAATGGTGACACTAGTTAGATTGACCTGTGTCCCAAAGAAAAGACCATTGGTAGGGTTTTAACCTCACTTCCTGTTCAGCTGTGTGACAGGAAGTGAAGCCAATTTTAGGAAAAGGGACACAAAGCCCAACCTAAAAACACTAGCAGGGGTTCTAACACTCAATTGGCTTCCCTCAAACAACCCACAATTAGAATAGGATTGTCTTGTGCTAGTTTCAAGCACAGCGCTGTAAATCAGCACTTCAAGCCTGTCCACCAATACACCACCCCCCCCCCCCCCCCAACAGGCCATGTTTGCAGCTTTTCCTACATCTTGCACATGTGCTTTAAAAAGTCAGTCTGGACATCAGTTCTAGGAAACAATACTTACCGCTTTGTCCTTCCTTTTCTGGTGACTAAACATTTCATGCATACACACCAGGAAAGAGCTTAGAGACAAATCACACTTGATGGTTTAGGCCCAAACTAGTTCAGCTGCAGCGGTTGAAATCCATAGCAGGAAAAAAATATCACAAAACAAACTTCAAAATTTGAAAGTAATTTTATTGGTCCACAAAACAAGGAAAGCAAAACAAAAAATTACAAATAAACACACCAAAAATATATAAAAACACCTAAAAACAAAAAAGACCAACGTTTATTTCACAGTCATTGGAAAATAAATCATGCTTTTGAAATAACAGGATAGACCCACAGGATTAAAACATTAGTCATTAACATCTTGAGAAACATTTAGCAAAATTATGTAGCAGAGAAAACATCAAAAAATACAAAACTTGCTCCAAAACATCTCTGTTTCACTCCGCCATTCCTTCCAGCCAGCAAATCTGCCCCCTCTGAGGGGCAGCTGACACGTGCAGTATCCACGCTTTTTATAACATGTGTGCTAATGAACCAATTGGAAACACATGAAGAAATGTCAGCCTCTAGTTTGTGTGCACTTGTAACTGCTTACACCTGTTAAGGATTCCTTAAATTACTAAGCCAAAAAAAGAGCTTTCTGAGCATGCTCAGAAAGATGCAAGTCATTTTCAGGATGAAACTTCCAACTTCTTTTTCTAACTGTTCGAGCATGCCCAGTTCACTCGAAATGCAGTACCAGAATCAAATCTGCAATGGCGGATGAAAGCATTAGAGGTGTTAAATTTTTTTTTGGTCCCCATGAAGTGATGCTTTACAAGCTGAACGGGAGGTCTTATCGAATTTTTACGTAACAAACCTAAATAGTAATAATTTAAAAGCCCCTGTCCCTAGTAGCTCGCAGTCAGAAGCGAACAAGCAGCATTTTTATTGTTTCCGGTTACCAGTTTAGATTTACAGATGAGGTCTAGTGCTATAAATATTCCTCTTGCTGTTACGCACGCTATGATACCTCACATGTGTGGTTTGAAGAATGTTTCCATATATGGGGGCGGGCCTTAAATGTGTAAGCCCCGCCCACATATTGAACCCCCGTTCAAACCCCACATGTGAGGTATCATAGCGTACGTTAGAGCGAGAGCAATACTTTTAGCACTAGACCTCCTCTGTAAATCTAAACTGGTAACCTGAAACACATAAAAAAGCGTTGCCTATGGGTATTTTCAAGTACTGAAGTTTGGCGCCATTCCATGAGTGTGTGCAATATTAAAGTGTAACATGTTGGGTATCTATTTACTCGGTGTAACATCATCTTTCACATTATGGCCATAAATTGGGCTAACTTTAGTGTATTCTTAATTTGTAACCACTTGAGCCCCAGAGCATATTACTGGTCACTGACGGGGCCATTTTTTGCATTTCAACACTGCGTCATTTTGACTGACAATTGCGTGGTTGTGCGACGTGGCCCCCAAAAAAATTTGGCGTCCTCATCCTCCCCCCCCCCCCCCCCTAAAAATTTTTTTTTTTTTTTTTGTTGGTGGTATTTGATCACCTCTGCGTTTTTTCTTATTTTTGCTTGACCCAAAAATATAGCGACAATTTGGTAACTAAAAAAACATCTTTTTTACTGTTTGCTATAATAAATCTCCCCCAAAATATATTCAAAAAATGTTTGCCCTCAGTTTAGGCCGATAAGTATTCTTGGACATATTTTTGGTTGCAAAAAATCACAATAAGCGTTTGATTGGTTTGGGCAAAAGTTCTAAGTAGGGGTTGGTCTTATGGGTTTTTTTGGACTAATTTTTTGTTTTACTAGTAATGGTGGCTATCATTGTTTTTTCTGTCTAATGCGACATTGTGGCGGACACATTTTTGTGAGATTTGGCATTTTTGTAGCGAGCAATGGTATAGAAATGCATTGCTTACTATAAAAATGACACTGGCAGGGAAGGGGTTAACACTAGGGGCGCGGAAGGGGTTGAATATGTTACCTGGGTGTGTTCTAACTGTAAAGGGGGTGGGACTGTGTAGGGGAAATGACAGATCGCTGTTCATACATTGTAGGGACAGACGAGCAGGCATTCCCCCCCCCCCCGACAGGACCGGGATAAAGGGGAACTCCACCCCAAATTTCAAAAAAAAACGGCGTGGGGGTCCCCCTTCAGGTGCACAACAGGCTCTTAGATTTGATCTGGAACATAAGGGGTTAAACCCACGCCAAAAAACGGCGTGGGGTTCCCCCTCAGATCCAGACCAAACCCTTCTCCCAGGCACGCAGTCTGGCCGGACAGGAATGGGGGTGGGGACGAGCGAGCGCCCCCCCCCCCCCCTCCTGAGCCGTACCAGACCACATGCCCTCGACATGGGGGAGTGTGTGCTGTGGGGGAGGGGGGCACTGCCCCCCCACCCCAAAGCACTCTTGTCCCCATGTCGATCGGGACAAGAGCCTCTTCCCGACAACCCTGGCCGTTGGTTGTCGGGTATGCGGGCGGGGGCTTATCAGAATCTGAGAGCCCCCTATATTAAGGGGGCCCCCAGATTCTGGCCACCCACCCTATGTGAATGAGTATGGGGTACATCGTACCCCTACCCATTCACCGGGTGGAAAAGTGTAAACACCAAAAAAAACACACAGAAAAAAATAATTTATTAGTCAGCTCCGGGGGTCTTCTGCCGGGACCCCCCACCACCAGCCCATTGGGCCCCGGGCTTCGCCGTCTTCTGCGGGGGGGGACACCCACCGATGATCTCCGCCATGTCCAGCCAGGCCCCCACCCCAAAATAAGCTCTTTCACATCCGGGGGGGGCCGGCCGAAAAAAGCAGAGAACAACGGGGGCGGAGCCCCTCGGTCTTCCAGACGTTTTCTGCCGGGGGGGCTCCAGCCCCGCACCGGTCTTCGCCGCCGCCTTCCGCCGGGGGGGGACACCCACCGATGCTCTCGGCCATGTTCGGCCAGGCCCCCTACCCCAAATCAAGCTCTTTTACATCCGGGGGGGGCCGGCGGAAATTTTAAATAAAATAATCATCGGCGGAGAACAACCCCGGGGGCGAAACCCTAACCCCGCCTCGGTCTTCAGTGCAGCTCCACCCACTGGCAGTAGTTCCGGCTCCTCCCACAGAGCTCATTCTGCTTCCTGCTGGAGAGGAGAGAAGACCTGTCTTCCAGAGCTCCCTGTGTTCCAGCCTACCAGACCAGCCTCCTGCCCCCAGCCCCCTGCCCCAGAAGAGGGGTGGGATGGCCTCCCTCAGCCCCGGAGTGGACCGGCTTCCGGCCATCCGGAGGAGTCAACAGCACCTGCCCTCCAGCCCAGACCACCGCCACCACCATCAGCAGGAGGACCGTCTCTTCCTGGAGACCCAGGAGGGTCTCTCAGACTGGACAGCAGCCCCTCAGCCAGGTGAGAATGAGGCAAGAACCGGAGGAGGCGGGATAAATCAAATCCCTGCTGGTGAGGATATCTCAGGCCTGCGTGGAAAAGATGACTACTCTCGCAGGCCTGTGGGAAAAGAGGGACAGGTGCTCCAGTAATAAGGATCTGAATTCAAGGGGGCCATCACCACCCTAGACTAGAAGTAAAAGAAATATGGGAATACCTGTGGGGGGCTTTTGCCAACGTGGGGCTGGAGAGATGAACTTCCTAGAGGAGCTCGGAGGACCCTCCAGCAGGCCAACCGGGAAGGGAGCCAGGCAGCGAGGAGGAGCGGGCGGTCGGTCTAAGAAGGGGGTCCCAACCCCCCAAACAGCCAGGAGAGTCAGGGGAGCTGGGTGCAGTGGGGGGGTGGGCGGGAGGGCGAGGCAGTGCCGGTGGTGCAGGGCCCAGTATGGCCATAAAACCTGGGGAGGGTTCCCGGGAGCCGATCCCTCGGTCCGTGGAAGGGACTGGGGGTTGGCGAAGTCCGGGGAGTCCAGTGATCCAGGAGGTCGCCGGGCCCAGGTGCCGCCGGTGGTACCCCCCCGCCATCTTCAGGTCAGCATACCCAGGCTCCCCCAGGATGGTCGCACTGCCACAGCTGAAGCCCGCCATGTGTCGGCTTCCATGACCCCTCAGCTTGCAGTGGAGCGGGAGGATCTGGCCATGGAAAGGCCAGGGACTGCTCCTGCGGCTGCCATGTCATCCGGGAGAGAGGCAGACACATGGTGGAGGCATTGTGCTGCGGTCATCTGGAGGTAATACAGCTTGTGTGCAGTGTGGCCAAGATGGCGCCGGCTGTTGGGGGTGGAGTAGACCGGGACCCGGAAGTGAGCCGCCAAAGAACCGGAAGTGCCCCAGCCGGAACCGGAAGTGCCCCAGCCGGAACCGGAAGTGACCAGACCGGAACCGGAAGTTGACCGGACCGAAACCGGAAGTGCCCGTCCCGCGACCGGAAGTGCCCCCCCGCGAGTTTGCGGTGGTCGGTGGGGCTCAGGGACCTGGGGGATGAGAGGCCGGGGTTGCAGGGGGTGCCCAGCCCCCGCCCGGACGCTGCAGCAGGCACCTCCAGGCACCCCCGGCAGGAGATGGATAGAGACGGTGAGGACGGTAAATTGGACGGTAAGCTGCCACCCCCCCAGGTCCCCCATGGACACTGCCACAGGCCCCGAGGGGCTCCCTGCAGCACAGGCGGGGTGGGGGGAAAGTCAGGTGGGACCCCTCCCAGTGGATGTATAGCATATGGATTTATATCCGGCAGTTGGAGGGGTCCCAGGGGGGCTCCCCTCAGTACAGGTGGGTCCCAAGGGGCTGGTGTTGGTCGCGGAGGGGTCTGGGTGGGGGAGTTTTGGTGGGGGTGGTACCCCCCTCTGCTGTGGTTCCCGGGGGGGGGGGAGCCTGTAGTCATGGCCAAAGGTGGTGGGTCAGGGTGGTCAGGGTATAATCGGCGGGGGTGGTGCAACACCACCGGCAGGGATGGGGGCCCCCCCCGTCCCCCCCCACTTCTGGGGTGCTGAGG